>JAJHZJ010000310.1:0-279615 GCA_023548195.1 Bettongia penicillata ogilbyi | reverse complement strand
GATAGAAACAGGATAGAAACACACAGAAGATGGAAATCAGCAGAGAAAGAGACAGAGATGTGAGGACAGTCATAGCTGCAGGGGGTTCCAACTCCCCTCCCTCCAAGCATCCCAGATCCTAGAGAGACTCACCTGGCAGGTGGAGTAAACCGTGAGAAAGCCTGTGTGGGGCCAGTGGGGCACCATCATGGAGCCAGAGCAGATGAACAGGCTCAGGGGGCCCCTGGGCTTGGCAGCTGAGGTTGAACGGGGTGTCAGCAGCCACAGTCATATCTTCTGGCTCCTCCAGGAAATAGGGGAGGCCTAGATGGTGGAAGTGGGGGTGCCTAGGTCAAGGAACCTGTAGGGTCATAGCTCCTTTTCCATCCCACTGGCCTACCATATTCCTCCAGACCTTTATTGTAGACTTTCTGACTTCCCTCGCACTAGACCTTCTAATACCTCTGCAGAACCTTCATCCCAGACCATCTGTTCTCCTACAACCTGTATTTCTTTCCATTGGACCCCTGACCTCCCTAGATCTATAACTTCCTCCATGTAGGACTCCTGATGAACTTCCCCAGTCAGGGCGCCCTAACACTTCACAGTCCCTGATTCCTACCTTAGGCTCCCTGGAACCCCACATTTCCATCCTAGACCTTCCACCCTCTGTTCCCACAGTCCTTTAGTTCCTCCCCCCATCTTAGATCCTTGGATCCATAGTCCTAGTGATATTCCCTATCCTGGGACTTATAATTCTCCATAACCACTGACATCATCCATCTCAGATACATTCGCCCCCTACAATTCCTCAAATCTCTGTCAGGTCCTCTGACCTTTCCATTGGATGGATCCCTCCAGACCTTTCTCCTAGACCATCTGAACATCCACGAATCCCACACTTCTATCCTGGATCTTCTCAAACCATTCACAAGCCCCATGGACCACCTGACCCACATAGCAACCTTCCCACATCTCTAAAATCCTCTTAAAGCCCCACCCCCTCATCAGAGACCTTTTGACCCCTATAAGACTAGACACCACATCCAGGACTCCCATAACCTTCCTAGACTCCCCATACCAGGTTCTCTGACCCCTTACTCACCTCGCATCCTCAGAACCCTGCTCTGAGGCTTACCTTCTAGACCTACATAGGCTGGTGGGGATAGAAACGTCTCCCCCTCCACAGCCACAGAGCACTGGTACCTCCCGGCATCTGAGAGCTGCAGGGCTGAGATCCTAGGGAGACAGGGCAGGTGCCCAGAGAGGGGAAGGGGAACAGGAGGTAGGTAAGGGGGCTGGACTGGAGCCAGGAATAAGAATCAGGTCATGGAATCAAGGGGAACGGGACAGGACAGGGTGCAGAAGGGAGGCAGGAGCTTGAATCAGGCTTGGACAGGGGCTTCTGGGGCAGAGCAGGGATGTAGGTGCTAGACTCAAGTGAATCAGGGCTAGGGTAGAAAAGATGGGGCTAAGTTACTGTTCAGTTGTTTTTCAGTTGTGTCTGACTCTTTATGACCCCATTTGGGTTTTTTTTTTGGCAGAGATACTGGAGGGGTTTACCATTTCTTTCTCCAACTCATTTGGAAAATGAGAAAACTGAGGCAAACAGGGCGAAGTGACTTGCCCAGGGTCACACAGCTAGGTCAGATTTGGACTCAGGAAGATCCAGGGGCTGTTAGCAAAGTGGGGCAGATAGTCCCAGACAGTCTAATTCCTTAAACATTTCATTAAATACCTGCTATGTGCCAGGAACAAAGTAAAACTAGAGACAGTTTCTGCCCTCGTCACTTTCTTTCTCCTTTGAGTGGTAGAGAAAGGGTCAGGGTTAGAAGCAAGATAGGGGTTCGGATTTGTGGAGAAGCCAGGAGTCCCCACTGTACCTGAGCTGACTGACCACCTTCCAGTCATCCTGGTCCTCTTCCCCCAGGGGCACCTGGGTCTGGGTGCTATCAGCAAGTTCTAAGACCTGCCCATCCCGAAGCCAGCTGACCTCTGGAGCCTCCCCAGCCACTCGGACCTCACAGCGAAGCACGGCCGATCGTCCCCGTGCCCCTGTCACGTTCCCAGGTCCAGTCACAAAGGGGTCCCAAACACCTGGACGGGGACGCACCAGAAGAGATCCATGTGGTGGGCACCAGGGGAGGGAGATAGAAGATGGGAGAAATGAGGGGGATGGAGACAAAAGAGGGGATGTAGAGGAGGAGAAAGAAGCAGTAGAGAGCAGGGGGAGATGGAGCGATGAACACAGGGGCCAGCGTGGGGACAGAAACAGCAGGAGATGACTGGAGAAGACAGAAGGGAGACAAGGATGAGCAGAGGACATGGGAATGGGGAGGGCTAGGGACCTGACCCTGAACCTTGCCCAGGAGCCTGGTCAGTGCCTTCCCTTTCTAGGGATGGCCTTCTGGGCACAGGCCCCCATGGCCTAAGGGGAGGATGCAAGGGAAGGGAGGCAGCCCCCGTAATACTGAGGCCCATGGGACTCTCGGTAGCATGAACTCAGTAGTTGAGTGGGTGGCAAAGGGGGAGGAAAGAGGAGACCTTTATGGGAGAAGGCGAAGTCCCAGGGGACCCCAAAGTCCAGAAAACCAATGAGAACAAGTCCCAGGCCCTTGGGTAGCCTCCCACACCCTGAACCAGGCCAGTCTACCATCACGAGGGCCCAAGTATGGATCAACACACCCAGAGACAGGCTAGAAGATGAAAGTGAGGGAGAGACCATTAGAGACAGACAGGGACAGGACCTGAGAAGCAGGAGTGCTTCCCAAAAGAGAGGGGGAAGAAGTAGAGCAAGGTAGACACACACAAAGGGATGGGAAGAGATCGAGTCAGAGACAGAGGGAGAGGAAGACAGAGGTGGAGAAAGAGGGAGAGAAAAATGGAGAGACTTGGAGAGAAGAGACGAGAAAACGGATGGAGACAGAGACCAAGAGAAAGAGATGGCGAGGAAGTTGGGGAGACGCAACAGGTTCCCTCCATCTCCAAGTTCACCTTCCCAGTACCCTTTGCCCCCCGCCCTCCCCGTTATTTCCCAAGGGGGAATCCCCTTGGTACAGCTCATCCTTCCTCCTGGACTGGACCCAGAGCAGAGAGGGGTGGAAGGGGGGGGTACTGATCCCTGCCCGATGCCAACTGAGTCACAGGCCCTAACGGTAAACGGAAACCAGCATCTCCTTAAGCACAGAAAATTCCCCCTTCCCGTCCAACACTCATGGCCTCAGACCTCCAGCCTCCCTGTCCCCTCAAAGCCCCTCCCTGTCCCTGCTCCTAATTTCTCCCTCTCTCTAGCTATCTCTTATCCTGCTTTCCTCCCTTACCCCCTCCCCCATGGGTTCTCTTCCATCTCTGTCTCACCCTCGGAGCTGCCTGCTCTTCTCAGTTGCCCTCAGTATCTCTTGTCTCTCATCTCTCTCTCTGTCTCTTGATCCCCCACCCGAGTCTGTATCTGTTTTCCATCCTTGTGTCTTTTATCTCCTCCCTGAGTTTCTCATGCCGTCTCTGTCTCCTATACCATTTTTTCCTCTCCCTCCTTCTCTCTCTGAGAGAAGCCTCCCCTACTTCTCTCCCCCTCCACCACGACCCTTCCCCTATTTTTGAATCCCAGACCTTTTCCAGGTGTGTTTATGAACACAGTCTGGTACTGCCCCAGGAACCCAGCACTAAACTTTTACAGCGCTAACTTTCCCTCTGTGGGTGGTCTGAATCACAGACCCCAAGGTAGACAGGGTATGGTACAGGGAAGGTAGGGAAGCCCAGAACCCACATTCGGGGTCTGGGCACCTGTGTCAGCCCAACTAGGGGTACACTTCTAGGCCTCACTCCCAGGGAGATAGTATCCATCCTCCCCTCATACCCTGGACCCACTCACCTTCCTGGGCCCAACTTCCCCAGCACCAGAGTGCCAGGCACCATGCCAGCCCCGTCCTGCCCATCCTGGTGGACCCCGGCATCCAGGCCAAAACTTTTGCTTGGCTTCGGCCTCAGTCCGGTGGGGCGAAGGGGGGAGGGGGGCAGGGCCTGGGTTCTCCCCCTCCCCCCGGTTATGGCCTCTTCTCAATGTCTTGGTCCTTCAGACAGTGCCCACCACTCCCTGCCTACCACCCACCCGCTGCCGCCTGCCTTCTGCCTCTGACTTTCAGCCCTTAACTGGACTGGCCAGCCCAAACTCCTCCCGAACAAACTTTCTCTCCTCCCTCTCCCTCACTCTCAGCACCCTGGCTGTCCCCGCCCCTGGGCCCCCCTCCGCCTGGGCCTCCTCCTCCCTCCCCCCTTCCCGCCTCCTAGCCCGTCCTCCTCCCTCTCCTTGGAGAGGGGGAAGCAGCCCTGGACCCCAAAGGGTTAAAGAAAGGGGAAGGGGCTGCCCGGCCCCCTTCTTAAAGGAGCAGGAACATTCACAGCCCAGCACCATAGAACATCAGAGCCATATACAAACTATACAAACCCTCAAGACCTCCTACCTCTCACAGAAGAGGAAACTGAGTCCTAGGTAGGGAAAGGAGCTGACTAGTAAGAGATAGGGAAGCTGCAGAGAGGGGAGAGAGGACAGAGGGGGTGGGCTCTCCCACTTCTGCGAGTTCGAGGTAGGGAGGAACTGCAGGGGGAGGGAGGGATGTTCACTTTTGTCTGCCCGTCTGTCTCGAAAGCCTGCCCAGGGAGGAATCTGGAGAACCGGAGCCTGGTAACTTGGGAAGGATGTGCTACTGTTCACGGTGCAGTGCTGCCCCTGGAATTAGGGGGTCCATGTTCCACCCTGCCTGGGGTCAAGCTGTGCGGCCTTGAGCAAGGCACTTGACCTCTGGAGCTAGACTCTTCTTATCTGCAAAATCCCTGGAGTAGGTGACCTCGTTTCCTGTTTCATAGGCCTTCCCCCCAGGCCACAGCTCTTCCTCACTCATCCCTCCAAGAACAACTTGGTCCAGATTGCTCCTTCCCCCACTCCCCATGTTCAGGTCCCTTGTCTGTCTCTCCCTGTCTCTATTTATCTTGTCATAAAAACTATCTTGTCTCCTCAGCCCCGTGACTCTTAGACACAGGCACACACCAAGGCGACTTTGGCCCTTTACACACACTCCCCAAGGCCTAGGTCCGCCCCCCCCCCCCAGGCCCCTAGGAGCCCCTCCTTTCCCCTTTCCTTGGGAAATTCAAAGGAGATGGCCCAATCATCGGAAGGGGGAAGTGTATCTATATTTGTCTATCTGTGGGTGGCCGTATATGTCTGAGTTGTGTTTGTGTGAGGGTGTGTGTGTTTTCACATGCCAATCTGTGTGTCCTTGTGGGTCTGTGATTGTCTGGAATAGGTCACAGGATCAGAAAACTAGAGACGGAAAAGATTTTAGGGTCGGGCCCCTTCCTTTTTCTCTCCGAGAAGCTGAGTAACTTAGGCAAAATCGCCAGGTAGGCGGCAGAGGAGGGTTTGACCCCAGGTCCTCCGGTCCCCCCCTTTCCCACTGCCCCAACTGTTGGTCAGCAAGTCTGTGGGACTATTTGGCTGTGGTTTGCAAGGAGTAGTTCTGTGACTCTGAGGGTGGATGTCTCAGAGAGGGTGTCCTGAAGTGCCTGGGAGTTGATCGAGTGTTTTGGTGTTGATGTGAGGGTGTGTCTATGTTGTATGTGAGGGTGTGTGTTGGTGTGTGACTGTTGTTTTTCTGCCTTGGGGATGGGATGGGGAAAGAGAAAGAAGAGATGAGTCCTTTCCCAACCCCCTTCACATTCCGACTTCAGGCCTGCTGGGGAGTTGGGGACAGCAGAGAAACCCAGGCATTTGGTGCTCCCAGTTTGGCCTGAAGCTGGGCTGGGCCTCCAAACAGGCTCTGCACATCTGGCGCTGATGTCAACAGCCTGGGCCAGGGGCGGTGTCGATGTTTCTGAGGCTCAGGGGCTGCTCCCCACCCGGTCTCTGGGCGGGGGGAGGAGGGAAGTAGAGTTGGGTAGGGGGGATTCAACACACCCCATTCCCCAAAAGCCGCTCACAGAAACTCCCAAATAAATCAAAGAATTTCAATCCCTCAGATGAACTCAGAGAGATGCACAAAGACCCAGAGGAAAACACAAACAAAACAGACACACAGAGAGAGAAATGTAAGGAATTAAAATACTCAGAGACAAAAAAACATACATGCAAGGGAACAGACATCCAGAGATACACAGACCTCCCGGAAAAAAAAGTGGAATTACAGAATCTCATAGATGTGGAAAGGATCTCAGTGGCTATCTGTGCTAACCCACACTTTTACAGCAGTACACACACACACACACACACACACACACACACACACACACACTGCTTCCGTCTAGTTCTAAATATTCTGGAAAGATAAGGGATGGGTGGAGTTCTCTTTGATCAATTGATACTGAGAAAGGAATCTGGAGCCCAGAACCCTAGATCATTCAGTCAATATCAACAAAGCCTTTATTAAGTGCCCAGGACTGCATATGTGACTGGGGATACTAAAACCAGATAAAGTGATTGCTGCCTTCAAGGAACTTACATTTTATTGGGGGAAATGTTTGTTGCTGATGTTCACAGGAGGGAGGGGTGGAGGATGCTGTTGGGAAAGGGGAATGTGTACATCGCTCTTTCCTCACTCCCTCAAAGCTGGACTTTGAAGACAGCACCAGGGGGTGGAGAGAGCTCTGGGCTGGAGCCAAGACAGCTGGGTTAGAGCAGAGGCTGTGAGGTGCAGTGGAAAGAACATTGGTTCTGGTGTCAAACGACCTAGTTTCCAATGCCAATTCTGCTACTTATTTCCTATGTGGCTTTGGATAAATCACTTTAATTCTCTGGTCTCAGTTTCCTTTTCTGTCAAACAGATGTACCAGATGGTTTCCATGTGTCTTCCCTGCTCTTATAATAATATTAAGTTTCTGTCTCTGGGTCCACCCTTACAGTGGAAGATTTGGCAGCCTCTATGGGGCAGGGAAGATGTCTTGGCCCCTACCATGGTCTCTCTCCCTTTCAGTTTCACCTCCTATCTCCTTTTGACTCAGGAGGGGTGGGTAGGAGTGACTTTCTTGAAGACAAACATCTTTTAATCTTTTCTCTTTTTTTTTTTTTGTGTCTTTGCATCCTCAGCATCTAATACCATGCATGGTACATAGTTGTTGCTTAATAAATATTCATTCAATTAAACTTTCTCAGACATCAGCATCCGTTAATGAAGTGAAGCCAAATCTGGGAAAGCCTGGCTACAGCCCTGACCTTCTGAGTGTGTGTTGGATAGGTGGGAGGGAATAGGGGAATAAAAACTGACTCCCAGCTCCCTTCACCTCTAAATCCCTCATTGTCTTGTGCTTAACTCTCAGGGGACCCTAGAATCCAGGGGGCAAATTGTTTAGAAGAGTCTTCAGAGACCAATTAGTCAAACTTCTTGTACAGATGGGGAAACTGAGAGCTAGGTAGTGTTTAGCAACTTGCCTAGGGTCACATAGTTAGGTTTAGGGTTAGGACTCAAAGGATCATAAATCCAGAGATGAAAGAGAACTCAGGGACTAACCATCCAACTCCCTCGCAGTTTTCAGAGAGGTCAATCCACTTGTCTGAGGTTATTATACCTGTAGTAAGCATTCATAGACAGGTTTTTAATTCAGATCCTCGGACTCCAGAGGCAGTGTGTTCTTTCCACCCCACGAGTGTAACCCAATCTTTCTGGCTCCTTAGTAGGTACCTTTGATAAGCAGTCTATGTAGGAAGGGGATGGGGGGGTGGGGTGGGAGAGGGCTTCAGAAACCATGGAATCCAGGAAATTCGAGTCTAGGAAGCAGGAGGGTGCCTCTTACAGGTAAGATCACCTCCGACCTTCCCCTCTCCCCCATTTTATCCTATACAGCTAAACCTGCTGAGTGCACCCACCGTATGCATTTAATATATGCTTTTTGGATCGAATTGAAAGAACGCTCTGCATTTAGTGTGTGTGGGTTGCTTCCCAGATCTTTAGCTCACTAATACCAGCAGTGTGACTTTGGAAAAGTCAGTGGACCTCAGTGTCCTCATCTTGTAAAACGAGGGGTCCAAATTTGATGACGCCACTGTCCTAGGATACAAAGGAATTCCGAGGGCAGCAGGAGTTGCCTGGCATCTTCTTCTCCCCTTACCCCGTGAAAGTCCCACTCCGGGCTCAGCGTGGCTGCCCAGGAAACTCTCGCGGACTGAGCCCGTTCCACCTCTCAGTTTCCTCCTCCACGTCCATCCGCTGCCGCCAATGGGTCTGTAGTTCCACGAGCGCTAGTGAAAGCACCGTGGGGGAGGCCGGCTCTTCGCTCGTGGCATCCCAGCTCCCCCTGGCGGCCACCCGACTGTCTATCTGTGGAAGGCCCCCCCTCTCCGGGGCGCTTTCTCCCTCGGGACGTTCCATGGAGCCCCATGTCAGAATTTCCACTTTGGATCGACGGCGGCTGCGGCGGCCGGAGCGCCCAGTCCCTCCAGCTCGCAATTCACATCAACTCGGGGCAGGCGGGAGAGAAGTCGGTCTATGTAAAATGCCCTTCCATTTTCTGTGGGTCTGTCTGCGAGTTGAGGAGCGTTCTGCCCACTGCCCTGGTCCTTCCAAGGGGAGATTGGGGGTGGGGGGAGGGAGGGAGAGAGAGAGATAGAGAGATAGATAGATAGATAGATAGATAGATAGAGAGAGAGAGAGAGAGAGAGAGAGAGAGAGACAGAGACAGAGAGACAGAGATGGCACAGATCATTAGTGGGCAGAGCCTGGTGTCTTGGGTTCCTTATGACCCTGGGTAGGGTCCCTCCCCAGTCTACGTCTTGTTTCCCAGTCCACGTCTTGTTTCCCAGTCCACAAAAAGGAGATAAGAGAAAAAAAATCTGCATTCCAGCCCTCACAGTGGAGTTTTAGGGAAGCACCATACAAATGTAAGGAATGACCATTTTTACTGCAAGCCTCCTCTTCTGTCCCAGACCATCCATCTTCTCCCAGCTGACACATTTATATTTTTCTCTGCTCTATTAGAAGTAGAACCAAAGTGTTTATTGGAGGAAGGGATAGAAAGGGCATGAGGGGAGGGAGAGGGAGACAGTCTCTTTTTCAGGTCCCCAACACTTTGGAGAGGGGTGTTTGCAGGAGGTCAAGCTCCTTCAGAGGAAATGAACAGAGGCCAAATGGGTCTGCCTTTCCCTAGGTGGAGTGCATCTATAGGATAGTGGTGGAGCTCTCTTAGTGCCTGGGGGTAAGACTAGAACAGAGAAACAGACAAGAGAAAGTGTGTGACCTTTCTAATCATCAGCAGTGTCCTCAAGTGGAATGGGTTGCCTGGGGACAGAGTGGCTTTCCCTGTCCTGGAAGTCAGGGCAATCAGACACTAGACAAACCTGACAAGTATGTGGTAATCAGAACTCTGGCTCAAGTAAGGGCTGGTTAGACTGCTGTCCTTTCCTACTTATTCCAACGTCCCAAGCGACAGCTTAGGGTGTTATCTGTACTGTGTCCCAGGGTGTGTAAGGGAGAAACACTGGCTTGCGGGTTGTTGGGGATTATGGTCTTAGATTGAGAAGATACCGAGAAAGGGGTAGTAATGACTGGTCCATGATCACAGAGGTAGGACAGGCAGGATTTGAACTTGGATCTTTAACTCCAAATTGGCCCTTTCTACAGCAAGAATGCCTTACATGTAGGAGATGGCTAACAAAGGGCATGTTGAATTGAATAAATACAGGATGTTGGTCGGTCTGCATTTGCAAGCAAAGTTGGAGATACATGTTGAGAGTGAGTCTCTGGAATGTATGAATTTGCTCCTAGGTCTTTGCTTTCTGGGAGCCTGTCTCTGAACCCCTTGGGCCCATTCCAACTGGGGCACCAGTTCATGAGCCCTGGAGGTTGGGTTTTTCTGCTGCCCTCTCCCTCAGCCAATCAGCGGGGTCTGAATCGAAGCTGGAAGGTTGGAGGAATGTTGGCGAAGCCACTGATAGCTGGCTGGAGGCTCAGAGCCCCCGGTGGGGATGGACTCTCCAGGGAGAAATTCTGGAGGATGGTGGTGAAGAAGAGGAAGAGTTCAGTGCGGGCCAGGCCTTCCCCAAGGCAGATTCGCTTCCCTGGGGAGAAAAACAAGAGACTCTGATTTCAAGACTGAGAAATCATAGGAACCCTAGAGATCATCTAGTGGCTAGATCCTAGTCTTCCTTTTACAGATGAGGAAACTGAGTCCCAGAGAGGGCATGGAGCTTGCCCAAGGCTACAGAGAGTAAACACCTGGATCAAGATTTAAACCTGGAACTGCTGGCTCTTAACTGAGTGATCTCTGCCCTACTCCACAGTCATTCACAATCTGTAATTGTTTTTATCTGTGTTTTTGGCTTATCTCCAATACAGTCATGTAGGAGGGCTTGGATTAGCCTCCATAGATTTTTGTACATCTCCTCTCCCCTCAAACTTAGCACTGGAGTGCTAAGAGAAGAGTCGGGGTCCAATAAAGACTTAATGCAATGAGGGAGGAGGGTTCATGGCTCCTTTTTCCATCCACTTACCCCTCCTGATTTGCACTCTTGGCCCTCCTCCCCCTCCCCTTTGAAGTCAGAAATATCTCAGATTTTTTCTCCAGTCTCACTTCCCCCTTATCTCTTGCCCATTTTTGCCCTACCTAAGCCTTTCCCTGGCTGAATCACCCCCTCCTCCCAATCAGCCTCATGCTTCCTCCAGCCACCAGATGGGCAGTAGAAACCTGAACTACTCCAAGACAAGCTCACAAGCCTGTGCTTAGGGAGAGAATGCCCACCTTCCTATTACCCTTGGAAGGTTCCTTCCTTTTTTTCCTTCACCCACTACCAGTGGCCCAGGTAGGGCAGCCAGGCACCAGGGGTCAGGCCAATGTTGTTGGTGACTGCCTGGTCACAAAGGGATAGGGAGGCTTGGCTATCCATCTCCACTGCTCCCCATTGTGGGGCTCCAAGGATAGGGGGAGTAGAAGGCTACTGCCTTGTTTGCCTCTGCAAAGTGGATACACTATTGAAAGCCAGAGTTGGAAGGGGATCTAGAGACTGTCTATTCTAACACCCACCGGATCAAGTCAGACAAAGGGGCCTCAAGCTTTGCTTGAACCTTCAGACATTTACTAGCTTTGTGACCCTGGGCAAGTCACTTAACTTGTTTGCCTCAGTTTCCACAATTTGTAAAATGGGAATGATCATAGCACTTATCTCCCAGGGTTGTCATGAGGATCAAATGAGATGTTTGTAAAGTATTTCCCACAATGCCTGGCACTACATAAATAAAATTATATAAACTATATTACTATTACCATTATCATTACTTTCCCCCTTTATACAAGCAGTTAGACTCAAGAGTCTCTCCTTATTGATAGTCTATGGACCCTGGTGCCTTATGGATCAATCTGTGTATCTGGAGGAGTACTCAGGGGTAGGGCAGCTGTCTTCAGCATGCAGAAGGCAGTGCTGCTCCCCTAACCCTTGCCCAGGCTTAGAGTTCAGTAGATACCTAAGGAGAAAGGCAGGAAGGCCTCGTTTTTCTTGAACCGGCCATCAGCATCCAGGAAACGGCTCGGGTTGAATTCCTCTGGCCGCTCAAAGAATGCTGGGTCATGGAGAACGGAGCCCAGGAGTGGGAAGACTTCAATGCCCTAGGAGATTGGGGAGGGAGTTATTGTTCCTCAGGAGCTCTTCTCCCCTAAAGCCCTTGAGCTCCCAGTTTCACTAGCACTATTCCCGAGTGCTGTGCTTAGCTCTTCCCTGGGCTGGCATGTGGTGATGGGGATGGCAGAGAAGAATAGTAGAACTGGGGGAGAGGTTTCTTTCCCCACTTTCCCATTGGGCTATGTCTGTGATTTTAACGATGCCCAGAGCGGAGTCTCAGGGTCCCCAGTGGGGTCTGGAGAAGGCAGCTCTTGCCAGGGAGAAAAGAAATCAAGAATGAGTGTCTGAGTCTGGGCAGGTGGAGAACAGAAGCTCATCTGCTGAAGTCTGCCTCTGTATGGGCTGTATGCCAGTTCACCTTCTCTGACTGGCTTTCCCTGTTCCCTCCTGACTGGGAGAGGGCTTCCTCTCTTCCCTCTGACCAAGCCTGATGAGGGTTGTCTTTCCTCTTCCTCTTCCCCCAAGACTCTCCCTGACATTTACCTGGGGCAGGTCATAGCCCCGGAATGATGTGGGCTTTGTGAGAGCACGGGGAACCCCCATAGGGAGGAGGGCCAGGAACCTCTGAACCTCATGCAGGAAGGCATCAGTGTAGGGGAGACGCCCACGGTCTGCCAGGTTGGGGGCCTGCTCACGCCCGAGTTCTTGGCTCAGCTCCTCCTGGATTCGATCTGTGGGGGAGAAGGGAGATGAGGAGAAAGGCATGTCTGAGTCAGAGACCAGAGACCAAGGACCAAGCTCCCTTCATCTCTTCCTGTCAACCCCCCAAAAGCTCTCTCTCAAACTGAGAAGGGCACCTTAAGCTAAGCCTTCATTTTACAAAGAGGGAAAGTGAGACTCAGGGATGTCAAGGGACTCAAACCAATTCTCCTAACTTCCAGACCAGAACCATTCCACTCAAACCTGCTACCTTCCTGTGGCTAGCTCTCTCTGTCTCTGCTCAGCCCCAGGTAGCATCTTTGTACAGATACAGCTCTGTGTTTTTCTAGTTTTTCATACCGAAGGTTCTGTCTTTTGTTAAAACAGTAATGCCCCTGCGGGTGAGGCTTATAAGACCTTGAGCCTTAATTTCTTTTGGTTTTTTGTCATATTATGCTTGCTCTATCTATCTATCTATCTATCTATCTATCTATCTATCTATCTATCTATCTATCATCCCTCCATCTCTCCATCCATCTATCTATTGATCTCTCTCTCTCTCTGACAGTTAAGTGGCAGAGTGTAGACAGTACTGGGCCTGAAGTCAGAAAACTCATCTTTGTGAGTTCAAACCTGGCCTCAGACACTTACTAGCTATGTGACCCTGGGTAAGTCACGTGCCTTGTTTGCCTCAGTTTCTCCATCTGTAAAAAGATCTGGAGAAGTAAATGGCAAACCAATCCAGCATCTTGATCAGGAGAATCCCAAATGGGGTCACAACTGAACAATAATGATAATAAAAAGAAAGAAATCTCTGACCTCGATCCCTTTCACTCCTTCTTGGACGTCATCTTCCTTCAGAGCACGACCCATGTTCCCACCTTGTGCAGAAGGCCTTTCCTCATCCCCTCTGCTGCCCCGGTTATTATCATTTTCTTTCTCTTAAAATGACTCTGTATGGCTTTCTCTGTGTACATGTCACATTTTCCCCCTAGAACATCAGCATCTTGAAGGCCAAGGCTAGTCTGTCTTTGTACCTCTAATACCTTCCATGTGCTAAAGGTTTAATCAATGTGTGTGGATTTGTACTGAATCGGGCCTCTATCAGCTCACTCTGAGGTATCACAGAGCTGCAGAATGTCATTACTGCTGGACCCCCTGGCTTTTTACAGTTGCAGAGACTAAGGGGTCATAGCTTTAGGGTTGTAAGTGACCTGAGAGGTCATCTGATCCAATTCTCCCAGGAAGAGACTTGCCCAAGGCCACATAGCTAGCAAGCGGCAGAGTCAAGGCCTCTGTGCTCCGTATATAATAACTGTACTAGGCCTGGTGTATCTGACACCTCAAGACTTTGGCAAATAGAGGTGAAGTGGCTCACCTAGGGCTACACAGCTAGTAGGTGTCTGAGGGAGGATTTGAACTCAGATCTTTCTGACTCAGACCCAGCACTTTCTCCACTGTGATGGCCATATAGCACATCTAGGGTTCCTGTCATCTGAGCCTAAGATGGTGGGTCGCCTGGACTGGGCTGTACCTTGGACCTCTGGGTATTTAAGCAGGAGCAGGAAAGCGTATTTGAGTGTGGCACTGACTGTCACCGTCCCCCCAAAGAGCAGGTTCACAGCGGTTAGCAGGAAATCCGTGTGGCCAGACCCTGAGTCTTTTTCTTCCTGGAGGACACATTAGGAAACAGGGATTCAGAGAACCCCGGCAGCAGCTGGGGAGATAAGATTGGCTGGGTTCTATCAAGGGCAATTCCCTGGGGTGAATGTCTGAGCCTAGCTCAGGAAACAGGCTTGGACCCAGAGCTACCTCTGTTGGCTGTTGAGGTGGTAGAAGAAAAAGACAGAGACCCAGAGAAAGACAACCGGAGAGAGACTAAGAGGATCAGATGGATGTTCCTTTTGTCCTCTTTTGGGGTTGGGCCAACTGTGGTTTAATTGGTATAAGGATCTCTCAGTGTGGAGATTCCCTCCACCAATGTTGGTCTGCCCCTGCAGTCTTAGAGAGTTGTCAGGGTCACTGAGTAACCTGTGTAGGAGTCAAGAAGTTAGTATGTGTCAGGACTTGAATCCAGCTCCCCTAATCTGAGGCCAGCACTTTATTGTACCATAATGCCTTTCCCCAACACACTGATGTTGGAGATGAAGAAAAGGAAGGCCGGAAAGTCACCCATATCATGCAGCAGAGAGGGAATTTGAACCTATATTTTCTGACTTCAGGACCAGTCCTACTGGTGAAAGGGAGGGAGGGAAAAGGAGAGGGAGAGGAAAAAAGAGAGGAAGGGGAAAGAAAAGGGAGGGGGAAAGAGAGAGAGAGTCAAGGGTTTCAGAGGACATTTTGTTCAGTTTTATAGAGGAGAAAACTGAGGCTCAGAGAGGTCACATAGGAAATAGCTAAGCTGAATTTGAACTCAGACTTGACCTAGGATATGAAGGAAAGAGCCCACATACTGTACACACACCTAGCAAGAGACAAACCCTTCCCTCTATGCCTTTCTCCCCATTCTGTGCCCCCTTTCCAGCCCCAGCCTCAGCCGCAGTCATACCTGGCTCATTTTAAGCAGGAAGTCATCCACAAAGTCTCTGACAGGGGCCTGAAGATCCAGTTTCTCCTGGTGCTGATGAATTTGGCTCGAGACAAAGGTTGCCAAGGTGTTTAGGTGGTCTGTGAGCCGGTTATGAGGAGCTGAGAGATATCGAAGGATGTCTGACAGGTAGTACAGGGGACCCAAGAACATCTCACAGAGCTGAGGGAGGGAGAATAAGGACAGTCAGCATTGTGGGAGCCCCTTGTCCAAGTGGCAGAAAACACACAGCTTCTCCAGAGCTGCCTTGGCTCTGGGATGCAGAGACAAGAAGACAGCAATCCAGGCAGACTTCTTGGAAGAGGAAAGAATGGGGCAGCACCTTGAGAAAGAGTTCAACTGGGAAACACTCCTGTGAGGACTGTTTCAGCCCAGTCTCTGCCCACCCCCAATCCCAAGCCAGTCACCTGTCCCCATGAGGTGCTCATCTCCTTCAAGATGCCAGCAGCAGCAAGGACCACAGCTTGAAAGTCCTCATTTTCATAGTCAAAGCGACTCCCAAACAGGAGAATGCAGGTGACATTGGAGATGGCCTGAGACAGTAGCAGGGAAGGGTCCAGCAGGGACCCTGCAGGGACAAATAAAGACAAAGCTGGTTACAGACATATGGGCAAGGCCAAAGAGGCCAAGAAGGGGCCCTGGGACTAGGATGGGGATTCCCCTGGGCTCCGCTTTTCCTGTTTTGGGGTGTGGGTGGCTCCAGGTGTCAGACAAAGGGAACGAGGCAACCTAGTACAGAGGAGATGTGAGGTGGGGCCAGTCCCCAGAACAGAGGGAGGACTGTGGTCCAAGCCAGGGCAGGCAGGGCCTCCTGGGCTGCAGAGGGATAGTCCCCTGACCTTGGGTATTCTGTAAAGCTTTGACCAGGTAACAGGCCTCCTCCTGAATCTGTTCTTCTCCTTCCTTCTTTCCCATGCCTAGGTTTCTTAGAGAGAGGGTGGTGAACTTCCGAAGATATTTCCACTGTTCTCCATTGGCAAAGAAAATGCCTAGAGAAGAAGGTTAGAGTGAGAGGGACTGGAAGCAAACCTTCCCTTCCCCCATCCCCCCAGGGTGCTAGAGGGAAGGGCAGACAGTCAGGCCTGTTCCTGCCAGGATGAGATTGTAGATGGCTCAGTGCCTAGGACCCCGGCATCCCTGCCCCTCCCCTTCCTGAGAAGCACACAAGTCAGGTCTTAGGTGTAAGGCTCAATTATCTTCTTCCAGGATTTGCCATGTCTAGACTTGTTTGCCAGCTGCTAGATGCTTCCTTGTGACACAGGGAAGCCCCTGGTCTCTCCAGTGCTAAAGAAAGGTCTGCCCAAGCCTGAGAAGTCCTGTAATAGACTAATATCCCAGTAGCTTCAAGCTCAGGGTCTTGGGCAGACTACATCTGGGGTCCAAGGACTAGCCTAGCCAGGAGAGGCTGTGGTGGGAAGGAGAAGGGATGAGTGAAAAATTTTTTTGGGACACAGTGATCCTCAAGGATCATCTAAATAAACCACAGAAGGTTGTGATCTGTATGAAGAAGGCCTGTCCCTCTAAGGAAATCACAGTTCTTAAAGTAGCCAACAGAGTAGGGGTAGTTCCTGGCAGGAACAGGCCTGTCTGCCCTTCCCTTCATTGCTCTGGGGGGATGAGGGAAGGGAAGGGCTGCTTCTAGTCTCTTTCACTCCAAGGGAAAGGGGTCCTTAGAATACCCATTCTCCCTTTCTTAGCAGGTCTTGGGTTGAAAGGGTAAAACCTAGTTAAAGGAGTTATTGGTTCTAGGGTTTTTTTTCTCTTTAATTCTCTGTTCTTGGGTGGGATTACACAAGGTTTCAAATTATGCATGTTAAAAATAGCCAGGCTTTAAAAAAAATTCTTATCTAAGGTTTTTAAAATTACCTATGTTTCTTGAGAACCCAGTTTTAGAAAAAAATTACAGTTACAAAATTATGGTCTAATAAGCTCACATGATATTGAAAAGATAAGGTTGGGCTAGGCTATGTTCTTCTAGGATAATGGGAAGAGACAGGCGCCTAAGTCCTTTTGAGTCCTTTGTGTGATCTGAGGCAAGTCCTCTTCTCTCCCTGGGCCTCAGTTTCCCAATTTGTCAAAAAAGGTTGAGATAGCCTTCTAATAAAACCCCCAGCTGCTAGCGATTTTCCTGAAGCCCTGGTCTCTTCCCATGGTTCTCTTAACTCTAGGAAGCCCTCTGTGTAGAATATAGAGCTGGCCCCTTCGTACCTTTCCAGTCTTCTTGCAATTTTCTCCCCTCCACATGCTGTACGATCCAGATACACCAGCCAACTTGTTATCTGAACATAATGCTCCATCTTCTGCCTGCTTTTTCATATCTTTCGTGCTTGGAATTTTCTGCCCCCTCCCCTCAGACTCAGCATTCCTGGCTTCCTTTAAGACTTAGCCCAAATCTTGTGTGCTGGACGTTCCTGGTCCAGAGCCAAAGCCCCTCCCCCCTTACCAAGCATCTTTCCCTCTGGGATTAGATTCCACCTACTCTTTTTATCTCTTTTATGTATAGAACATGTTATCTCTCCCATTAGACTGAGCTCCTTGAGGGCAAGAACCTTTTTTGGAATCTTAAGTCCTTAGCATGTTGCCTGGAACATATTAATCCCTTACAAAATGCTTGTTGACCGACAAACTGATTAGAGGGTTAAGGTTTTAAGAGTCCTATATTCTATTCATTCCAAGTATATGATGTTCTAGGATCCCAATATTCATAGCAATTCACATGATTCTGCAGTGGAAGCGCCGCCCCTTCTGTCACAGCTGAGAGCTGAAGTGATTTGTCTGAATTCACACAGAAGCCTGCGGAACAGGGCCAGGATTCAAAACTAGGTCCTGACTCCCAAATTAGGGCTCCTTCTATCGTCCCAAGCATTCCCTCTTCCATAACTCCAATGTCCTAAGAATGGAACGTTTTGCCAATGGCACACTTTGCTTGAGGATTCTCAATTTCCAAGCCCTCCAAAGCCCATACCATGCTGATTGAAAGTCTTCTCCAATGTGGCTACTTTCCCTCTTCCGGAGAATGCCTCTGCCTGGTCCACCAATGCCTCTTTGATGGCCTCATAACCACTTAGGATGACGACAGGCCGGGAGCCCAGGTGAACGGTGAACACAGGGCCGTACTGGGCACTGAGCTGCAGGGAGAACCAGAGGTACCAGAGGGTGAAAAACCCAGCTCTCTCCAGTCTCCAAGCCTGTCCTCCTAGGGTCTCCCTGCTCTTCCCTCCTAGGTGCCTCCTAGGCTCCCAGGGACCCTCATTCCCAGGTCTTGGTGACATTCTCCCACCTCTCTAGTATTAAGTCTTGCCATCTTACCCCCATCCCCCCAATCTGACTCCCTGGTCTATTCCTCTTTCCAGGATTTTCTCTCAAAGTCCTCCCATGGCACATCCCACGGTCCAACTGGCTCCACCTCCTCTCACCCACTGCAACAGTCTCAGTCCTTTCCTCTTGGGGCCTTCCTAACTCTGTGATCATTTCCCTCCCCATTTTAGTTTCAAGATGTCCACATAGGAAATCTAGAGCCGACAAAGGCCTTTGAGTGAAGGTTTCTCTTTCATGGTATAGTGATAAGTGAGTCCAGAGGCACTCAGACAGTAAACAACAAAATCAAGATAGGAATCCAGATATGCCTCCTTCCCCCATGCTCCCCCTTCCCCAAGCTGGGCCATCCTCCCGGAATCTCAACTGATTGCCGTCCCCTGCTTTCTTTCTCCCATCACTCTGGTCCTCCAGGGTCTCCAGCTCTCTCCCCTTAGGGTCATAAGATTGTAGATTTAGAACTGGAAAGGGCCTCAGAGGGCATCTGGTCCAATGCCCTCATTTTACAGATGGGGAAGCTGAGTCTCGAGATGCCAAATGATTTATTTGTTCAAGATCACACAGGTAGGAAGTGGCAGAGGTGAGATTGGAACCGAGTTCCTTTGACCCTAGAACAGGGGGGGTCTTTACCTTTTTTATATCGGTTTTGTGAAGTCTAAGTAAAGACCGTTTCTCAGAATCACGTTCTTAAATAATTGAAGGAAATGTTAAACTTCAGTTGGAGGGACTTGAAAATAAGGGTGTGCTTTTCCCCCCATTTAAGTTCAGGCATCCTCTAAAATCTATTCACAGATGGCCCCCAGGTTAAAAATCCCTGCTCTGGAGTCCTTCTACAATGCACCACGTGGCTGCCTATGCTCCCTTTCTGGGGCTTGGGTGCTGGCCAATCTCGGGAGGTCTCTACCCCACCCCAATTCTCAGGGTTCCTTTCACTCCCCCTAATTCTCCTGCGGTCTCCCGGAGGTCTTCTTCCTCCCTCCGCCCAGGTCACCGTACCCTTCAAAGGTGCGCAGCCTACCTTCCCACGGGGCACTACCATCCCTTTTCCTTCCGTGCCTCCCCTCCCCGCCCCCCAGGTATCTCTGGCCCCAGTCCCAGCACCTGGAGCAGCCCAGGGTACAGCGCCCCCGGCCACAGCTGGCCCAGATTCCCCAGCAGCGGCAGCGGCGGCGGCCCCGGGGGAAGACGAGAGAAGCGGCGTCCCCGGAACCCCAGGAGGAGGACGAGCAGCACGAGGAGAAGGAGGAGGAGGGAGGCGACCCCTAAGCCCAGCGCCATCCCGAGCCCGGAGCGGGGGAGGGCGGGGAGAGGGGCAGCGAAGCTTATAAAGACGTGCCCCAGTGGGGCCCCGCCTGCCCGCCGCCTCCGGAGGCCACCGGTGTTAGGCCCCTCCCCGACCCCGGGCGGACTCCGGTGAAATGGGGCGGAGGGCCCTGAAAGTCCGGGAGCGGGAGGCGTGGGCAGGCGGAGGGGGCGTGGAGGCTGGCGCGAGCCGGTGCGACCGTCGGGCTGATTGCCAGCCG
Organism: Bettongia penicillata ogilbyi; assembly: GCA_023548195.1. Lineage (NCBI taxonomy): Eukaryota > Metazoa > Chordata > Mammalia > Diprotodontia > Potoroidae > Bettongia > Bettongia penicillata. The sequence goes on along the minus strand of JAJHZJ010000310.1, from coordinate 259,979 downwards.
CCCGCTTGCCGGCCCGACACCTAATTTCGAGACGACCTGCAGCCCTAGTTAGTCTGCTCCCCGCCAGCAGCAGCGCGGATTTCGTGCCTCCCCGGGACGCCGCCGCTCCGCGTACTCTCCGCTCTCCACCCCCGCCCATCACCTGCTTTTTCCCGTGTTTCCCTAAAGCATCAAACTGGCAGACCGGAATCCCACCCCGACTCTACCTGTAGCTCATGGTGGGACTCTGGGCAAGTTCCTGTGCCTCTCTGAGCCTCAGTTTTCCCATGAGCATCAGGAGGGGTTTGCACCCAAGTACCCCTTCCAGTGCCGCAGGTTCTGTGGTTCCGTGACCTCCAAGCACCCTACACCAGCGCCCCACCCCGGCCTGGCCGCAGTACAAACCAAGACCGAGCACCTAGCACTGGGACTTTGAACACCTGCCGCCACCTCCCCGGGGGTAGTAAGGGTGGGTGGGGGAAGCGGCGGGGGAGCCGCCGTCACGGAGTCACTGGGTCTCAAATTCCACTGCCCTTTCCTGGGGGTGGCTACTGGAATATCATTTCATTGGTGGGACTTGGGAGATTTTTTTAATCTAAACCCTTCAAACGTACAGATGGAGAAACTGAGGCTCAGATGGGGGAGGAAGGCTCACGCCCAAGTTCACTGAGGCCATCTGGTTCGAATGCTAGCGCTACAATCTGCCCAATGCCTAGGGATAGTAAGCGTTTAATAAATGCTTTCTTTGCCTACTCCCTGTGTGACCTTGGACAAATCATTTAACCTGTTTACATCTCTGTAACCTCATGTATGAGTGGGCTGAACTCTATGCCTTCCCGAGCTAAAGCCATGATCCCGTGATCTGGGGGCACAGCCTGCTCTCCTTCGTTTGACTCTATAAAAAGCTGTCAGATATCAACCCATATTTTCTCTCTATCCCTAAGGGCTGAGTTTGTGTGTATGGGGGCAGGGGAGAGTGATAGCGGTGGAGATGGGACAGACATGCTTTTCAGTGACCTAATTTCCCCAGAGAGACTATTTGTGTGTACTTGGGGAGTTTGGGAGATTGTAAAGGCATCTACTGAACTACCCTGAGAACTTCATCTCGGCCCTACAACCTGGTAGGATCCCCCAACCTGTAAAACTCCCCCCAGTGCTCCTCACACATAAAATATTTCTCCCTTCATCCCAAAGCTTGGAAAACAGGAAGATGGAGAAAGCTATACTACTTTTGAGCTTGTCCCTGGAGACACCCATCTGACTCTGAATCACCTTTAGGAGAAGAGGGAGACTCCTGCTTAAAGTATCTCCCAAAAGTCTCTCCTAGCTCTTAAAAGTCTGCTTCTAAGAATCTCTATTTCTGAAATTCTAATAACTTAAATACCTGTTTCAACAGTCAGGGACAGTAAGCCCTGAAATAATCCCATAAGGAAGGCATTAGCTCCATTTTATAGAAGAGGAAATTTGCTGGAAGGGAGGGGGAGTGACTTCAGAGCTCTTGTGATTTGAACAGTTAATGATTATAGGAGCCTAAGATTAGAATAGTCTCAAAGTGACTAAATTAGACCAAGCTTATCCAGAGGAGGTCTGTCCTGGAGGGGATATGATTGTGAGGGCATCATAGTAGCTGAAGGAGATGAAGATACCAAAGGCATGGAAAAAAATACCAGACATTATTAATGTGTGTGTGTGTGTGTGTGTGTGTGTGTGTGTGTGTGTGTGTGTGTAAGCACCCAAGGAAACGTGAAAAATTAACTTATATGCCTACTTTCCCAAAGGAGGGGTAGTAGACTTTGGAGTCAGGAACATCCGAGTTCTAATTCTGTCTCAGACACCAGCTGTGTGACCCTGGGCAAGTCACTTTACATCTGTCTTAGTTTTGTCTTTCAAGTATGGGGATGATAATAACACCTCCTGGGATTGTTGTGAGGATAAAAGTAACATTTAAAGATTTTTAAAAGCCTTATAGCATGATGGATAATTATTTATATATATATGTATATATGTATTTAATGAGAGCCATCTACTTATAGTGAGAAAATGACACTTCAATTTGCACTCAGAATTCATCGATTCTCCCTCTACCTATGCATGGAAGGCATCCAGTCTAATCATATCACTGGGAAACAAAGGTTGGCTTTCACAACTGATATTACACAGTAGACCACATCTTTACTATCACAAAAGTAAGTGGAAGATTTAGAGAATTTGTAATTCTACTGTATTTAGTGTTTGTTGATTATTTTTAAAATAATTTAATGATTAGAGCAAAACAGTCTCTCTTCCAACAAGGTAATTCCTGTGCATATATTAAACTCATTTAAGACTTCTTGAAATGTATGTTAGCCTTGACAACCCTCTTAATCATTAACATAGGCAAGACATAAAAGAGGGAGATATGCTTGACAAACGTGTCAGGAGGTTATGGAAATTGCCTTTCCTGGGATGATAGAGTTAGCCTTAGAAAAGCTTTGTTATGATGAAAAAATGCTATCATCCTCCAGAGAGAGAACTGTTGAATTCTGAGTGCAAATTGAAGTATTATGTTTTCATTTTTTTTTTTTTTGCTTTTTGTGTTTTTTGCAATCTGGCAAATAATCAGATGCTTCACCCCACTTAACTCATGAAATACTGTAGCCTAATACCTTTACCAGGAGAGAATACCTCTATTGAATCAAATTGTCAATTGACCCCCATTGTTACATGTGCTCTAAGGAAAAATTCATTCTTCAAAAGATAGAAGTGATAAGGAGGACTGCTAATCCATCTACTTTTTTCCTGTTTGTGCCTTCTGATTGAAATTAAATAGATATTAATTAAGTAGATATTGTAACCGTGTGGTTACAATAACAGTGACAAGTTATTATATGGTAATTATTATTATTTACTGTCTCTATGTCCCCAGCACCTGGGCTGGTGCATCAAAGAGGCAGTCCTTGTTGAATTGGACTGGATTGGAGGAATGTCCTTTTAGGAGTCTTCTGCATATTTGACAGGCCTATGCCTTCATCCACAATATCAAGTGATCTTGAACCAAAGACAGATCCTTGGGGACCTCCCCTGGAGACCACCTAAGTTAACGTCGACCTATTAATGCCTGGCTTTTGGGTCCTGTCATTCAACCAAGTCCAAATCCTCCTAAGGGTCAAGAGCATCCAGCCCACACCTCTCCATCATATCTGCAAAGATAGCAACGGAAAAAAAAAAAAAGCATGAGAGTTTTTTTTTCAAATGCCTGATTGAAAATAACATGTCAATTACTTTGTCAGTCTTAAAACACAATATAACTGTTAATGCGCATCACAGAATTACAGCCTATATACAGTCTTTCTATAGTCTGCGATATTCCCTTTATCTCCAAGTCAACTAGCCCTGTCAAAAATAGTAATGAGTTTGGTTTGGTCTGACTTCTTCTTAATGAGGCTATTCTAGCTTTGTCATTACCACTTCCTTGTCTAAATTCTCATGAACCATTTCTCTAATAATAGATTCTAGCAATTTTTTTTCCCAACAGGAATGCGAGTCAAGCTTACTAGCCCACAATTTGCAGAATCCACCCTCTTCCCTTTTCTGACAAATTCTGAGTGTTCTGAGCATTGATTTTCTCCAGTCCTGTGGCCCCTCTTCCTTTCTCCATGATCTCTCCAAGACCACCCACAGAAGCTCAGCAATCCCATCCACCAGTCCTTTCAGTCCTTCGGGGGTGTAGCTTACCTTGGCTCACACTAGACCTCATCAAAAGCATCTAGGTGCTCACTTATCTTTTCCTCATTTATTTTATGCATATCACTCATATTTGCTCTATCCTTCCCATTTTAGGAGGTTGATATTGGAACAGAAAACAGAAGTCATGTCCTCAAGCGTGCTCTGAATCACTTCTTCGGACTTCCTCTAAGCTCTCAGAGCCTAAAAGATCCTTTTTGTTGTTAATAGCACCCATCCTCAATCTTAGTCTTTCTGGGCTTTTTTCTCTTTAAGAAATATATTATGAAAAAAAAAAAGAAATATCTTATGGGACCTTGCTATGCATATGTATGCATTCTGTTTTATTGCCTCTTGCTTTTCTGGTAGAATCTCTTTAGACCGTTTTCCCATCCCTCTATCATCCACCTTCTCCACATAGTAACTGTTTAACAAGTCTGGTTGATGATTGGCTTCTCATCGAAGTTATTTTTGTGGGTATCATTAAGATTTCCTTCTTGGGAACTTCAGTTCTCTCAGACCAAAGTCCCCTCTAGAATTTTTGACTGCCAACTCCCCCCCCCCCTTTTTGAACCCTTTGAAATTTATCCCTCTCCTCTATCCAAAATTTTAAGATGGCATTGGGGTCACTTGCCTTGAAGATCCCCAATCATCCAAACTTCTTTTAAAAAATTATTGTTATATCAAAAACATATTTTATTTATGAACTTTGTCCTTATATCCATCATTTCTGGGATGGGGAAAAAATCCCAACCACTCTGCCCCCACCTTCCTCCAGACTGAATTTTTTCTTGTGAGAAAAAATGAAGATTAAGCAATATATCTGATATAGTGACCATATCTAATTATATATAACACATTTTGAGCTTGGAGTACTCAGTTTTTCTGCTCTGAGGAGAGGTTTAGGTTTTGTTTTCTGTTCTGTCAGATGTCCAGTGGTTTTCATTTCTCAGTTCACAGTCCTTTGTTGGGGGGAAGGATGTATCAGGAGGACTAGCACCTCTGATGTGAGGGCATTTCTTAACTACTTATCCACATTTGGTGTCCACTTTTCATCCAGCTCTCCCTTGTGGCTCCAAGAAACTGTGCTATGTACAGTGGCCACATATCTCAGCAGACAGTCTTTAAAACCAGGTTGATGGTAGCTGTCAGTAAGTTAGAGGGGTGTCTACCACCAACATGTGAAGATTTCCCCTGGTGGAAGGGGAAGATGAAAACAATTTATTCCAATGGCCCTGAAGGCGGCTAAGGAGGTGCTGTGAAGTGCTGTGAGTCAGACATTGGTCAGACACTGAGGACAAAAAGATCATCCACTAAATCTGGGGCCATCATCAGTCATCCTGATTTTTGTCCTGTCACTGGACTTTAATGACTCTGGAAGGAATGACATCTGGAAAGATGACTTTGTGCATCTCTGCCTCATTTGAGTCAAGATGCTACCTATGATGTCGTTGGACCTTTTTGAGAATAAAGGACAAATATCAATTGTCCTTCTAGTCTTCCCTCTTTCCATTTACCTTGTTACAGTCATTGTGTATCTTATTCTCTTCCTTCTTTTTAGTTTACTTGGTGTCAGTTCATCCAAATCTTCCAATACTTCTTTGAGTTCCTCCTGATTATCATTTTTTACTGGGCAGTAGTATTCCATTGCAATGGAGGTTTTTTTCCTCTCAGTCACTCCCCAGTTGATGGGTGTGTATTTTGTTTCCACTTTTTGTTACCATAAAGGGTGCTGCAGTGATTATTCTGGTGTGCATACTCAGGGGTGTGTTGGTAAAGATTTAATAAGTGATTCTCAGGGCAGCAGAGATGAAAGACGGGCAAGAATGTATGCACAGCACACTTTTCAGTTTCATTTGTATTGTTACCATTTTCTCCATTCCTTTCTAACATTAAGAGACTATCAAAAGTGATAAATGAAGCCCTGATTTGTGGTGTTTGCTAATTTTTTGAGGTGTAATTACTCATAAATTGGCCATCAAGAGCTGGTATAAGCTGGTGACTTTTTTCTTCTCCCCTTGAGGGCCTACATATAAGCACAGTAGTGGCAAGAATTGCTAACACGCAGATAACAATCAAGTCTATTATCTGACTTGATAACAAAGTCAGAATCCAAAAATATCTTGATAGGTGAGAAAACATTGGGCTGAAATCTAATTCTATGAAATTCAGTAAAGATAATTATAAAGTCTTATACTTAGGTTCAAAAAAATCAACTTCCTAAGTATAAGATGTAGTAGGTATGGCTAGGTGTGAAGAAGATCTGGGGTCTTAGTGGATAGCAAGCTTAGTATGAGGAAGCAGTTTGTTCTGGCAGCAATGTAAGACTAAGGTTAAAAAGAACTGTTTTTGGATTCAGGGGATCTGGGGTAAGGACTTATTGCCTGCTCTGACTTAGTACACATTTGATCCAGGTGTCTTCTGAGGGATTAAGGTCCCTTTCCACATCCTTCACCTCATTCAACTCCATACCAGCATCCTGGTGATAAATTGTTGCTTGTTCAGTTATTTCAGTCATGTTTAACTCTTTGTGATCCCATGTGGGGTTTCCTTGCCAAAGATACTGGCTCATTGTACAAGTAAGGAAACTGAGGTTAATGAGGTTAACTGCCCAGTGTCACACAGCTAATAAGTGTCTGAAGCCAGATTGGAGTCCCCCAACTTCAGGCCCAGCACTCTATCTACTCTGCCACCTAGCTCCCAAGGTGACAGAGTACTTAAAGATTATGTCTTGGCTAATGACTAGAGTCTTCAAAAGGGGGAATTGAAATGTATAATGTAAGTCACATATGGGAATAGGAGTTTTTTCCCCTGCACACAAAAGACACAAAAGACTTATTGTGCACATTGACAGAAAGACTTAACAGGAATTAGTAGCTTCACTTATAATAACTGTTATACTGTCCCAGGGGGTTGAGCTTAAAACATCATCAGGACACAAAGGAGTTTTCAGGACTGCTGAGCTATTTATTATCATTATCATATTTCATCTCCCTTCTGCACTGTCCAAATAGTTCCTCATCCGTATTGATTTGGTCCTGTGATGGACCTTTCCTTTTGATGGTGATCAACCTGTTCAACAGAGGATGATTATTGCTCAACAGTGAAGCAGTTGCTGGGGACTCCTCCCCAAGCTGTTAGACCAAAAGGACTCAGGACCTCCTGACCTTTGGAACTCAGAAATCTGGACATGTTTATCTAGTTCACCTAAGATCAGGAAAGAGCAAGGACAAAATAGCTAGTTCATACCTAGACTCAGATTCACCTAAGCGAGATAACTTTAGATGCTATGTGCTTATGGCTAGATGGAGTCTGGAATGGGGAAAAGGACAACTTGTCCTGTTTTCCACTCTTCGTGGAAATTGACTTGAAATAGTTCTGAAGTGATCTAAGGAAGGTTAGTGTTCAGAGGAAAATAGGAGAATTGCTTTGCCATTTCATAATACCATCCATGATTCTCTTCTCCTGTGGGATTACTGGGTTAAAGGGCATGAACAGGTGAGTCACCATGCTAATCCCCAGAAGGTCTGAACCAACTCCCAGCTCCTCCCACAAAGCATTAGTGTTGTCTCTTTTCTCATATCTCCTCCAACATCAGCTGGTCCCTATTTTTTGTTCATCTCTGCCAATTTGCATGGTTTGAAGTGAAACCTCAGAGTTGTTATAATTTGCATTTCTTTTACTATTAGTGATTTGGAGCATGTTTCCATATGGTTGTTTATAAGTTTGCAATTCTTGTTTTGAAAAACATACATTCATTTCCTTTGAGGATTTATCTAAACCTCCATTTAAGTAGGGGGCTCAGGTCAGCCATATCTTTCTCTTCCTCTTGGCTGCACTCTTTTGGACTTCTTTATTCCTGGGCCAGGTACCTTTTCTCCTCTGCTTCCTTCCTACCCCTAGCTTCCTTTTGGATCCTTTCCCATTAGGTTGTAACCTCCTTGAGGTCAGGGAGCTTCCTTCCTTCCTTCCTTCCTTCCTTCCTTCCTTCCTTCCTTCCTTCCTTCCTTCCTTCCTTCCTTCCTTCCTTCCTTCCTTCCTTCCTTCCTTTCATATTTGCACTTGCATTCCACTATCCCCAGCACTTAGCACTGTGCTTGTCTACAGTAGGTGCTTAATAGATGTTTATTGACTGACTAATGAGGAATCAGAGATTGTTCTTAAGTAGGGGAGAGACGTGCTTTGGAAGATTATTTCAGAGGCTGTGCTGAGGATGGAATAGACATAGGAGACTAGAATCTTAGAGTTCAGTTGTGAGGTTGTGCTAACCCACCACCACCACCACCACCACCATGACAACAGCAGCAACACCTCTTGAAACTGTGCTGTCTCTATAACAAGGTTTACTTCTACTACTGCTAGCAATAGTAATAATAGCTGTCATTTAAATAGCAGTTTAAGTTTTGCAAAACACTGTAAATATTATCTCATTTCATCCTCACAACAACCCTGGGAGATAGGTGCTATTTTGATCCTCTTTTTACCGTTGTGGAAACTGAGGCAGACAGAGGTTAAGAGGTTAAAAGACAGAGTCATACAGGTGCTAATGTGTTAATGAGGGAGCAGAGACACTCATTCCAGTCAGAAGCCCCTTCAAGGTTCATGAGTCCTGGCAGCAGAGAAGAAAGTTTGATTAGAGTTCAAGAGAGAATTTGAGGGAGCAGCTGGACTCTGGGGCATTCAACCTACAAGTGAGTTCAAACTGAGCAGTAATTCAGGGGGGATGATATATTATATTCCAGGGGAAACACTGAGTAGGAACATAAATGAAAGAGAGAGAGAGAGAGAGAGAGAGAGAGAGAGAGAGAGAGAGAGAGAGAGAGAGAGAAAAGAAGAAGAAGAAGAAGAAGCAGAAGCAGAAGAAGGAGGAGGAGGAGAAAGAGAAAGAGAAAGAGAGAGGGGGGAAGGGAGAGAGGAAGAGAGAGAGAGAAAGAAAGAGAGAGGGAGAGGGAGAAAGAGAGGGGGCAGGAGGAAAGAGAGGCATGGGGAGAGAGGGGGAAGGAAAGAGGGAGAGAGAGAGAGAGAGAGAGAGAGAGAGAGAGAGAGAGAGAGAGAGAGAGAGCTGCCAGAAGCCCCCATTACTGAACCAAGTCCATGCAAATTCTAAGATGTGATTGTGAGTCATGAGTTACAACTTAGGGACTTTTCACAAATTTCTTTACTGGCTTGGATAACTATCTAGATGTTCCCCATAAGAACATCAGAATTTGTCTCATTATTTTCAGAAAGAAAAAATAGTTCTCAGATCTTATATAAGCCCCCGGTCTAACAATACATTGAATAAAGAATTTATATGTTCATACACACATACACACATGTATATATACACACATACACATTCATACATACACACATATATTGTATATACATATGTATATTCTACAAAAAATGCAAAGACCCAAATCCTTAGCAGTTAAAGTAGCCCTCTTTCCTCTACGGTTGACTCCCCTCCCCCCAGGAATGATCAGTTTCACTATATTTATAGTCTAATCCTGTAATTGAGGCCTTCTTATTAGGGGCAAGCATGTGTGGCCAAGAGAAGATTGACTCTTTTTCCATGGACCTCTATCATCTGTATAACTCATGATACTAGTGAAAGGCAAGAGTTTACTCCTCCACATCCAGACTGTGGCCCTCGCCAAGTCTTGAGTCAAGATTCTCCTGCCTGGTCCAGGAATTCCTCATCCTGGTCCATAGACTCTTCCATGATCTCACCATTGCTACCCCTTGCTACCAGCTTGTATTCCCAGGTCGCCAGCTTAGCCCAGGTCCTCTTCATTGCCTGGAAACTTCCTTCCTCTGTTACTGGGGTCAGGGGGAGAGGAGAGAGGGAAAGGGAAGAGAGGGCTAGAGCTTGTAATCTTGTGCTTCTTGGATTGACTTCTCTGGCATCCTACTCAGGACCTCTGTCTTTATTCTTCTATTATTCTTCAATCATTTCCAACTCCTCATGACCTCATTTGTGGTTTTCTTGGTAGAGATGCTGGAGTGGTTTGCCATTTCCTTCTTCAGCTCATGTTTACAGATAAGGAAACTGAGGCAAAGTGAAATGACTTGCCCAGAGTCACACAGCTATCGAGTGTCTGAGGCTAGTTTTGAGCTTAAGACCTCCCGACTCCAGGGTCAGTGCTCTATCCTTTGCTCCACCTAGCTACCTGGACTTTGTCCCTCTTAGGTCTTCTTTTAAAGGTTAAGATTGTAGACTTTGTGTCCTACAAGTGAGTACAAATCAATTAACTATCTTTAGTATGTTGTTAAAAAGACAAAGAAGTAAGCCAATTATTGGAGATAAAGAAGGATTCAGGAAGGTTCTAGAAGGTTCCTTCCAGTTCCAACTTCTCCCTTTAATAGGAATTAGTGTGAGCTCCACTGAAGGAGTCAAGTAACTACCTTCACTATTACAGGTTGAGGAAGCCTGTACACTGATGGAGGTGGGGTAGGGTGGAGCACCAGGAAAAGTCTTTTCTAGAAGGTAGGATTTGATTTGAATCTTGAAGGAAGGTTAGGAGGTCAGACTAAGGGAGAGGCTGATCTATCTCACTGTACTTCATCCATTCCAGACCACACCTGGAATACTATGTTGAGTTCTGGATTCCACAATCTAGAAAGGAGGCTGATAAACTGGAAAATGTCCAGAATAGTGTGAACTGGTTGGTGAGAGAACTAGGAAGATTGACTTTAGGAAGGGTGGTAAGCTTGGAGAAGAGATTTGAGGGAAGGGGGAAGGAGAGATAAATGATGACTCTCTCCCAGTATTTGTCACTTGGAAAAGGAACTAGACATGCTTGGCCCCTGCAGGCAGAACACGAGGCTGTGGGTGGATAGTGAAGAACAACAGATTTCAACTTGATGCAAGAAGAAAATTCCCCAAACCAGAGCTTTTCCTTAGCGGGATGTACTCTTAGGAGGTGGTGAATTCCTGCTCACAGGAGGCTGGCTGGGTACATATCATCAGCGTTGTGGAAAGGAATCACTGGAGGGTTCGATTAAACATGCCTTCAGTTCCATCTGACACCAACCCATGTTCAATGATGCTGTATTTCTGCAATTTTTCTAGCCTTAGATGGTAAGATTCCATTCTCTTGTCAGGTCAAAGACTAGCCTTCCTTCCTGGAGTGAGGCCAATACTGAGTCATTTCTGACAATCTCTATCTTCCCTACTCTAATACCACAAACCTCCACAACCCCCGGGATCAGGAAGAGGAGGGGGAGGAGGAAGGAGCAGATAACATTTGTATTTTTCTAGGAATGAGCCCAACTCTGCCCTCTCCACCCCAACCCGTCTCCATCAGCATCCCCCTGCCTGAAGCAATGCATATTCTATTGATGGGAGACCCTCTTAGTCCTAATCAGAGAGGTTAGGCATTTTCTCCATAGGCATTTTATTTGCAGATTAGAAATTGGGGAAATGCCTGCCCTGTTAGCCCCTCTTGGCAGAATCTAGTCAGAGACAAGAGGGTAGGCAAGGAGTTGAGGTGTTGGGAGGTTCACATGAGAAAAAGAACTTAGCAATCTTTTAAAGCCCTGTGTAAATGCCAGTCATCATCCTTGTCCTCATCCTCATCATTATCATGATGTTGCCAGGCCTCTAGTCTGATGACACCTTCCTTTCTTGAGCTTTCTCCTGAACCTTTGCTGGGCTTACGCCATGTTTATAAAGCAATACAGGGGTGAGCTGGTAAATATTTAACAACCAGGGTGGGGTGGGGAATCTATGTACATACACTTAAGCTGAAGTCACATTGTTAGTGTGTTCTTAAGTCTAGGCAACCCAGAAAACAATATAGTTAGCTCTTTTTTAGACTCTCTGGCTCTTCAGACCCCTTAATCCCTTTAATAAAAGGATTTGTTCTTTGAAGTTTGGATTCAGTCAAAGGACCACACTTGGGGACCTAGAGGGTCACATGTGGCCTTGAGGTCACAGATTCCCCACCCTTGCTCTAGAGGTTCATCATCCCTCCCCTCACCCCCAAGTTTTCTGTGTTTATGTCTTATTTCTCTATGCCTTTATGGCCTTATCTGCTGCTTCTTTGTGTCTGGTGTGGGTGCATGCATGCATGCGTGTGTGCATGTGTGCATGCATGTGTGTGTATAGAAGTAGGTAGGGGAGCAGGAAATCTTTTTTCAAGTGTAAGGGTAGGGCAATCAATTAACCCACTGCACTTAATAGAAGTGACTGACAGGCTTTATACTTTCTCAGATGAGACTAGTCAATTAACCAGAACTATGAAATAAAGAGGAAAAAGGCCAAGCAATTAATTATAGGCTTTATCAAAGTTCAAGAAGTCCTTGATCAATTGAGAATTCCTCAAAAGCCCATAGCTGCTAGCTAGTGGATAGAACATCAGGTCTGGAGTCAGAAAGACTCATCTTTCTGAGTTCGAATCTGGCCTCAGACACTTCCTGGGAATCACTTCACCCTGTTTGCTTCAGTTTCCTCTTCTATAAAATGAGCTGGAGAAGGAAGGGGGCAAACCACTCCAGTATCTTTGTCAAGAAAACCCCCAATAGGGTCATGAAAAGAGGATATGCTTGAACAGCAACAGCAAAGGCCATCGCATGAACAAGATGATATCATGCAGGCTATGTGTTTAGATTAGTGGAGGGAATTGTATAAAACCAGGAAGCTGGTTTAGAATCAAATATCTAGTGTCTGCTAGCATAACACAGAAGTGTTTCAGTCAATTGCCTGAGACAGAATCATTTGGGGGCTGGAATAGGAGAAGAGTCTGGATGTTGAACTTGACCATCCCATTTCCAACCTCCCACAACAGGAAGACTTTATGAATTTCATAAGGTTCCCACCAGTGTTCTAGTCCCAACCATGTTCTTGGATCATCAGAAGCAGCACATGCTTTGGGAGCCAAGGACAAACTAGACACACTGAAGAAAAGCAGCTTTGAGGGTCTACAGGGAATCTGGCAGGAAAGTAGCCCCAGGGCTTAAGGGAACTATATGAGAACGCCCAGAAAGGGGAGAAAACCAGCCTCTGGGTTCCTCTTTTTCCACATGAACTCTTAGCTTGAACCAAATTCCAGTAAACTCTGAACGTACTGATGGGAGAGTATGTAATTGACTCTGGGAGGCATTTTTTATCTCAACTGTCCTTGCAATCTTCAGTAGATACCTCTTAGTAAAAACTACTTAACTCTTGCTGAGTAATTGATATCAATTGATAATTACTGGGGAGGAGGCATACTTGTGGGAACTCACAATTTATAGTACTACAAACCACCTTGCAATTCTAGGGGATCCTTCAGGGGCTCCTAGAATCCAGAGAGGGAGACATATCATCTGTTCTCTAGGGACCTGACCTGCCAGAGAATAGAAGAGGGATTAGATATTTCCTGCATGGCCCAAGATGCTAGAACAGTAGAGTAGAAATTACCAAGTGGCAAAGAGAGCCATGATGTCTAGAGAGTTTCCTAATCATTAGAGCTGTTCAAAAATGACCTGGGTGACCACAAGAGAGGTAATAAGTTTCCTTCTCATTGGAGGCTCTCAAGCAAAGACTGAAAGTGCACTTATCCAGAATCATATACAAGACATCATTTTTTTAGTTTCTTATTGGACTAGACTGGTGATTCTTAACCTTTTTGTGTCCTGGGCTCCTTTGGCAATCTGGTGAATCTTATAAACCCCTTCTCAGGATCATGTTTTGAAATTCATAAAATACACAGTATTATAAAGGAAAACAAGTATATTGAAATATAACAGCATTTAGCAAGTGATTGGCATATAGTAGGAGCTTAATAAATATTTATTGATATCAAAATTTATTTTTATTTTCAGTTTCAAATCTTCTCCATCCTTCTACCTGCCACCAACCCTTTAGGAAGGCAAGAAATTATAATACCCTTGTTCATATGAAGTCAGAAAAACCTATTTTTTTCTTTTATTTACCTAGTATTTTATTTTCTCCCAATTGCATGTAAAAATAGTTTTTAACATTTGTTCTTAAGACTGTGAGTTTCACATTCTTTTCCTTCCTTCCTCCCCCACTTCCACTCCATTGAGAAGGTAAGCAATTTGGTATTGGTTATACATGGGTAGTCATGCAAAACATTTCCATAAAAGTCATGTTGTGAAAGAAAACATAGACAAAAAAACCCCTCAAGATAAATAAAGTTGAAAATGTATGCTTTAATCTGTATTCAGACCAGTTCTTCCTCTGGGGATGTATAGCACTTTTCATCAAAAGTCCTTCAGAGTTGTCTTGGATCGTTGTATTTTGAGAATAGCTAAGTCAATCACAGCTGATCATCTTACGGTATTGCTGTTACTTTGCACACAGTATATTTTATTTTGCATCAGCCCATGCAAATCTTTCTAGGTTTTTCTGAGAGTGTCTTGCGCATCATTTTCTCTTAGTACAATAGTATCAAAACATGTTTCCACGATGACTGTATTGTAAAAAAAATGAGGCAAGAAAAGCAAAAACAAATAAGGAAAAAAATATGTTTCAATCTGCACTTAAAGTTCATAAGCTCTCCCTCTGGAGTTGAATAGTATTTTTTATCATGTTGCTGTTCAGTTGTTTCAGTCATATCCCACTGTTTGGGACCCCATTTGGGGTTTTCTTGGCAAAGACACTGAAGTGGTTTGCCCTTTCATCTCCAGTGGATCACCTTTTGTCAGAATCTCATAGACAAACCCCAAGAACAGTAAGTGCTGAAATGATAAGAGAGATGGCATCAGAAGATGAGCCTCTCAGGTTGGAAGGGGTCCAATATTGGGAAAGAACAGAGGACAATTATAAGTACCTCTAATACTAAAAAAGTGACTGAGTCAAGGCTGAAAGAAAGCTCAGCTGCGGATGCATCTGGTAATTCTGTAAAGATCAGTATTGCACAGGAACCTGGAATGTAAGATCTCTGACCCAAGGTAAGATGGATGTGGGCAAACAGGAGGTGGAAAGATTAAATGTTCATATCTTGAGTGTCAGTGAACTCAAAGGAATGAGAATGGGTGAATTTAATTCAGATGATCACTACCTATACTACTTAGGGCAAGAACTCCTTAGAAGACATGGGGTAGCTCTCGTAGTCAATGAAAGGCTGAGAAAAGTGGTATTAAGGCACTATCTCCAAAATGACTGAAAGATACCTGTTAAAATCCAAGGAAAATTTACAACATTAGAGTAATACAAGTCTATGCTTCAACTATTGATGCTGAAGGGCCAAAGTTGATCAGTTCCATGAAGACCTATACCATCTTCTAGAAGTAATATCAAAAAAAGATGTCACATTCATCAAAGAGGATTGGAATGTGAAAGAAGAAAATCAAAAGATCACTGGAATAATGGGCAAGTTAGGCCTTGGAGGACAAAATGAAACAGGACAGAGACTATTAGTTTTGTCAAGATAACTTGCTGGTCATAGTAAACAATCTTTTTCAACAGCCCAAAAGGTAACTCTACATATGGACATTAGTAGATGGTCAATATAGAAATCAGATTGATTATATGCCTTGTAGCCAAAGGTGGAGAAACTCTGTATAGTCAGTTAAAACAAGATCTGGAGCTGATTGTTCCTTAGATCATTAGCTTTATTGCAAAATACAGACTTAAATTGAAGAAAGTAAGGAAAACCATCTGCTTATGTAAGTATACCCTAGATAGCATCCCTTATGAATGGGAAGTGGAAATGATGAATAGATTTAAGGTATCAGATCTAGTAGACAGAGTGCCTGAAGAACCATGGACAGAGGGTCACAATATTGTATAGAAGGCAGAAGCAAAAAAACATTCCAAAGAAAAAGAAGAGCAGGAAAGCAAAACAACTGTCTGATGAGGCTCTACAAATAGCTGAGGAAGTAAGTAAAGTGAAAGGTAGAGGATAAAGGGAAAGATGTACCCCACTGAATGAAGAATTCCAGAGAATACAAAGAGATGTAAGAAGGTTTTCCTACATGAGCAATGCAAAGAAATAGAAGAAAATAGTAGATCTCTTCAAGAAAATTGGAGATGTCAAGAGAATGTTTCTTGAAAAATGGGCATGATAAAATACAAAAATGGCAGGGATTTAAGAGATGGCAAGAATATACAAAAGAAAAAAGGAAGAAAGATCTTAACATCACCAATCACCACAATGGTGGTTACTGATCTAGAGCCAGACATCCTGGAGAATGAAGTCATGTCACCTTTAGAAGCATTGCTCACATTAAGGCTAGTGGGGGTGATGGAATCCCAGCTGATCTATTTAAAACCCTAAAAGACGATGCTGTTAAAATGCTGCACTCAATGTGCCAGAAAACTTGGAAATCTCAACAGTGGCCACTAGATTAGAAAAGATCAGGTTTACATCTCAATCTTAAGAAGGGCAATGCCAAGGAATGTCTGTGCTTAAGGAATGTTCTGCTTAAGATTCTGCAAACTAGGTTTCAGCAATATGTGAACTGAAAATTATCAGAAGAGCAGACTGGTTTTTGAAAAGGCAGAGGAACTAGAGTTTAAATTGCCAACATTCTCTGGATGAGGGAGAGAAAGCAAAGGAGTTCCAGAAAAGCATCTATTTCTCCTCCCTTGACTATACTAAAGCCTTTGTGTGGATCATGATAAAATGTGGCAAGTCCTCAAGGAGATGGGAATACCAGATAATCTTACTTGTCTCCTGAGAAACCTTGTATGCAGGCCAAGAAGCAATAGTTAGAACATGGAACAACTGATTGGCTTAAGATTGAAAAAGACATATGACAAGGCTGTATATTGTCAGCTTATTTATTTAACTTATATGCAGAGTACATCATATGAAATGCCAGACTGGATGAATCAAAAACTAGAAATAAGAGTCCTGGGAGAAGTCTCAACAGTCTCAGACAAGCAGACAATACCGCTCTGATAGCAGAAAGTGCAGAGATATTAAAGAGGCTCCTGATGAGGGTGAAAGAGGAGAGGGTAAAATCTGACTTAAACTTAACATCAAAGGATCTTGGCAACTGGTCCCATTTCTGGCAAATAGAGGGAGACAAGATGGAAGCAGTGTCAAATTTTACATTTTTGGGCTCAAAGATCACAGCAGACGGTGAGTACAATCATGAAATTAAAGGATGCTTGTTCCTTGGAAGGAGAGCTATGACAGATCTGGACAGTACACTAAAAAGCAGAGACATCACTTTGATGGCAAAGGTCTATATAATCAAAGCTATGGTTTTCCCCATAGCAATGCATGGCTGTAAGAGTTGGACTATGAGGAAAGCTGAGCACTGCAGAATTGATGCTTTTGAATAGTGGTGCTGGAGAAAACTTTTGAGAGTTCCTTGGACAGCAAGGAGATCAACTTAGTCAATACTTAAAGACATTATTTTATTTAGACTATTCACTGGAAGGTCAAATACTGAAGTTGACATACTTTGACTACATAATGATAAGATGGGACTCGTTGGAAAGGACACTGATATTGGGAAAGCTAGGAGGAAAAAGAAAAAGGGGACAGCAGAGAATGAGATGGATAGACAGTATCATGGAAGCAGTGAACATGAGCTTGGACAAACTTTGAGAGATAGTGGAGGATAGAGGGATCTGGCAAGCTATGGTCCACGGGGCCAAAAAGAGTTGGACATAGTAGAATTATTGAACAACAACTTCCTGATTCCAGGCTCAGTGCCTAGATAAACTCTGCTCTACCTAACTGCCCCAAATAACTGTAAAGCTAAGTCTTTACAGTATTGCTATTACTGTGTACAATGCTCTCCTGGTTCTGCTCACTGTACTCTGTATTAGTTCATATAAGTCTTCTCAGACCTTTCTGAAATTATCTTGCACATTATTTCTTATAGTACAGTAGTGTTCTATCACGATCAAACACTACAACTTGTCTAGCCATTCCCCAATCGATAGGTATCCTACCAACTTCCAATTCTCCAGCACCACAAAAATAGCTGGTTTGAATATTTTTGTCTACATTTGTCCTTTTCTTTAATATCTTTGGGGCCATCTCCAATCATCCTGATGAATATCTGGTCACTGGATCTAGATGGCTCAGGAGGAGAAAGTGAGGCTGGTGAATTTGCACAGCCTTCCATCACTCAAAACGAAGTCAAGTGCAAGTCATGCCATCATTTCTCTGATGTCATTGTCTTCTTCAAAAATGAAGGACGAATACAAGATGTCTTTGGGATATAGACCTAATAGTGGTATGGCTCAGTCAAAGGATATGGATAGTTTGACATCTCTTTTAGCATAGTTCTGAATTGCTTTCCATACTGGTTTGAACAGTTCACAAGTCCACTAACAATATATTAACATCCCTATTTTACCACATCCCCTCCAGAATTTGTCATTTTCCTTAGCCAATTTGATGGGTGTGAGGTGGTTGCTCAGTGTTTTTCAATTTGCATTTCTCTAATTATTAGTGACAAAAACATTCTGAGGTACACTGACCCCAAGTTAGGAACTCCTGGATGTGGCGGTCACTGAAATAATTTCCAACTCTGAAATTTTGTTATTTATTTTTACTCTCACTGGTTTCTATTTCAGTCAAATCCTGAATGTGTGTGCAGGGGCTAGCTTTATGTGATAGAATATAAGCTCCCTGAGGGGAGGGACTTCTTCACTTTTGTTTTTGTATCTCCAGTCCGTAGCATGGTGATTGGCATATAGTAGGTGCTTAATAAATACTGATGATTCATTGATTGACAGTGACAGAAAGGGAGGGTGGAGGCACAGCTAACCAGAATGCAACACCTATCCTAGCCACCAGATGGCACTCCAGACCATAGCTTCTCTCCTTGTAAATAACTACCTAGTTTCCAGTGTAAAGCACTTGCTCTGCTACTGACAGCTTGCCCCGGTGCCAGGTCTGCTAGTTACATCAGCCAGGTATGGATCCAGGAAAAATTCCTATCCAGATTCATAATTTGCCTTGCTTGTGTTCCCCGTTCCACAGAATCTCAATCGATTTCCCATCTCAAAAAGCGAGTGAGCCGCTCTCATATAGATGAAAATATATTGACTAAACATCTAAATGGCAGAGACAAGAAATGGCTTATGGCAGAGATGAGAAATGGCTTGAACAAGTCACAGGGGTTGGAGTTGGAGTGGACTTTCCATCTCCCTCCAACCCAGTCTTCTGCATCTAGTTTTTCTTTAATTATACACATTTTATTGTGTACTTAAAAACACAACAAACCCTGATTTTTCAACATATCTATTTTATTTCCTAGAGAGCCATCTCTTATAAAAAAAAAAAGAATTTTGAAAAAGGTGATGATTGTGGTGGTGAGGTAAGCAGATCCAGAAAACTATTCAGCACGTCAAACAACCAACATTATATGTGTTGTTCCGTGCCTGTAGTCCCCCACCTCTGTAAAGAAGGAGGGATGTGCAATCTCCTATCTATTCATTAGAACCAAGCTTGGTCATCATAATTTCATAGTATTCAGTTATGGTTTGTTTTGTTGATGTCATTCTTCATAGTTATTATATGTTTTGCTCCTATTCTTTGTTTAATTAATTAATCTATCCATCCATCCATCCATCCATCCATTAATTAGTTAATCATTCATTGTTTATTTGTACCAGTTCTTGCACCTTCTGCTTTTTCCATCTACTCACTCAAGGACTGTGTTAGTAGCGTCTCTCCTCCCTCCAGCTTCCACCTGGGTCTTTGGCTCTGAAAGTCAAAGGATGCATGGTGGCCTCTCTTGTCCCCTCCTTGACTGCTCATATACCAGCTGCCACAACTTAGACACCACTGGTGTCCCTTGGGGAACTCAGCCAATGTCTTTCTTTTCCTTATCTCCAACATACTATATTCCTCTCCTCCTGCTCTTCTCATTCCCAGTCAGCAATTTCGAGGAGCTGGAGCATTTTCACTGTCCTGCGCCTTTATGAGCTGGTCAAGTTCCTCACTGCCCATCAGGCTGCCAGTGTGACAGCCCCTTCCCTTCCCATGCTGCCAGTGCTGCCTCCCGGAAAAGCAAGACCGTCCCTGATATGAGAGAGTGAGTAATTATAGTAATAGCTACCACTTGTATTATATAATACACACACACACACACACACACACACACACACACACACATATATATATTAGTGCTTTAAGGTTTGCACTAGTATTATGCCCATTTTACAGATGAAGAAATTGAGACACACAAAAGTTAACTGACTTGCTCAGAGTCACACAGCTAGGAAGTATCTGAGACAGAATTTGAAGTCAGGTCTTCCTGATTGCAGGTCTAATTCTTTATCTACTATGCCACCGGATTGTCCGTACAAAGAGAGAGAAAAGAGAGAAATGAGAGGAGATAGACACAAAAAATACTTATTCTCCCTTTTAAAATGGAGGTTCATTGTATAACCTATATCAAATTGCTTACTGTCTGGGGGCGGGGGAAGTACAGGAGGGAGAGAGAAAATTTGGAACTTAAAATTTTTAAAAGATGAATGTTAAATCTTTACATGAAACTGGGAAAAATAAAATATTTTTTAAAAGAGAAAAAACAAAATGTGAGATTGTCTCATATATCTTAATAATTAAAAGATTTATACTTAAAAATGAAATTGGAGTTCAAATTCTACCTCTGGGTTACCTTGGGCAAAAAGCCACTCTACTTGTGTCTTCTGTTAAGTGTAGACAGGATAACCCCTGAAATCTCTTCTAGTTCAGAGCTCTGATCCTATGAGTTCCCATTGATTAGGGGACTAGCTGAATTTCTGTTGGGGCTTGAGACTTTTCCTCCCTCCAATTTGGATCCCACTCAACATTTTTCTCATCACCTGCCACCCCCAAGTCCATCTTCCCTTGATGTCTAATGAAAAATGAAGGGGGACAAATGGGTACACTTCTGACTTTTGAGGGGCTACCTCCCCACCCCCTACTACCTCTATCCCAGATCCCAACCAGGGTCTTTTCACCTTATTATTTTTCTTTTGCCCTAACTCCTGTCCTAGATAATAGCTACCAAAGCTCTTTCTATCTATCAACTCATTTGATTCTCATAACAACTCTGGGAGGTAGATGCTATCATTATTCCTATTTTGAGCGCTATCTCCAGCTGTCCTGATCTATATCTGACCACTAGACTCAGGTGGATCTGGAGGAGAAAGTGAGGCTGGAGACTTGGAACAGCCCTTCCTCCCTTAAATCCAATTCACCAGCATGTCATGACATCACCTCCATGATGTCATGGTCCTCTTTGAGAACAAAGGGCAAATGACAAAAACTCACTTTGCAGCTGAGAAAACAGGCAGCCTGAGATTAAGTGTTACTGCTACATGTGTGATTTGGTAAGCCACTTAACCTTTTTGGGTATCTGACCTTCTCCACCTGCCCCTCCACCCATTCCTTGGCCGTAGATCACCAGCAGAGGGAGTCTTATCACCATTCTGATTGGGTCCATAAAATACTTACAGTCTCTAAGCCTGATACGGTTCTTACTGCTTCATCATAATTTTTTTAAGAGGTGAGGTTGTTCAAGTTCTCACAGTTAGTATGTTTCTGAGGACATGAACTCTGGTCTTCATGACTACAAATCTAACTCTCTATCTACTGTGTCACCAATCTACCCTGATTCTTTTCTGCCCTTCCCAAGTATGACTGGAACCACTTAGGCAGGTGGACCTGAATTCAAATCTAACTTCAGATACTTACTAGTTATGTGACCCTGGATAAGTTGCTTAACCTCCCTGCATCTTTTCTCTCTTCTGTATCACAGACAAACAACTTCATACTAGAAGCATGAGAAGCAGTATGGTACAATGGATAGGGAGAAAAACTCAGAGACAAGAAGACCTGAGTTCAAGTCCCATCTCTGAAGCATACTGTCTGTGTGATTGTGGACAAATTCATCTCTCTAAGTCTACTAAATCTATCTAAGTCTTCTACATAAATCATCTTGATATGTTGTAGAATAGTTTCTAGTTTGCTTTGGGAGAAGGCTTTTCCTCACTGGGAGCTTCCTACATCAATATAATCACACATCTGGATCCCCAAAATTCAGTCCTAGAGGTAGAAAGGAGAGAGGGTGTTGTTGGGAATCCTAGAACGGGATATATCAGGACTGGAAAGGACTTTAGAGTGTCAAAGCAGCTCCTGAAATAGAGGAAATCACAGTCTGATTTCTTCAATTAGCTTTTTTTTAAAAATATAAATTTATTTATTTAACATTTTACATTTATTTTCACAAAATTTTGGGTTCCAAATTTTTCTCCCCATTTGTTCCCTCCCCACACCCCAATACACCGAGCATTCTAATTTCCCCTATCACCAATCTGCCCTCTCTTCTATTATCCCTCTCTCCTCTTGTACCTGTCTTCTCTTTTGTTCTGTAGGGCCAGATGACTTTCTATTCCCCATGAACTGTATTTCTTATTTCCTAGTAGCAAGAACAATACTCAACAGTTGTTCCTAAAACTTTGAGTTTCAACTTCTCCCCATCCCTCCCTCCCGACCCATTCCCTTTGGGAAGGCAGGCAATTCAATATAGGCCATATCTGTGTAGTTTTGCAAATGACTTCGATAATAGTCGTGTTGTGTAAGACTAACTGTATTTCCCTCCATCCTATCCTGCCCCCCATTGTTTCTATTCTGTCTTTTGATCCTGTCCCTCCCCAAGTGTTGACTTCAAATTGCTCCCTCCTCCCATTGCCCTCCCTTCCATCATCCCCCCCACCCTGCTTATCTCCTTCTCCCTCACTTTTCTGTATTGTGAGATAGGTTTTCATACCAAAATAAGTGTGCATTTTATTCCTTCCTTTAGTCGA
Organism: Bettongia penicillata ogilbyi; assembly: GCA_023548195.1. NCBI lineage: Eukaryota > Metazoa > Chordata > Mammalia > Diprotodontia > Potoroidae > Bettongia > Bettongia penicillata. The sequence goes on along the minus strand of JAJHZJ010000310.1, from coordinate 237,595 downwards.
ATGTGATGAGGGTCAACTTCATGTTTTTTTTTCTCAGCTCTTCTCTTTTTCCCTCCACTAAAAAGTCTCCTGTTTGCCTCTTGAATGAGAGATAATTTACCCCATTCCATTTCACCCTCTCTCCTCCCACTACATTTCTCTCTCACCATTTACCTTAATTTCTTTTAAGATATGGTCCCATCTTATTCAATTCACTCTGTGCTCTCTGTCTCTGTATGTGTGTGCGTGTGTGTATGTGTGTGTGTAGTCCCACCAACTACCCAGATACTGAAAAGTTTTAAGAGTTACAAATATTGTCTTTCCATGTAGGAATGTAAACAGTTCACTTATGGTAAGTCCCTTATGACTTCTCTTTGCTGTTTGCTTTTTCATGCTTCTTCTCATTCTTGTTTTTGAAGGTCAAATTTTCTTTTCAGCTCTGGTCTTTCCATCAAGAATGCTTGAAAGTCCTCTATTTCATTGAAAGACCATATTTTCCCCTGAAGTATTATACTCAGTTTAGCTGGGTAGGTGATTCTTGGTTTGAGTCCTAGTTCTTTGACTTCTGGAATATCCTATTCCATGCCCTTCTATCCCTTAATGTAGAAGCTGCTAGATCTTGTGTTATCCTGCTTTTATTTCCACAATACTGGAATTGTTTTTTTCTAGCTGCTTGCAAGATTTTCTCCTTGAGCTGGGAGTTCTGGAATTTGGTCACAATGTTCCTAGGAGTTTCTCTTTTTGGATCTCTTTCAGGTGGTGATCAATGGATTCCTTCAATACTTATTTTGCCCTCTGGTTCTAGAATATCAGGGCAGTTTTCCTTGATAATTTCATGAAAGATGATGTCTAGGCTCTTTTTTTGATCATGGCTTTCAGGTAGTCCCATAATTTTTAAATTGTCTCTTCTGGATCTATTTTCCAGGTCAATTGTTTTTCCAATGAGATATTTCACATTCTCTTCATTTTTTCATTCTTTTGGTTTTGTTTTATGATTTCTTGGTTTCTCATAAAGTCAAAGCCTCCATCTGTTCCATTCTAATTTTGAGAGAACTATTATCTTCAGTGAGCTTTTGAATCTCTTTTTCCATTTGACTGATTCTGCTTTTGAAAGCATTCTTCTCCTCATTGGCTTTTTGAACCTCTTTTTCCAATTGAGTGAGCCTATTTTTCAAGGTGTTATTTTCTTCAGCATTTTTTGGGGTCTCTTTTACCAAGGTATTGACCCGTTTTTCATACTTTTCTTGCATCTCTCTCATTTCTCTTCCCAGTTTTTCCTCCACCTGTCTAACTTGATTTTCAAAATCCTTTTTGAGCTCTTCCATGGCCTGAGACCATTGGATATCTATTTCAGATGTTTGGGATGCAGAGGCCTTGGCTTCTATATCTTTCCCTGATGGTAAGCATTGTGCTTCCTCATCAGAAAGTAAAGGCAGAAACATCTGTTCACCAAGAAAGTAACCTTCTATGTTCCTATTTTTCTTCCCTTTTCTGGGCATTTTCCCAGCTAGTTACTTGACTTCTGAGATTCCTGTCCACCCCTGCCTAGATCCGCCCACCTAGTGCTTGGGGTCTGAGATTCAAATGCTGCTTCCCAGCCTCAGGGCTTTCAGTGGCGGGCAGGGCTGCTATTCAATGTGAGCTTAAGTTCTGGTGCTCAGGTAGGGGCAGGGCCACCTCTCAGGCTCAGTTCTCTCAGGGGGTTTATGCAGAGATCTTCAGTAACAGAGCGGAGCTCCTGTCTGCTCCGGGAGGCCCTGGCCCTCTGCTGCCTCTGCTGCTTCTTCCCGAGGGGGCCTGAGTTATGGAGACACCCTGCTCCCCTCTCGGCCAGCCCAGAAGTCTCTCTCACTCACCTGTAGCTCCTGCGCGTGGAGGGACCTTCGTGGCCACCAGAGATTCTGTCCCTGAAGCCTGCTCAGATCTGCTCCTCTCGGGGCCACGCAGCCAGGGCAGGGCCGGGCTGGGCTCCACTCTCTGGTGCACAATGGCCTTTGGGGTTGGTTTTTCAGGGCTCTCTGGAATGGAAATCTCCTCCACTGCATTGCTGTGTGGCTTGCACTGCTCCAGATTTTGTGGGGAGTTATTTTTACAGGAAATTTATGGGCAGTGGATTCGGAGCTAGCATAAGTGAGTCTTTCTACTCCGCCATCTTGGCTCCTCCTCAATTAGCTTTTGAATGTAATACAGAACCAGGTGACACAGTGAATAGAACTCTGGATTTAAGAGGCAAGTGGACTTTAGTTCAAATCTAACTTCAGATACTTACTAGCTGTGTGACCCTGGATAAGTTGCTTAACCTCTCTGTGCCCTGGATATCTCCAAAATGGGGATGATGATAAGTAAACTACCCCAGAGGTTGTCGTGAGGACCAAGTGCATTGTCAACTTTTGTATAATATTATGATTATATGATAAACCTTTAATATTCAAGTATGCCTTTTATTTTTTAAAAAATATCATGAACCTATTTGACACTAACCTCTTACCTATTTCATAGTTATCATTATTAACATCAGGGCTGACCTTAGAATACGACCTTGAATTCTGAAATTCCCCTCTTGATATCATGAGCTACCTTTCTTCCATCAAAGCCTTCATCTCACTCCTCCCAAACCTTTTCTTTATTCTCTTCACCCCCTCTTCCATCTTTCATTATCCCTGCCCTGGCTTACTTCTCTTTCCCAGGCTTGTTCTCATAGGTAACCAGTTCAGCTACATCTTGTTCTCCAGCCTTACTCTCTTGCCCTACCCCTGTTTACTTCTCTGCATTCCCATGATGTCAATCCTCAGCCCTGGGTCACACCCACCACTCACCTTCTTTCTTCCCTCGCTGTTCTTTGATCACCACCAGAGGGCATCCTAGCACCATCATAGACCCCTCATAAATGTTTATCGACTAACTCATTCTATAAACTCTTGGTGCACTCCATGTTTATATTCTCTAAGCTTGATGAGGTCCTCGCTACACCATATTCATAAGGTGGAAGGCTCCTTAGAAGTCATTGTGACCTACAGTCTCTTTTTATAGATGAGGAAACTGAGGTATTCAGAAGTTAACAGTACAAGGCACACAGCTAGTGTTGGAAGTGAGATTTGCTCCCCTGGTCTTCCTCACTCCAAGTATAGCCTTCTAGACCTCTTTGTCATTGTCTGGTCTCTCTTATTTATACACTTTCCTGGTTGAATAATTGTCTACTGATCTCCTCAGAGAAGTTATTCCACATCTTTTGTCTACTCAAACTCTACTGTTGGTACATAAAAGAAATACACTGGTTATACATCACAGGATTTAGGATCACAAAGAACTGGAAGGACACTTAGAAAGTTATCTCCTCATTTTACAGATGAAGAAACTGAGACCTGGAATGGTTGAGTGACTTGCCAGGTCACACAGGCTTTGGAGATGGGATTTGAACCTAAATCCTCTGACTAGAAATCCAGTGTTCTTCCTTCTGTAATGAAACAGTCACTTGCCTTAAGAAGCTTATTATTTTATTTGGGGGAAAAGAAGTATAGGGACTGGCTATCATGTAAGTACATACAAATTAATTACAAAGTAATTTGGGGACAAAAGGCAGCGGCAGGTGAGGGGAAAAAGACAGGCTTCATGTAGAAGGCAGCATTTGAGTTCAACTTTGAAAGAAACGAGGGATTTTTGGAGGTAGAAGTGAGGAGGGAGGGGGCAATCCAGGCATGAGGGACAGCCTGGGCAAAGACCAGGGGGATGGGGGATGGAATGCCATATATGAGGAACAACGGAATGCTAGTTAGGCTAGATTTTTAGAGAGCATAAATGGTAGTGATGTACAATTAGTCTGGGAAGGTAGGCTGGAGTTAGGTTGTGAGGGGGATTTAAATACCCAAAAGAGGGATTTGTATTCGATTCTGTATTTCTCCTTGCCCCCTCCCTCCACTTTACTAAGAAGATAGAAGTGGTTCATCAAGAGCTCACTTTCCCCCTAAATGGAGGGGCTGTTTCCAAAGGGATTTCCTATCCATGTCTCATCCAGCAGGTGCCTGAGGCCACATTCTGCAGCAGCCTGGAAGGGACCTCAGGCTTCAACCTCCGTGTGTCTGGACACCCGTTGTCTTGACTTTTGTCCTGTCACTGAATGTTGATGACTTTGGAAGAGAAGATTAGAAATAGACTGGGACAATAGAGTCTTTTCTGCTGGGATCTTTCTGAAGCCTTTTTAAGCCTTTAACTTCAGGTTTGCCTTCAGCCAGAGGACACTTTGAACCAGTACCATTCCCAAGTCTTAGAAGACTTGTCTTCCTGGGGTATACTTCTGGGTCCAGGAATGCAAACTCATGAGCTAACGGTCTACACCATACATAAGGTAGACCTCATCCAATTCCATCTTGGGAAGAGGTTCCAAGACAGACTGTACATCAGGGACCATTTCAAAGAGCATGCCACTAGCTAGGGTCTCTCCATAAGTAGAAAGAGATACACACAATCAAAATATTGAGAGCCAATCTTGGATAGACAGGACTGTTGTATCACATGAGATAATACATGTAAAGTGTTATTATAGTTAATTATTAACCACTCAGTATCACAGTGACTGGAGCGTCTGGGCACATCAATTAACCCCATTTGCCTCAGTTTCCTTATCTGTAAAATGAACTGGAGAAAGAAATGGCAGATCACTCCACTATCTCGCTAGATAAACCTCAAATGGGATTATGAAGAGTTGGACCCAACTGAAATAGACTGGATAGCAACAACGTTGCAATTACCTTCCACTCTTTGACAGCTCCAAAGGCAGATGGAGCTTCTCTCCCCACCCATGTCTTTTGCTTCCTCTTTCCTGCTCAGGTAACTTCTCTTTGTATTAATATTGACCCCCTCCTCTCATTTTCTCCAGATTTACTTGGGAAGAAACGTGGGTTTTATTCCATGGGATACTAATCCTTTCATCTTGTTTATCTCTCTCTCTCTCTCTCTCTCTCTCTCTCTCTCTCTCTCTCCTCTTTCCATCTTTAGTCCCTTAGATTCTTTTGTCCTTACGTGATTTCTATTTGTTTTCTGTTTGGCTTTCACTCAATGTGGGAATTAAAGTCTTGTCTTGCCTAGAAGCATGAGAAAGTTGACTTCATTGTTCATTCTTTTTTGTCCACTGTACTTAACTTATCTTTCTTGTATTTCCTCAATTGTATTTGCTCACATATCAAATAGCCTGCTTCCTTCTGGTTTCTTCTGAAGAAATAGCTCAAAAGACTCTCTTTTATTGAAAGTTCATCTTTTCCCATTAAGGTTTAGTTTCAGTTTTGAAGAATGCATTAATCTGGGGGTACATCCTGACCTCTGTTTTTTGAAATATCCCATTCCAAAATCTGATTTCCTGTTGAAAAGAAATAGCCTTGGGCTATTTGAAAAGAATTTTTTTTTGATAACAAGAAATCTTTCTCTCATTTGTCCATGTTTGTGGTTTCTTGGCATTGAAATTCTGATATTTCATAATTATATTCCTTGGTCATTGAAAGTTAAGCCTGCTTTCCATTTGAAATCTTTGGATCCTACCAAGTAATACTTTGTCCTCTGTTTCCAATATTCCTGGGCAAGTTTTTGGTACAATTTCCCTCCCCATTGAATTCAGCCTTTTCAATTCATTGTGATTTTCTGGAAAATCAATGGTTGATTAGTCAATCAATTGGAATTAAGCTCCAGGCACTGTGCTAGGTACTGAGGATGCAACTATAAAGAATGAAACAGTCCTGTCTACAGTGAGGTAACTCAAATGACTACCTTTTGTAGAAAGTTCCTCTTTTGGACCATAATGCTCACATAACATCTGCTTGTCCTGTCCTGAAAGTTATTAGTCACTTGGACTTAGATAAAAACTCATGTGTTCTTCTAATGTTGCCATCCATTGATGCTATTCTGCCAAATTTTCATCTACATCTGTAATTTGAATTTGAAATCTAATGTTTTCAGGGAGCTCTGTGATTTGTTCAAATTTCCTACTCTATTACTAATCATATTAACTTCCACCTTAATTTCATTTCAAATGTCCATTCTTTCATCTTTCGAGTAAAAAAAAGTTCTTTTGAATTGTTCTGACATTTTTTGCTGCTGTTCCATTATTTTTGGTGGTCTCATGGAATTTTCTTTTGGGGACTTGGGGTCACATTCCATGTCTACATGGTATTTATTTGTTGCGTTGCATTATTTTAATCTGTTTACTCATTTCCCCTTTTGTTTTTTTTATGAATCTAACAGCTGGTTTTTCTGTTAGGAGGCTAGACTGATTCCTAAGTTTATTTTTCTTTTTAGTTTTCAAAATTCACTTTTATAAGATTTTTAGTTCCAAATTTTTCTTCCCTCTTCCCTTTCCAAGATAGCATGTAATCTGGTATAGGTTATATATGTATATATATATATGTTATATATGTATATATATACACAGATCATATTAAACATATTTCCACATTAATCATATCATGAAAGAAGAATCAGAACAAAAGGGAAAAACCACAAGAAAAACAATGAAAAAGAGAAAATAGTATGCCTTGATCTGCATTCAGACTCCATAGTTCTTTCTCTGGATGTGGATAGCATTTTTCATAATGAGTTTTTTGAAATTGTGTTAGATCTTTGCATTGCTGAGAAGAGCTAAGTCTATCAAAGTTGGTCATTGCTCAGTGTTGCTGTTACTATGCACAACATTCTCCTGGTTTGGCTCACTTCCCTTAGGTAAGCTTTCTTTGTTGACCTGATTGCTGCATATTCCCTTCTGACCAGTTTGAATCATCTGGGGTCTTATAGTTTGAAATAATCTTTAGCATTCCTGGCCTAGGCTTTCTTTGGCCAATAGACCATCTATTCTCTAATCTAACCATCTGGTAACTACTTCCTCTTTTTTTCTGTCCTGCCCTTTCTCTCTGGACTCCACCAACCAAATCTAGAAATTTCTTTACTTGAAATATTCCAGCCTAGAAAATTCTCATTTCCTTAGTTATTGGTAATTTCTTGCCCATTATCTCAAGGAAAAGAAACCAATTAAACCCACCTGAACAGAATTCTTTCTTTCCATATAAAATATCTGCGAGGCTCAAATTACAGAGCATCTCTCTCCCCAGAGATGATCCACAGCTTGATCAAGCAGCTAGGTCCCTAAGACAGAGTGGTGGAACCCCCATGTGACTGACTATCCACCCTTGAGTCACACAGAAGCATGAATCCAGGATTCCTAGACCATAGTGGACTCTCTCTTTCTTTGAAGGCTTGAAGCTTCTTGGTATCATCCTTGGTATTGGTTCCTTCCCAGTGTCAGGGGGTTGTGGGAGTGAAGCTGCTTTTGAGAGGGTGACTCTGGCTCCAGTGTGAGGAGCACATTAGGTTTCTCTATTACCCTTCCCTTGTGGTCCTGACCTTCCCCTCCCTGGGAAAAAATATCTTTGCAAAGCATTTAGCATAATGCCTGGCACACAGTATGTGTGCTTCTTTCATTCCATTGGGTGTCTCCAGCTAAGCCATGCCACCTTATTTTTTTGGGCTTTCCATTAAACAAGGCAAGTGAAAAGTTTGTTGATTTTAGCCCTGAATGGATTGTCAAAAACCCCTGAGTTACAGCAGAGCATCTTTGAGAGACCTCCTCACCTTTTGGTCCTTCCTCCAATCACCACCATAGCATTTTTTTCTACTTTCCATCAGGTGGCTTCCAAGTCCTTCCTGAATGGAGAAACAGGGTTGGCTGGCATAGATGATTGGTCCTGCAAAGCTAGTTTTTCCTTTCATAAACAAGTGTTTATACTCTCTGTTACTGGGGGGTGATTGAGTTCAATGCTCTTTCCCCATAAGGATCATTCTGAGTTTTTGCCAAGAAGGGAAAGACAGAAGCCACCACAACCAAGACTTTAAATGTGCAAGGTAGAAGGGGCAAGGATAGAAAAGTGTATCTATCACTAGTAGAAAGTCATATAGAGACAGGAAAGTCTATATTCAAGTCCTATCTCTGACACTTACATGGGCAAGTCATTTAAATTCTCTGGGCCTTAGTTTTTTCATCTGTAAAATGAAGCCATTGCACTAGAGAGTTTCTGAGTGCCTTTTCAGCTTTAAATCTGAAATCTTACACTACTGTTTATATTACTATATATTTGAAACATTTCTTGCTGTTATAAATCAGTGGATCTTCTAGTTTCAGGGCCACACAACTATTTCTGTTCCATCCAAAAGGCTTCAATGTGCCAGGAACTCTCATTATGTCTCTAGAACTGGGGTTAATGAGGTATTAAATTCCCTTAGCAAGGTGAACTGTTTCAGAAGCCATGAAATTAATTGCCCTCTGGCCTAAGTTATCCATTTTTCTTTTTGTATATTACATCAAGTGTAATTGATGGACTAAAGATCAGTTTATACTTATGGCTTATGGACTTGAACTTGGGCTTGGCCTTTAAAAAGAAGAGCAGAGACAATAGGAAGGGCATATAGCCAGAATGAGAATTGTGGAGAGATGAAGACAGGAGAAGGGCCACACCTGGACACCTGAACTTTGTCCCCTGGAGGGGAAACTGGCATACATTCAGGGAATGACATGTCAACAGAGATGTCAGTGAATATAAGTAGTGACAAATTAGCGGGGAGTTCCTGGGTGAGGTTGGGAACTACAGGGATGGTACAAAAAGCGTAGTGGCATTGGCAACAGTAGCTTTCCTAGACTGGAGTCAACCTGGGTCTTGCCTTTACCTTACTGGAAATTACGGGTAAAATAGGCCCTACCAGAGGGAATTATTTCTAGGCCCTCTAGATACCTTGAGGTTTCCCCCATGACTTGAGATTTGGGTCTCCAAGGTGGCGCGTAAACATAGAGAGACTGACTCTGGGGAAAAGGGAGTTGCTTGACTTGCTAGAAACTCTGAATTCCTTTTCTTTTGGGGGAATTTCAATTTCAGGGTAATATTTTTGATTGGGGAGGTCTTTGGGGAGAAAGAGAGCTCTTTGGATGAGTATTTTATTTGATTTTTTTCTAAGGAACCCTAGGGACTTTCCTCTTGCAGGGGATCTTTATCCCCCGGCTGATATAAAGGTCTTTGGGAGAGGTGGATTTCATCAGAGAGGAAAGAAGACTTTATCTTGACTCTTTATGGGCTGGGAATGGGTCCTTTGTATTTTTGTGGGGTTAACAGAAACCTGCATAAACCTGAGTGATTGCATGGAACCTGAAGTCACTGTATCTTTCCTGCAGAGGATTCTGAGACAAATTCTGAGGGCTTCTTAGAGCGCCAGAGCTGGAAGTGTTCTTAGAACATAGAATAGGACCAGAGGAAACCCAGTGTGGGGGTTCAACTGTCAGCATAGTACAACAGAAAGAGCAGTACCTCAGGAATCAGAGGGTCTGGGTTCAAATTCCACCGCTCATACTTCCTACCTGTGTGACTTGAGGCAAATCATGTAAGAATGCTACCCTCCCTGCCTCCTCATCTGCTTTTTACCGTTCCACCTCCGTCTTCAGGAACAAAAATCTACACAAGGATTCCTGGAAAGAATTGATCAAGGAATTTCCTATGATTCCGTTCGTCATGTCTATGACTTTCCCATTGAAAACTTCATCCTGACTACTATTCCTCTAGATGAAATCAATCAAGCAATAAGAATTCATTAAGTGCTTACTGTGCTCCAAGAACTGGAGATTTAGACAGAGGTAAAAGTAGCCGCTACCAGGGACCTGTCTGAGAACATGTTTAATATGGGCTTTCCAGAAAAAAAAAAGGTATGCAGGACATATATTTTAAGTTTATCTGCACTATCAACATCTTCTCTATCACTTTCTTGAGTCTAGAAATCAATAAGACATAAACCAAGCCCTAATTTGTAGCATTTGTGGATTTCTGAAGGATAAAGCCTCACATTGAAAATTTAACGATTGGATCTCTAGTACACCATCAGCCCCAATCTTCAAAGCACTTACATTCAAATCGAAAAGACTACAGGTAGCCCTAACTAAAACAAACCACAAATTAAGTCTGGCTGCCTAATGAATATTGAGTTGTTAATCAATGGAGGAAGCTCACAGAAGGGGGTTCATGAGCATTAGAGGGACCTTCCCTCTCCTCACGGTCCCTCAGAGCCCCATGGGGAGAAGAACAACTGCTCTCTGGGGACGTAGCCTGCTATTGAAAGTGGAGGGATCAGGAGAGTAGCTCCCAAGGCTGCGCTACAATTCCATTTTCTGGATGTATCTATTTCTGCATCCTAGTGTGTTCACTCTATTTGATCCCTGTCCTTCTAGATCCAGAGAGACCACACTCTCTAGAAAAGCAGAATTCTGAAATCAAGTCAGATTTCTGGGCAATCAGTCTTAGCTTTCTGATGTTGACTAATGGATGAATTGCCCGCCTCCCCCATTTCCAGCTTCTGTAGGTTAACCTCAGGGCCAGAATGGGCTAGACTTTCAACACTCTGTTGCCAAAACACTGAGAGAAAAAGTGACTTTCTTGGGGTCATGGGTATTTGAGCTACTTGCTTCCGATATATTTTCATACTACTATGTTTTTACTGGTTGGACCAAACAACCAACCACTCTTATTTTATTTTATTTTGTTTTTATTAATTATACTTTTTGTTTTCAGTACAGTTGAAGTGATTAGTTGGGGGAAAAACCATTCTGTATCTAAAAGGATTAAGAATGAAAGTGAGGGGGAAGTTAGATGAAAAAAAGGCAAGGATTTTGAATCTGGGTCCAAGGTAGAGTTGATAACATAATTGATTTAGGGCTGGACGGGACCTTAGAGGTCATTGAGGCCCTGAGATATTAAGTGACTCACCCAATGTTGCAAGGCTAGAAAGAGGCGGCATTGTGAGGAGTAGGGGAAAACAGGTCCCCTTTGGGGAGGAATGTGACCCCAAGTTATGTAAAAAAACTTCCTTAAAATCAAAACACCTTCCTTAAAAGGACAGAAGATGTATTTTTTCCTCAGTGGAAGTTGGGAGGGGGCCAGAGGCAAGAATATTTATAAGCCATGTGTAGTCATCCAGAATGCATATGCTGAACTCACACACACACACACACACACGTGCATGTATTTGTAAATAGACATAACCCATATAGAGTGTATATTTATTTACATATCAGTATCTTATAATGATGTGTAATAACATGGTATAGTATAATTATATGTTAGATGTGACATACTTTATATGTGCAGACTCCTGGACCTTTCCTTTTCAATTCAGCTTGAGAAAAGTTAGTAACAGAGGGGCATGTGGAAAGGGACTGGGTGTGTCTTTTGTTATTGGATGCTACAGTTGTTATGGCTTCCAGCTTTGTCCATCAACTAGAAGATATCTAGTACCGGTATCCTCCAGGTCCCCCAAGCTAGCCAAAGCCCAACTGGGGACACATTGCTTCCTTCTAATGGACCCCAACACACACCTCTGAATGTTATGTGTCATGAGCTCTGCTAAGAGTGGGGGGATGCAAATACAATCTGAAAGAAAATCCCTTTCTTTAATGAGTTTGCATCCCAATGGGGGAAGATGGTGGAGGAGAAGTGAGGCTGGTGGCCTCCCTCACTCAAAACAAAGTCAAGTGCAAGTCATGTCATCGGTTCTCTGATGTCATGGTCTTCTTCACAAACGAAGGATGAATGTAACAAGAACAGCAGCATCCCAACGGGGAAGACAACATACAAAGGATGTTGGAAATGATCCATGGATAAACATTTAAAGGACAGGCTTCCAACTGTAGGCTGAGGTGACCCCACAGAAAGATCATGATGGGTACATTTTATTTTCTTCCTCCACCCATTGCTACATTTCCAGAGAGGAAATATGGTATTGGGTCAGATGGCCAAAAACTATTGTCCTGGCAAGGGAGTCCAAGTGGGCTTTGGAGAAACATAACTCGCTCACCCTGCAAGTCTTTCTCTGCCAATCAGTTCTTGGCATTGTCTGCCCAGTCTTGGTCTGCTTACTGGCTCACATTTTTCTCTCCTCTGGTTTATGACTGTGATTATCCTATGGTAATCAGTGAGAAGTAGGGGTCTTTTATCCTTCTGCTCCCTGCTTGGTCAGGGAGTCACTTTTCTCAGGAGAGACGAGCCCCTGAGTGGTCTGTCCCCATCTTTGCAAAGTTGGAATTGCCCTCTGCCAAGAACAGGTGGAAGAGCTTGAAGGCAGGAAGGTGGATGCTTTCTATCCTGAGTTCTCTGAATCTCATCGACTCCGCTGTCCAGGAGAAGCTGTCTGCTTCTGAAAGGTGGCTTACATTTATTACAAGGGAAGGCATCTGTGAAGTGGAGGGTGGGAGTTAGTGGCTAGTGGAAAGGAAGGAAGGAAGGAAACTAGGAAGATGGAAGGAAAAAACACCAATAAAACATTAGAAACAGAAGAAAATAAAAAGTTTGGATAAGGATACAAACAGGGCAACTTGGTTACTATCATGTTAAACACAATACACACTTACAAAACAAACTAAGAAGTTCATGGTTTCTTATGCAATCCTCTATTTGTTATTCTTTTTATGTTGAAATGTTTTTGCTTATTGGCGACTACTTGAAAGAAAGTTTAAGAGAGAAAATCAAATAGGGAGTGGCAGGTCTCTGAGCTCTGGGACTTCAGCCAGTTTAGTGAATAAGCAACCAGATGCCACTGTACCTGGAGTTAAGTATTCGTGATAAGAGATCTTAAAATAATAGTTCAAAGCTTCAGCATTGGGAGGGGATGACCTAGGGGTCTTCAGGGCTATCCCAATGGACTTATATCCCTGGTAGATTCTTCCAAGCAGGAAAGACTTTGAGTATGATTTCAGAGGAGCATAGCTCCAGAGGAGAAAGGAACCTTATTTTTACAGAGGAGGAAACTGAGGCCAAGGGAATCCATGTGGTTTGCCCAAGGTAGTACAAGCAATAAGGGTCAGAGGTGGTATTTGAACCCATGTCATTTACCTTCAGAATCAGCGCTCTTTCTGCCACCAGAAAGTGAAAATAGTATGCTTCAATTTGCATTCAGACTCCATGGTTCTTTCTCTGGATGTGGATAGCATTTTCCATCATGAGTCTTTTGGAATTGTTTTGGATCATTGTGTTGCTGAGAAGGGCTAAGTCTATCATAGTTGATCATTGAACAATGTTCCTGTTACTGTGTACAATTTTCTCCTCATTTCACTCACCATCAGTTCATATAAGTCTTTTCAGGTTTTTCTGAGACCTGCCTGCTCATCATTTCTTATGGAACAACAGTATTACAATAAATTCATATTACCATAGCTTGTTCAGTCATTCTCCAACTGATGGGCATCCCCTGAATTTCCAATTCTTTGCATCATAAGAAGAGCTGCTAGAAATATTTTTGTACATGTAGCTCCTTTTCCCTTTTTTTGATCTCTTCGGGATACAGATCTAGTACTATTCCAGTATTGTGGCCAAGAAAACCCCCAGTGGGGTCACAAAGAGTCAAACATGACTAAAATGAGGAACGAGAAAGTAAGCACCTAAAAACTAATTGATTCAGTGCCCATCTCAAAAAATATTTTCAATTAAAATGATGTAATTCTTCTTTATCAGTATTGTCAATAGGAAGCACACTTGGGGCTTGTGAACAACAGTACTGTACTAGACATCCCTAAGCCCCTCAGGGTTACCCCTAGAACCCTGAGAGTAGAAGCAATTAGCCACCTTCTGGGGACTAAGTTGATAGTATGAGTTTGGGAAGGAGCTGTGCAGGGGTTACCAAAGGAACTAAGCTATTTCAAAACTTATGTTCTTATTATTAATACACCAAAGGAAATAATCCATTGGCAAATATTTATGAATGTCTGCACTGTGCCTGGCACTGAGCTAGGCTTTGTGACCACAAGCACAAAGAATGACATAATCCTTCTTCAAAAAGATCTTAGGTTCTAAATGCAAAGGAACTGAAGCAAAATGGAAGGATGGGTCTCCTCAGAACTGGTTTCATGCCCAGAGGCAGCACAGAATAGAATAGAATAGAATAGAATTTCACAGGACACCCTTCATTCCACCCTACAGTGCCCATGTTAAACTTAAGCAAACACAACATTCACTGATGCCAGCAGTCCTTCACCAGCATCTGTTGCAGAACACTGAGTTGGATAACATTTGTAAGCACTTAGCACAGGGCCCAGTGCGTTTGCTTTGATTTAATAAACATTGATTAAGTGCCAACTATGTGCCAGGCAATGGAAAAACAAAAGACAGCCTCTGGCCTCAAGAAACTTAAATATAATAGGAGAAACAACAAGCAAAACAAGCATAAATATATTTAAAGAAAACTATGCCGTTGTTCAGTCACGTTTGACTCTTTTTGACCCCAATAGAGGTTTTCTTGGCAAAGAGACTGGAGTGGTTTGCCCATTCTTTCTTCAGCTCATTTTACAGATGAGAAAACTGAGGAAAATGGGGTTACACAATTTGCCCAGGATCATACAGCTACTAAGTGTCTGAGGCTGGATTTGAACTTAGGTCTTCCTGACTCCAGGCTCAGTACTTTATCCACTGAATTATCTAGTTACCCTGAAGAACAATTCATCCACCCATTCATCCATATATATTCACACAAACACACACACACACACAGAGGATATATAGGAAATAATTAGGGGAGGGAAGGGAAAGCACTGGAATTAAGAAGGGTTGGGGAAGGCTTCTAGCAGAAGGTAGTTTTTGTAGTTGGGACTTAAAAGAAGCCAGGGAGGTCAGTAGTCGGTGCAGAGGAGGGAGAACCTCCAGGGAACAACCAGAGAGAATTCCTTGAGTTGAGAGATGCAGAGTTTTGTTTGTGGAACAGCCAGGAGGTCAGGGGCTGGATCAAGGGGTACATAATGGGGGGAGAAGGGTGGGAGAAGGCTGGAAAGTTGGGGGGTAGTGCAGGCTATGAAAGGCTTTGAAGGTCAAATAGAGCATTTTGCATTAGCTCCTGGAGGCACATAATGGTTATTGACCTTCATTCTCGAAGAGGACAAAATGACACCATTATGCTATCAGACAAATATGAGCTTGGAATGGCACATAACAGGTGCTTAATAAAATGCTTTTTCTCTTCACCTTCCCTCAATCTTCCTGGAAGATCAAGAAGCAGAGATACTTTACAATGAACTTTGCAACACCCTCCAAACTGAGCACTCTGAGTGATTGCCAGCAAAAATAAAATAGGTATAGTAGCATGGAGTGTGTGGGAAGATAATGGTTCTGAGGACCTGAGTTTGAATCCTGACCCTGTCACTTCCCAGTGATTGATGGAAGGAAAGGATGCTTGTTTCATGCATATCCTTGTAATATAAATAGTACTTGAAGAAGACTCCTCATTCCCAGCATGTGGGGTCATCCCTTCCCAAGCTTACAGTAGAATCACATAGCATGGAAAAGCATGAATGGGCTGTGATTTGCATCATTCAGTCAGTCAACTGGCATTTATTAAGAACCTATAACATCTCAGACACTTTGCTAAGGACTGGCAGGATTACTCACATGGATGAAATCATAGCTTTGTGGGGGTATTAGTGTATATTGGAAACCTGTCTCCAAAGAACCTGGGACTTGTTTTTGTTTTCATCTTGGGCAGAAAAGAATGTTATATGAGATGGGGACTGGAGGATTTTTTCTCTAGATGGGAGTTTTAAGGATCTCTGGGAACACACAGAAAAGAGGGAGGTGGCAGGTTTCCCTTAGATGTGGAGAAACAGTGCCAACATTGGCAGTTCCCCTCTTCAAACTGCTCTGTTGGGGAGACTAAAGTTGTTGTTTGTCCAACAGGTGGAGATGATCAGATTTAAAAAAAAATGACAAAGCTGTTGCCCAGAAAGATTACCTGACTTACTAAGTCACACAGGTAGTAGTAACACTTAACCTCAGTCTACCTGTTTTCTCAACTGTAAAATGAGTTTTTGTTATTTGTCCTTTCTTCTCCAAGAGAACCATGACATCAGGGAGGTGATATCATGACATGCAAGTGATTTAAGTGAGGAAGAGCCTCACTTTCTCCTCTAGAGCCACTTGGGTCCAGTGGCCAGATATAGGTCAGGACAACTGGAGATGAGCCAGGATGAAGTGGGGGGACCCTGGCTTTTTTAAGCTAAGGTTTTTAACAGGTCTCAGTTTAACTGAGGCAACACCCATTCAGTGATTAAGGCTTAATAAGCAATGAGGCAGAGAATGAGCTTTTTTTGCCAAATTGAGACACAGAGAGAGATGGGGAGAGAGAGAGACAGATAGATAGATAGATAGATAGATAGATAGATAGATAGATAGAGACAGAGACAGAGACAGAGAGAGACAGGGAGAGACAGACACAGAGAGAGAGACAGAGAGAGACAGAGAGACAGAGAGAGAGAGACAGAGAGACAGACACAGAGAGAGAGAGACAGAGAGAGAGAGAGAGAGAGAGAGAGAGAGAGAGAGAGAGAGAGAGAGAGAGAGAGAGAGAGAGAGAGAAACAGAGAGAGAGAGAGACAGAGAGAGAGTGTAAAGAGGCCAGGGCTGAAGGGGTAAACAGAAAGAGGGCAGCAAGGGGTGACTTTTATTTAGGGTGTCTGCTCAGGTGGCCCGAGCAAAGACAAACAAACAAAAACCAGACGCAGAGTCCTCCTCTCTACCTCACCTAACTTCAGGTAGCTGTGACTGGCATCTGTTTCTAAGCATGTTGCTTTAATCTTAAAGACTGGGTTGGACTGATCTAATCTTCTTTCTCATAAACACCCCCATTAATCCTGTGTTACACATTTCTTTGTGTCCCTTGGCTGTACTAGGACGTAGGAGAGCTCTGGGAGCCGCATGGGAGGGAGTAATCTTTCTAAGGATGTGCTGGGGAATGTTAGCTCGGTATTTAATCTGCATTACTCACATTTTTCTCCATCACTTTCTTAAATCTAGATAATCAGCAAAACAACAAATGAAGTCTTGATTTGTAGCATTTGCTGATTTCCAAGATATAAATGTTCATGCTGAAAATTTGGCATATTTACTATCTCAGAATTTAGCATTCCTACCTCAGAAACTGGCAAATTCTACACATCAGTGTTTGGTTGATTATTTTATTAATTTTCTGGATTTAAGAAAGCGATGGAGAAAATGAGGTCACATCTGGTCTCAGATATTTACTAGCTGTAAAACCCTGGGTTACTCACTTAACCCCCTTTGCCTCAGTTTCCTCATCTGTAAAATGAGCTGGAGAAGGACATGGCAAGTCACTCCAGTACCTCTGCTAAGAAAATCCCTAGTTGGGTCATAAAGAGTTGGACATGATTGAAATGAAAGCAATAGTAATAGAAAGCAAAATTAAAAAAATCACCGTATATTATAGCTGTGTCCACACCAATGACATGCTGAAAATGTCCTCATTGTTGCTTAAGGTGTTTTAGTTGCCTAGACTGAAGTGTCATCTCTTTCTTTATAACTTTACAAATAGCTGCTGGGGCAGCTATGTGGTGCAGTGTATAGAGCGCCAGTACAGGAGTCAGGAGGACCTGAGTTCAAATCTCACCTCAGACACTTGACACTCAGTAGCTGTGTGACCTTGGGCAAGTCACTTAACCCCAACTGCCTCATCCTGGGTCATCTCTAGTTATTCTGATGAATATCTGGTCACTGGATTAAGATGGCTCTGGAGGAGAAATGAGACTGGTGACCTGCACAGCCCTCCCTCACTCAAAAGAAAGTCAAGTACAAGTCATGTCATCATTTCTCTGATGGCATGGTCTTCTATGGCAACAAAGAATGAACACATATAGACATAGCTGCTAAGTTCTGAGAACTTTAGGCATTTCTTAACAAATTCCTTTCTCACATTCTCACACAATGAACCACATGTAGGTGGCTCACTTCCAGACTTATCTAAGATCAGTAATGCTTTAAACACAATACTGTTGTTCTTGTAGTATTTTTAAACAACTGCTCTGAAACGAGGTGAGAACTAGTCAGAACCAGCTTTAGTCACTTATGTAATTAGGTGCCATAGCAGATAGAATGCTGGGCCTGGAGTCAGGAAGACCAGAGTTCAAATCAAGTCTTAGACGTGTACTAGTTATGTGAACTTGGGTAAGTTTCTTAATCTCTACCTGTACAATTAGGATTATCTACCTCCCAAGGTTATTGTGGGGATTAAATGAGTTAATATTTGTAAAGTACTTAGTACAAAGTCTAGTATACAGTAAGCACTTAATAAAGGTTTCTTCCCTTTTCTTCTTTACTTTTTTATTTGACTCCCAAAGAATTGTAAGTGATCCATCATTGTCATATCTCAGAGCACAAGGATTTTGAGACAAATTAACACACATTGGATTTAATTGGAATCCCCTTCTGCAATATTTCCTAATTAAATCCAGGTTAAGTTTTTTCTTTCTTTGAAATATTATAGAAGGCATCCTTCCTCAGAATGAGCCTGATTCATCCACATTAAAATTTTGTTAATCGGGGTATCCGCTCTCTTCAAAACATCAGGATATTCCATGCCTCATCTGCGCTGACAGCCTCTCTGGGAATTTTAACATTATGGAATTGAACTCCATTTTTGAAGTAATCAAATCAATCAGACTTGTAATTAAAGGTTTCTTTATTTTTTTATTTTTAATTAATTAATTTATTTAACTTTTTACATTCATTTTCACAAAATTTTGGGTTCCAATTTTTTCTCCCCTTTTTATCCCCTCTCCCGACCCCAATATCCCGAGCAATCTAATTTTCCCTATCTCAAATCTGCCCTCTCTTCTGTCATCCCTCCCTTCTCTTGTCTCCATCTTCTCTCTGCTTCTGTAGGGCCAGATGACTTTCTATTCCTCATTAACTGTATGTCTTCTTTTCTAGTAGCAACACAAAACTAAACAGTTGTTCCTAAAACTTTTAGTTCCAAATTCTCCCCATCCCTCCCTCCCCACCCATTCCCTTTGGGAAGGCAGGCAATTCAATATAGGCCATATCTGTGTAGTTTTGCAAATGACTTCCCTGATAGTCATGTTGTGTAAGACTAACTGAATTACCCTCCATCCTATCCTGCCCCTCATTGTTTCTCTTCTGTCTTTTGATCCTGTCCCTCCCCAAGTGTTGACTTCAAATTGCTTTCTCCTCCCTTTGCCCTCCCTTCCATCATCCACCCCCCTTGCTTATCTCCTTCTCCCCCACTTTCCTATACTGTAAGATAGGTTTTCATACCAAAATGAGTGTGCATTTTATTCCTTCCTTTAGTCAAATGTGATGAGGGTAAACTTCTTGGTTTTTTTTTTTCTCAGCTCTCCTCTTTTTGTCTCCACTAAAAAGTCTCCTACTTGCCTCTTAAATGACATATAATTATCCCATTCCATTTCACCCTCTTTCCTCCCACTACATTTCTCTCTCAGCATTTACCTTAATTTCTTTTAAGATATGGTCCCATCCTATTCAATTCAATCTGTGCTCTCTGTCTCTGTATGTGTGTGCATGTGTGTATGGGTGTGTGTGTGCATGCGTGTACGTGTGTGTGTGTGTGTGATCCCACCAACTACCCAGATACTGAAAAGTTTTAAGAGTTACAAATATTGTCTTTCCATGTGGGAATGTAAACAGTTCACTTCTGGTAAGTCCCTTAAGACTTCTCTTTGCTGTTTACTTTTTCATGCTTCTTCTCATTCTTGTGTTTGAAAGTCAAATTTTCTTTTCAGCTCTGGTCTTTTCATCAAGAATGCTTGAAAGTCCTCTGTTTCATTGAAAGACCATATTTTCCCCTGAAGTATTATACTCAGTTTAGCTGGGTAGGTGATTCTTGGTTTGAGTCCTAGTTCCTTTGACTTCTGGAATATCCTATTCCAGGCCCTTCTATCCCTTAATGTAGAAGCTGCTAGATCTTGAGTTATCCTGATTGTATTTCCACAGTACTGGAATTGTTTCTTTCTAGCTGCTTGCAAGATTTTCTCTTTGAGCTGGGAGTTCTGGAATTTGGCCACAATGTTCCTAGGAGTTTCTCTTTTTGGATCTCTTTCAGGTGGTGATTGATGGATTCTTTCAATACTTATTTTGCCCTCTGGTTCTAGAATGTCAGGGCAGTTTTCCTTGATAATTTCTTGGAAGATGATGTCTAGGCTCTTTTTTTGATCATGACTTTCAGGTAGTCCCATAATTTTTAAATTGTCTCTCCTGGATCTATATTTTCCAGGTCAGTTGTTTTTCCCATGAGATATTTCACATTCTCTTCCATTTTTTCATGCTTTTGGTTTTGTTTGGTGATTTCTTGGTTTCTCGTAAAGTCATTAGACTCCATCTGTTCCATTCTAATTTTGAGAGAACTATTATCTTCAGTGAGCTTTTGAACCTCTTTTTCCATTTGGCTCATTCTGCTTTTGAAAGCATTCTTCTCCTCATTGGCTTTTTGAACCTCTTTTGCCAATTCAGTGAGCCTATTATTCAAGGTGTTATTTTCCTCAGCATTTTTTTGGGTCTCCTTTACCAAGGTATTGACCCATTTTTCATACTTTTCTTGTATCTTTCTCATTTCTCTTCCCAGTTTTTCCTCCACCTGTTTAACTTGCTTTTCAATATCCTTTTTGAGTTCTTCCAAGGCCTGAGACCATCCGACATCCCCCTGGGATGTCTGGGGTACTGCGGCCCCGCCCTCCATGTCTTTCCCTGATGGCAAGAATATTTCCTCATCAGATCCGGAAGTCGGGATCTTTTGCATCTGTTCAAAAAAACTCTCTATAGTCTTATTTTTCTTCCCTTTTCTGGGCATTTTCCCAGTCAGCTACTTGACTTCTGAAATTCCTTTCCACCCCTGCCTAGATCCGCCCAGCCAGTGCTTGGGGTCTGAGGTTCAAATGGGCTTTCCGCAGCAAGCTTTAGTTCAGGTGCTGGGGTGGGGGCAAGGCCGCCTCCCAGGCTCAGCTCCCTCAGGGGCTTTATGCAGAGACCTTCAGGAACGGAGTGGGTGGGGGTGTGTGTGGGGCCCCCGCCTCCCAGGCTCAGTTCCCTCAGGGGGTTTATGCAGAGGCCTTCAGTAATAGAGAGGAGTGGGGCAGGGCCAGTCTCCCAGGCTCAGCTCCCTCAGGTTGTTTATGCAGAGACTTTCAGTAATGAAGATCCTGCCTGCTGCTGGGGGAGTCTGGGCTGGCTGCTGCCACTGCTGCCCACGCCTCTGCCTCCGCCACTTCCTGCCCTTGTCTCTGCCGCCACCGCTTCCTCCCGAGGGGGCCCGAGTCACGGAGACACTCCGCTCCCCCTCTCGTCCAGCCCAGCCTTCTCTCTCGCTGACCTGTAGCTTCTGTGGGTGGAGGGACTTTCCCAGCTGCTTCCGTCCCTGAAGCCTGCTTGGGTCAGCTTCTCTGGGGCCCAGGGCAGCGCTGGGGTGGGGTCCACTTTCCGGAGTGCGACGGACTCTGTGGACGGCTCTCCAGGGCTCACTGGAACGGAAATCTCTTCCCCTATGTTTATGCACCCCCTGCAGTGATTCAGAATTTATGGGGATCTCTTTTTACCTTAATTCTATGGGTTGTGGGTTCGGAGCTCATAAACGTGCATCTTTCTGCTCTGCCATCTTGGCTCCACCCCTCTAAAGGTTTCTTTACTAGTCACTTTATTTACATTTTCCTTCACTGCCTTAAATAAACCTTTAGCTTTTGTCTGAATGGCTTCTCTGTTAAGGGGAATGTGTTTGTGATTGTAAACTTCAACCTATATAGCTAAAAGAGGCTCCCTTTCTATCACTGTAACACTCCTCTATCTTGCCATCATTTGTAAACTACAGAAAAAGAAGGCAACTTTGCCTTCTTTTTCTGTTTCACTTGAGCATTTTATGATATTCTGTACTATAGATTTAGGCATTCTGACATCTTGTCCTATTTTAGAGTTT
This sequence comes from Bettongia penicillata ogilbyi, assembly GCA_023548195.1. Classification (NCBI taxonomy): domain Eukaryota; kingdom Metazoa; phylum Chordata; class Mammalia; order Diprotodontia; family Potoroidae; genus Bettongia; species Bettongia penicillata. The sequence continues at coordinate 215,839 of JAJHZJ010000310.1, read as the reverse complement.
ACTATGACATCGTTTATACTAGGTGGTGAAGTGGATAGAGTGCCAGACCTGGAGTCAGGAAGATCTGAATTGTTGTAAGGTTCAAATGAGATGACATTTGTAAAAATGCTTACCGTGGTGTCATTTAAGCTTTACAACAATCCTAGGAGAAAGGTGCTATTATTACTTCATTTTATAGTTAAGGACATTGAAGTGGATAGACCTCAAGTGACTTGCCCAGGGTCACCCAGGCAGCAAGTGTATGAGGCTGGATTTGAATTCAGATCTTCCTGACTCCAGACCTGGCACTCTATCCACTTCCCCACCTAGTATAAATAATAGGCACTCTAGAAATGCTTATTCCTTTTCCTTACCTCCTCTGTCATACCATTCATTTATACCACAATTTTATTCTAATGTAGCAAGCTTCACCTTTTTTATACTGGCAGTGTTTCCACCTGAAGCATTCTTCCTTCGGTCCATATTGTTAAAATATCTTAAAAAGTAGTCAAACCCAAACAAATCACCATTGGTAATATGGCACCCCACAGCAGGTCACATCTGCACACGACAGTAGATAGGCAGACTGATATAGCAGCATGTTAAAACTCTCATATAACTCCCATTCATCTCATTAATTCACCTGTGGCTCAGATTAAATATGATCTGGTATTTGACAATTCGCACTAAATCACATTTTGCATTATTCAAACTCACATTAGTTGTAACCTAGCTGCATTTACTATGAAGCCATAGCAAGAACAGAAATAAAAACATTTCCCTTCCCCCAACCCTCGGGGCACACTACTCTATACCAGCTTGGTCCTTAGGGAGAGTGGGTTCATATTTAAAGCAGTTTCTTCATAATAGTGATACAAACAAGATTATGGATTATTTGTTGAATGAGTAGCTACCCCTGGGCTGCTCAGGGGCCTCATTATTGGGCTGGCTGGCTGATTGACTGCAAAACTAGGGGTGGACTTGGACTCTTAGACCTTCAAAGTTTATAAGATCGTTGCTCTCTCCAGACCTCTTCCTAAAATAGGTAAGAATAGACACCATAGACACAAAAGCAGTATCAATGCCATACCCTCATGGGCCACTTCATGGCAATCCTAGATCTAAAACTTTGAGGCCCCTCTCCTTACCAACACACTGGAACTCCACAGCCAAGTGGAGAGTAAGATGAGTAAAAACTTTGCTTGAGCTGATCACTTTCTTTTGAATGTTCCGATCTCCAGCCAAAAGCTCCTCTTTCCTCTGTGACTGGTTATGGATTGTTTGCATATGCTTCAAAGTCCATGAAGATATCACATCTGCTGAGCGTACGGTGTCTTCTCATCGGCCTCCTCTCTCCCCTATTATATAAGCATTTCTTTTGTGGCAGAGGAAAAAAATAGCTGTCCTATACCTGATATTTCTTTTGAGCGTTGAATACCCTTCTATAAGGGACTAATAATACTCTGGGGAGACTCTAGAGATAAGATATACCTAAGCTTTATTTAAGAGAATTTTCTCCAGAACTCTAGAGTAGGGGAGAGTGAGCCAGAGTTCAAGAAACGTCTGTTTCTCTTTCTTTGGTGTTAGGTTCCTCCTAGGATTAAAAATGAATCTTTTTTTATTAGTGGTATTTTATTTTATTTTTGCCAATTACATGTAAAGATAGTTCTCAACATTAATTTTGAAAGATTTTGAGTTCCAAAGTTTTCTCTTTTCCTCCCTTCCCTTCCCTTGTCCAAGACAGCAGGCCATCTGATATAGGCTATACTTGCACAACCATGTTAAACATATTTCCATATTTCACAACACTAGTCATGTTGTGAAAGGTAAAGCAGAACAAAAGAAAAAAGATCATGAGAAAGAAAACATTAAAAAATTTAAAATAATATGCTTCACTCTGCATTTAGACTCTATAGTTCTTTCTCTGGATGTGGTTGGCATTTTTCCACCACAAAACTTTTGGAATGGTCTTGGATCATTGTACTGCTGAGGAGGACTAAGTCTATAATTATACACAGTTTTTAGCCCCTTGGGTGTAGTTCCAAATTGCTCTCTGGAAAGGTTGGATCAGTTCACAGTTCCACCAACAATGCATTAGTGTTCCAATTTTCCCACATCTCCTCCAACATTTATAAAAAAATGAATCCTTCTGAGAGTAGAGCTTAAGCCCCTTTGTGGCAGAGTTGCCTCCTTCCAGTTCAGTCTCAGTTCCCGAGTAATACATTTATTATTTTACAAGCAATTTGTTTAGAAAGAGAGGTTTATAGACCTATCAGTTTCGCTCCTAAACAGAAAACATCCTGATTCAAAACAATTTTCAACTCACATTCTAGGAACTGCGAAACAGAAGATGAAAAAATTATGACTCAAAAAGGCACAAAGTAGACTTACAGTTAGGGTTTTTAATATGTAATTTTAGAAAGATCTGGTAAAGTCTCCCAACTTCTTTAAATGAAAAAGCACATACTGAGTATTTGCTATGTTTGAAGCCCTATGCTAAGTATTAAAGATACAACCAGAAAACTAAGGGGTTTGTCCTTGGACATGACTCTCCTCCATGATCATTTGAAGTAACATTTATGGGAATCTTATTTTAAAAATCAGTCATTTGTCATTTATTCAGTATTTAGGGTTAACGTGACACTTGAGGAATTGGTTGCAGCATTACACATATACAGATCTTTTTATATAATAGAAAAATTTACAACTTATCTACATACACACATAGAATCAAGTCCTCTGGAAAGGTGATACATAGGGCCATGTTGTAGAACCCTAAAGGAGGGGAGTACAAAGGTAATAAAGGCATCAAGTAAGTATTACTACTGTATGATGCTTTGTATCTAGGAATTTGTTTTCTGGACCTAAGGGAACTTGTAGGACGTACATATAAGACAGGTAGTTATATACCTGTGGGGCACTGGCTCTGCTTGACACAAACTACTGAGACTATACAAGTTATACCCAGCATCATATGCAAACAACAACAGGGTTTAACAAATAATAGTCATACCATACTATTCCACAGTTCTAACTTGAAGAAGGGACTAGAGTGCATTCACAGGTTGTATATTTCTGGTATTCAACCACTAATCACAGGAAGGATTTGACTTATTTGAAAAGTACATCATACATAACCCCTTAACCACTATCATGTTCTCTTCGTAGTAAAATGGCAGTACATTTAAAGACTTTACAATTGCAGCTCCTTCTGGATTCCCCAAAGAACATCTCTGCTCCTCTTTAAATAGCCCTCCTCCTCCGAATTCAGGTGTACCTTCACCACATCTGAAATGCCATTCTGCCCCAAGGTATAAGGAACACTAAGGAGGACATCCTCATTAATGCTATATAGACCCTTAATCATGGTGGAAATTGGATGCACTCTCCTAAGATTCTTCATTCTTTCTGCCAGATCTACCACAAATAAGCCAGGAAGTGCAGCCCTTCAGCTTGACCATCTCATAAACACTTTCGATCACCTATTCATGAATACCTTTCTAATTCTCTGAATCAGAATCAGTTCCCAAAGCAGGATTAAGATTCTTTAGAGAGAGACTGGCAACATTCACACCACTCCACACAGAAACACTGGAATATCCATGTTCCCTAAGGATCCATCCATGACAACTTGAAGAATGGACACCAAGTCTCTCCCCCATTAGGTAAAGGAAATGGGTTGAAATCACAGATTGAAATCACTTCCAATAACACGGTTTTTAGGAAATTCACTTAGCTCCCAGGCCACATATGTCAAAATATCCACTGATTTGGAAAGAATAAATAGCTTGCAATTAGGGCTATATTTAATAATATTAGGAATGATGAATTTAAAGATATTCAAATTACACTGGACCAAATTAAGATGACTCTCCCTCCTGTTGACAAACTCCAGCTGTAACAACAACCAGCTTTTTGCAGTCTTTGCCAGGAAAAATCTTTGGTGTTTTGAGGAAAAGGCTGCCAGGTTAGAGATCCATCATCTCTCCCTTTAGTTTATCTTCTATTACATCTACTAGGGCAAGTTCATTGGCCAGATCTTTTGTTAAGATAGTGATGGCACATTCCGTGCCAATCACACCAACCCCAACAACAGTGACGTGTTATGGGGAAACCGGTCTTCCTTTAGGACATTTACAGTCAGCTGATCCTTGACAGTAGTTGCCATTTTGGGGGAGATTGAGGTTGCTGGTTAGGCTGCAAAAGTTCTCAGTTGGATGTAAGGCTGCTGCTCCCAGACTCCATTTATGGGAATCTTGAATGAACAAAAGGTCAGGCTATGTTAACAAACAGTTTTGTGTTAATGTTCCAGAATAATCGTTGCTCAATTCTTCTCTTCACCAGTACCAAGGACTGAATGAGGACCAAAAGGACTTTCTTCCTGCATTGAGTATCTTAACCTTTAACACAGAAGACAGCACTGCCTTTAGATGGATCCTGGGCAGGGAACCAGTGATATAATCTAGACAAGACCTAGGCTTGATTATCACCCTTGTTCCATTTCTTCATGTAAGACATTAACTCTTTCCCTACCACATCCCTAAAGGGAAAAGTCTGGAAAGAATTTTTCTTTTCTTTTTTTAGAAATTAATTAATTAATTAGTTTTCAATTTTCAGCAATCACTTCCATAAATCTTAAATTTTCTCCCCCTCTCTTTCCCCTCCCTCCCTGAGATAGCATGCAGTTTTATATGGGTTCTACACATACATTCTTATTAAACACATTTTTACATTAGTCATGTTGCACAGAGAATTAAAATGAATGGGAGAAATCATGAGAGAAACCAAAGCAAAATGAAACATAACACAAGAGAAAATAGTCTGCTTCATTCTGTGTTCTGATTTCATAGTTTTTTCCTCTGGATGTGGATGGCATTTTGCCTTGAATCCTTTGGGAATGTGTTAGGTCCTTGCATTGCTGTGAAGGGCTAAGTCTATCAGAAACAGTCCTCACACACTGTGGCTGTTACTGTGTATAATGTTCTCCTGGTTCTGCTCCTTTTACTCAGCATCAGTTCATAGAAGTCTTGGTAAGCATTTTTCAAATAGAGAAATATTTCTTGAGAAACTGAAAATGAGTTTTAAAAAGTTTATCATTTTAATCAGCCAAGATCTACCTTCTCACCCTCTTACCCAACCTTCCCTTCTCAGTTGTGAATACAAGAAAGACAAAATCTATTACACAAGTGTAGTCAAGCAAAACAAATGTCCACATTGTCCATGTCCAAATATATATGTCTCATTCTGTACTCTGAGTCCTTCACTTCTCAATCAGGAGGTGGGAACCATATTTAATCATTTGTCATCTGAAATCCTTATTGGTCATTATGCTGATAAATAGTATTCTATCTCATTAATATATCATAAGTTGTTCATCCACTCCCTACCTTTTGGGTACTCCCTCAGGTTCTCATTCACCTAAAAGAGAGCTATAAATAGTTTTGTACACCTTTAGAGTTTGTTTTGCTTGGGATCAATCCCTTTCTTCCCTCTTTCTACTCTCCCTTCCCTCTTTCTCTTCTTTCCTTCAAGTAAATTGTGTTTCTGTATGGAAAGGACGTTTTAAAATATGTTTTCACAGTGGCTTTCTCCATGAAGCTTAGAGAAGAATCAGTCATTGAAATAGTCTGACGTGCTCAGCACACGCGCTTGCTTTTTCTCCCTCGGGATGTCTTGTTGCTTCAGCATTAATTTCGTTGTTTCAGTTGTGTCCGACTCTCTGTAACCCCATTTTTTTGGCAAAGATACTGTAGTGGTTTACTCTTTCTTTCTCCAGTTCATTTTTCTCTAAAAAGTTGTTTTAAACATGTGTATGATTCTGAATTGGTTTGTGGCAATAAGCATCAATGTCCTTATTCATGATAAGTTTCTGTAGTGGCATCTAGAGCCAGAGGATTAAACTTCGCTGCCTCGTAGTCATTGGCTGGATGAAGATCATTCCCTGCTTGATGATTGCCAGACTAATCTGGGGACCTCTGAATTGAAGGTACAGCCCAGAGCCTTCAAGTTTACCGGCTCACTGACTGTACCAGGACTGGATATAAATGGGTTAAGAGACTGTCATACAGACTACTCGAAGAAATGGGTCTGTCTTTTGTGATAACAAGAATATTTTTGGATTCTCTGAGGCCAGCAAATCCAGCTCTGAGTGAAATATAGGGTTTGAGTGGTTGACATCAGTAGTATTTCCTTATCCAGTTCACTTTACAGATGAGGAAACGGAGGCAAACAAGGTTAAGTGACTTGTCCAGGGTCACGCAGCTGATGTGTGTCTGGGGCCAGATTTGAATTCAGGAAGATGAGTCTTCCTGACTCTAGGCCTTGAACTTCATCCACTGAGCTTCAGTGCTGGAGACATCCACAAATTCTAATCTTGCCATCAATTCAAGGGAGACCTACAATACTCATCCTGTCTTTTTGTAACACAAAGAAGGCCTTCTTTGTTGGAGGTTTTCATACTTGCTTTTTTTGAATTCTTCATAATCACTGTTTCTCACAGTACAGCAATCTTGCATTGCATCCATTTGTCTAGCCATTCTCTGGTCAATGGAAGTCTACATTATTTACACAAAAAGTGCTGCAATAAACACTTTGATGTCTATGGGAGAAGTTATCTTTCTTGTGGTTTTGGGGATGTATTAGGAAAAAAAGGAAAGACATTCATTAAACTTTTATATCTGATAGATTATATGCTAAGTGCTAAGGATACATTTATTAAGCTTTTTCCAGTTACATGGATAGATAATTTTCAACATTCATAGTTTGAATATTTTTGAATTCTAATTTTTCCTTCCCTCCCTTCTCCTCTCCCCAAGAAGGCAAACAAGATGATAGAGGTTATGCAAGTGCAATCATGTAAAGCCCATTTCCATATTAATCATGTTGTGAAAGAAGAAACAGAACAAAAGAAAAAAAAACGTGCACAAAAAACAAATAAGTAAACACTGTATTCAACAATCTGCATTTGAACTCCATCAGTTCTTTCTCTGGATGTGGATTGCATTTTCCATCATGAGTCTTTTGGAATGGTCTTGGATCATCGTATACCTAAGAAGAGCTAAGTCTTGATATTGGATCATAGCACAATGTTATTGTTACTGGGTTCAATGTGCTTCTGGTTCTGCTCTCCTCACTCAGCATCAGTTCATATAAGTCTTTCCAGGTTTTTCTAAAGGTCGCCTGCTCATCATTTCTTATAGGACGATAGTATTTCATTACATTCTATAACATGACTTGTTTAACCATTCCCCAACTGATGGTGTAAAGCAACTCTGTGTGCCATGCACTGTGATAAAGGCTTTTTACAAACATTTGTTCATTTGTTACAAAAAACAAGCCCTCAAGGAGTGTACCAACAGGAGAAAGTAACGCATATAGAACTGAAAAGCCATGGGGGTGGGAAAAATATAGGAAGTGTCATGGGGGGCCTTGGACCAGGCAAGATAAGGCAAAAACTTACCTATCAGAACCCTGGGTTCCAAGAGCAGGAAAAAGAAGCCAGAGAGCTATCTTCTTAAAATTTTTTACCACTAGCATTCATCAAGAATCACAGAGTTAGAATTTAAAGTGAAGCTCAGAGTCATGAGATGGCTTGTCTAAAGTCTTATAGACACAGGTGGAAGAGGTGAGATTAGAACCCTGGTCCTCTGATTCCATATCTAAGACTCTCTCTACTGTGTCCTTTTGCCTCACCATGGAGAGTCTTTGAGCCACCCTCCCATTTAACTGTATACTTTTCATCTCTCCTAGTTTCATTTATTTAATTTCGTTGTACCAAGAATGCTAATATTGAAACACTGCTGTTCTGCTAGTGGCATATCATCTCATTGGCCACTGGATAAGTGTCCCCCTTATCCCATCAATAGTTCAATTAGTATTTGTAGAGGATCTCAACACTGTGTTGTGGTCTTTTTTGATAGTCTGGTGTCCCTTCTTAGAATAATACTTTTAGGTTATTGAAGGAAATGCTAAATTTTGGTTATTTTGGCATATTTGTGAAAATAAAAGATTAATTTTTGTTGTTCTTATCCAAGTTCATGGTCACATGGTTAAGAACCCATGAAGAAGAGTCCTTATCAGAGCCACAGCTGAGGCACTCAATATTGCCTTTAGATACGTTTGGAGACACTAGGAAAGTACAGTTTAGTTTCACAATTCCAACTCTCATGGAAAGCATGTTAACTACACACCCCAGCCATATCATAGTGCTGCTATTTCCCTCAGAGATCACTGTAACACTAGCTAGCACTTTACTAGCTTTTTATTAGTATTGCTAGCATAATACTAACTTTAAGATTTAAAAATTAATATTTATTTTTAGATTTCAACATTCATTTCCACAAGATTTTGAGTTCCAAATTTTCTCCCTATCTTCCCCCACCCTGAGATGGCATGCATTCTGATTACCCTTTCCCACTGTCTGCCCTCCCTTTTACCACCCCCTGCTCTTATCTCCTTTCCTTTTACTTCCTTGAAGGGCAAAATAGATTTCTATGCCCCACTGCTTGTATATCTTATTTCCCAGTTGCAAATAAAAACAATTTTTTAACATTTATTTTTAAAACTTTGAGTTCCAAATTCTCTCCTTTCTTCCCTCCCCACCCATCCCCACTGAGAAGGCAAGCAGTTCAATATAGATTCTACACTTTATCTCCATCTCAGCATGCATCGTATCTCTCTGTATCTCTGTCTCACTGTGTGTTCCCTGTTATCCAGGCCTGGCTACAGCTGCCTTCACTATGCTCTCTCTATATAGAGTGCTGCAGTCAGCTCTGGCAATTGTTATGTTTTCCATGTGAAAAATTTACACCTTGGCTATAAGCAAATGTAACAAATCAGGTCTTTATAATTTTTTTGGTATAGGTAGGAGTGGGGAACCTTCGACCTTGAGGTCACATGTGGTCTTCTAGATCCTCAAGTGCGATCCTTGGATGGTCTTCAAATTTTCCATTCAAATGATTGCACTTGAGGACCTAGAGGGCCACATGTGGCCTTGAGACCACAAGTTCCCCACTCATGATTTAAACTTAAGAAAGTTATGGAAAAAATTTTAATAATAAATATTTAATTTAAGCATATGCACCTACATTTATCCCCCCTGGGAGAGGCTGGTTGTTAAATATTTATCAGCATATCTCTGCCTGCCCCATATTGTTCTGTATCTATTGTTTCAGTTCAGCAGAAATGTAGTAGAAGGATCAGGGAATGAAATCGTTACCAGCCTGGAGGCCTGGGGATTGTAACATCACCATCAACATTAGTTGACATTTATATTTGCTTCTGGCATGTCACTGGAGCTTCCAATGTCTGAGCTACCTTGGTCTTCTCCACTGAGTCTCCCTGGTGTCCCTGGGTTTGCAGGGGGAGGACCCTAGACAACCACCTTTCCTGAGCTCATACCGTGAATTGTCTCTCCCTGGCATCTTTTCCATAAAACTGGGAGCTGAATATTTTTGATTTTAAATGTCTTTTTGCAAAGACATATTAAGTCACCTTGAACAACTTCACCTTTGCATTAAATTCCACTCCAGTCTTCCCATACCTTGATGCCTTAAAGATAGGAATAGTGCAAGAGACAAGGAACAAAAGCCTGACCCAGGAGGAGGTTATATCTTGGATGAAGATGAATTGGTTTAAAATTCCTTGTAGGTGAATTGGGCTTTCCACTTTGCCTCTGAACACCTTGCTCTCAATGCAAAGTAGGATAGCCTTAGACTTTATATCACAATATGGATTTTTTGGAGGCTTTTACTCTCCTAAGATGCTAGGATCTTTTTTCCATAACAGCTTTGTTTATTCCCCACTCTCCTCACCATTTCTTTTATTTCCTACTTCCCTCTCTTCCTCAAACTTGTGGAAATGACTCCTCCATTAGACAGTGAGCTCCTTGAAAGAAGAGATTATATTTTGCCTTTGCATGTATCTCCTGATCATGGCAATTATAGGGTTTTGTTTATTCTTGTAAAATTTCCACTTATTTAATTGTGGTCCTGACTGTGAGTATTGTATGGATGATCCATGCAACACCCCCACCCCCCAAGTTTCATGACCTCTGAAAATATGAAAAAAGATTGCCATCTCTGCCTTTATCCAAGTCATTGATGAAAAGGTTGAACTTTACAGCAGCAAGGTCAGATCTACTCTTAGGGGCACAACTATCATCCCAGTCACTCAGGCCTCCAATCTACATGTCATTCTTGACTTCTTTCTTTCACTTACCCTCCATTTCCAATCCACTGCCAAATCATGTCATTTCTATTTTCAAACATCTCTTCAAGTATACAATCATCACCCTAGTCCAGGACCTCATCACAACTTCCCTAGTTGGTCTCCCTGACTCATCTCTTTCTTTTTCTAACTCATCCTCCATTCATCTACCAAAGGATTTTCCTAAAGGTCAGGTTGCCCCATGCTACCTCTAGACTTAATAAATTCCAGTGGTTTTCTATTGCTTCTAGAATAAAATATAAACTTCTCTGTTTGACCTTTAAAACCCTTCCCAACCTGGCCTCTTCCTACTTTTCCAATTTTCTAAGATCGTTACTCCCCTCCATGCACTTTATTCTCAGACTGCACTGCCCTCGTTGCTGTTTTGCAAATGACATTTTATCTCCCACCTTGGTCTCCAGTCTAACTTCCATCTTTAAGTTCAAATTCCCCAAGTGCCTTCATGGCTCAGCTCAAATCTTTCCTTCTCCAGAAAGCCTCTTCTATTTCCTCTAGTGGCTAGTGTCCTTCTTTTAGAGATCACCTGACATCTACTCTGTCTATTTCTTATATGAGCATAAGCAAGGGAAGGGAATAATTTATATTTATACAGTACATGCTATGTGCCAGGTATTGTGCTTTGTAAATATCATATCACTGAATTCTCACAACAATCCTGTGAGGTAGGTGCTGCTATTTCCCCCATTTTATAGCTGAGGATATGGAGGCAGACAAAGGTTAAGTGACTTACCCAGGGTTACACATCCAATAAAAGTTTGAGGCTGGATTTAAACTCAGGTCTTCCTGCCTCCCTGCCCAGGGTTCTATTCACACTGACACCTAGCTGCCTCTAGTCATCTACATCTCCCCTAATTAGAATATGGGCTCCCCATTATTTATCAAAGTTCCTGGCACAAAGTAAGACTCTATAAAATCTTGTTGATAGATTGGCAGCTGTATTTTGTCCTCCTGTTTGCTTCAATCTATATACGTACAAGAGTCTTCCCCGGCTTTTCTGAATTCCTCAAATTTATTATTTCATGTGTTAGACAATAAAGAATCAAGAAACATTTATTAAGCACCTACTATGTGCCAGGAATTATACCATGGCCAGGGGATGCAAAGGTAAAATACAATCTCCATTCTCAAGGAACTCACTGTCTATTGGGGGAGCTAACATCCAATTAGCTAAGTACAGACAGAATTAAGGTATTTTTGTTTTCCTTGTTTTCCTTACTTCACTTTGCATCCATTCATATGAGCCTTCCTATGCTTTTGGGAACTTGTGAAATTGATTACTTCCCTTGTTAGTTAACAATCTACAAACATTTATTAAATGCCTACTATATATCAGGCACTGTACAGTGGCCAAGAGAGACAAAGGGAGTCAAAAGACAGTCCCTGCTTTTAAGTGGCTCACAATTGAGCAAAAATAACTGACAAACAAGAGGTTATCCCCTAGGAGTTCAAAGATGCCTCTGTTGTCTCTCTCTATAAAAAATGAAATAGATTGTTCTGTGGCAATCTCTTTCTTAGTAATTACCAGCAAGATTCTTGCCAATGTGTGCCTTCTTAATAGGCTGATCCTTCACCTGGGTGATGGTCATTTACCTGAGAGCCTGTGTGGTTTCAGAAAGGGTCAAAGAATAGTTGACATGGTATTTGTTGCCTGATAACTCTAAGAGAATTACCAGGGGCAGAACAGAGGTCCAGAGACAGTGTTTGTTGATCTTTAATAAGGCTTTTAACAACATAAGTTGTGAAGATTTGTGGAAGATCATGGCAAAATTTGGTTATCCAGAGAAGTTCATCAGCATTGTATTCCAGTTTCAAGATGGCATGCTTTCATGGGCTCTGGATAATGGATGATGAGCTCATGCTTTCCTAAAAATCAATGGAGTGTGCTTGCTCCCATGCTCTTTAATGTGATGTTTTCAGCAATGTTTCAACGAGGATGAACATGGCATCGAGGTCAGCTCCTGCACTGACTGTAAATTATTTAACTTGGAAAGGCTACAAGTGAAGACTAAAATGTAACCAGCTGGTGTGAGACTTTTTGCTCACAGATGATTATATGCTCAATGCAGCCTCTGAGACTGAGATGCAACAAAATATGGATTGATTCTCTGCTGCTTGTGCTAATTCTGGCCTAACAGGTAACACCAAGAAAACATAGGTTCTTCATCAGCCAGCACCACACCATCCATATGTGGAACCATCAGTTCAGAACTTGGAGAAATATTGAATACTGTGGATAAGTTCATTTACCTTAGCAGTATACTTTACAGGGATGTCCATATAGATGATGAGGTTAATGCATTTATTGCCAGAGCTAGTTCAGCGTTTGGGAGGCTTGAAAGGAAAGCGTGGGAGAGAAGAGGTATTAGGTGGTCTACTAAACTGAATCAGGTTTATGGAGTCAATGTGTTAACTTCATTGTTCTATGGCTGTGAGACTTGGACAGTGTACCAGTGTGAGAGAAAACCAACCAGAGTGGTCTGGATGGAAATGGATTCCCTTGCCCAACTCCTGGAGGTGACTGAATCTCATTATCAAGCCACATCCTCAGTAGAAGGAGCTGAAGACTTCTAGTCTACCTCTCCATTAAATGTCCACCAATCAGAGTTGATTTTCACTTGTCAGAGGCATTCCCTTTTACAAAAGTGTTTAAGGCTTTCAGGGTCTCCATGGTTTTGTCTTTGTTTACTGAGAAAAATCACTGACCATAAATTTATTACTCGACTAATCTAATTAATAAATTGATTATTAATTACCCAAAAACCTTTTCTCTTGGGGCTTTTCATTCATCCCAGCCCTATGACAAGAAACTAAATCACTTTCTTTTGAGTGGTCTTAGGAAAATTCTAAAGATAACCTGGCAAGAAAAGGTACTAAGGTTTTCTCTTGAAATGATCTGTGAGGCATTCAAACCCTACTAGAGCACAACTCTGATAAGGTGACCGTGTGGTTCAAATGTCAAGTGTAACTTTGCTTAAAAGACTATTTTGTGGAGAACTCACACAATGCAAGTGTTTACGTGAAAGTAAGAAGAAGAGTGAAGAATTTTGGAATTGATTGTGAGATGTGAGAGACTCTGGCACAGAACCACCCAGCATGGTGTGCCCTCAGAGAAGGTGTTGTGCTCTATGAGCAAAGCAGAATTGTGGTAGTTCAAGAGAAATGTAAGATGTGCAAATTTAGAGCCACCTTCACTCCAAATGTTCATATGGCCTATTTGTTCCCAACCTGTGGTAGAGCCTTCTGAGCCCCTATTGCTCTAATCAGCCACAGTAGGACATGCTGTATATTGACCCTGAAATAGTGATATCATTTTGGTTCTCTTCAAGCACAAAGAAACCAACCAATTTACAACTGAACTCTGCACAGGATGAATTGGAGATAATCAATAGAGGGAAAGCACTAAAATTAAGGGATATCAGAAAAGCCATCTTGTGGAAGGTGAGATTTTAGCTGGAACTTGAAGGAAACCAGGGATGCTAGGAGGTAGAGTTGAGGAGGAAGAGTATTCCAGGCCTGGGAGACAGCCAGAGAAAATGCCAGGAGGTCGGTGTCACTGGATTATAGAGTATCTCCCCATGTCCCATGCTCTCAAGCTGCCTCCTGATTCCCTCTTTTTAAAAACATAGACAAAGTCCCTCAAAGTCTGTCTCCTGTACTTCATCATAATGGTTGTCTTTGACTCTGAAAGTCAAATTCCAAGTAAGACACTTCTGAGAATGTTGCTAGACCTGAAATTTGAGCCCAGAAATGGACCAAGGCACCTCTCATCTGCTGATAGGCCAAGTGGATTTCAAATAGTTGCATCATAAGGTCAATCATAGTGTAGTGAATTTTTTACTACAGGTCATTCACACTGATAAAATCAGAGGCTCAGATTATTTGGAGTTGGAGAGCTTTAAATAAAAAATCCCCATTGTTCACATGGGTAAAATGAGGTCCAGAGACATTTCCCATTGGTTGTACTCTTTGGGACTTTCTTTGTCCTCCACCCCTTGCTCCCAATATACCCCTTTCCAGCTTCCTTTTGTGTTATCTTTTCCCATTAGATCATTAGCTAGATGGTAAGTTCCTAGAGGATAGGAATTATCTTTTTTATTCTTTCATATTTATCTCTGTAGCACTTAGCCTGGTGCATAACAAGCACCTGTGGAGGTGCTTGTAATAAATGTTTATTGACTAAATGGCTAACTGAAACATGGAGGAATTCACTCCAAGCCCTACAGTGAACAAGTAGGAGAGCTGGGGTTTGACTGATTCATGAAATGCTAGAGTGTTTTGTCATTGACAGATGTTATTTGCCAGAGTCATGGAGGATCACTGATCTCTCAAGAGTTGGATTTTGGGTAATGCAAAGGTCAAGGGTGGCTGCAGGCAAGCAGACTCAAGCATGTTGTAAATACTGACTTGGGCTCACAAGAAATGGCAAAAAGACATTATTAAGGTCATACCTGAAGAAAAGAGGAATTGGGCTGGTCACAGAGTGAATGCAAGAGATGACAGATGGATGCCCCTAGTGTTCCACTTTATTCATTAGCAGTAAAAGACGCAGAAAAAAACTCCCATACCGTGGGGTGGAGTCCCTTGGAGGATTTGTTGGGTGACATGGATAAAGGTAGCAAGGAGTGAGAAAATACAGATGGGTGGTGATATATGTGGAGGGAGTGTCCACATGTATTAGCACAGCAATCCATCCAAGCATGGAAGCACATACAATAATAACGTGTCCTTAGTAAGTACTTTGAGGTTTATAATCATTCAACAAGTTTTTATTAAGCATTTACCGTGAGATGGTAGGGAAAAAACGTTTGCATTGTGCTAAGTACTAGGGATACAGAAAAAGGCAAAAACACAATTTCAGATTTCAAGGAGCTCACATTCTAGTAAGGGGAGACATGGAAAGGTACATATAAAATGTAGATAATGTAAATGGGAGGCATTTGCAGACAGAAAGGACTGCAGGGTACGTGGGGGACATGTGGAGAAAGAGGAGAGAACTATTTGAGGGGATTGACTTAGAACATAAGGTGGAACTGGAAGAGACCTTCAAAAATGGACTGTCAGAACTGAGAAAGACCTTAGTCAAGTCAACAAGCATTGATTAAACACTTAGTATGTGCTAGGCATTGTAGTAAGTACTGGGAATATTTTTCATTGTCGATTAGTCATATTCAACTCTTCATGACCCCATTTGGGATTTTCTTGGCAAAGATATTAGTTTATAGTTTCCTTCTCTAGTTCATTTTACACATGAGGAAATGGAGGCAAACAGGGTTATGTGACTTGCCCAGGGTCACACAGCTAGGAAGTGTATGAGACAGGATTTGAAGTCATAAAGATGAGTCTTCCTGACTGCAGGCTCAGTTCTCTGTGCCACTTAGCTGCCTGGAAGGGACCTTAGAGATCACCATATTTTCTAGAGAAGGACCCTGACACGAAGAAAGATAAACAACTTGCCTATGGTCACCCAAAATAGTAGTAACACTCCCCGTTTTATGTAGAATGGAGTAGTTTCCCTCGAAGGTGGCAGCACTGTTATTTTTGGGATTTGGTTAGCTTGGGTGACTATGGTTTGAATGATACAGTTGGTTTCTTTGCCCCAGAGGCATAAGTTTCCCATAAATTTTATGGAGAATTAATGCTCCAGAGACTTTGGTTGAATTTCCATTTCCCTGTGGTTGGACCAAGTGATGCCAACTACTCTGATGAATGAGTGTAGAGGCTTTAGGAAGTATTTTCTTTTTTGATCTTATCAGAAGGAAAACTGTTTTTTATTGCATTTAATGGTCCCAGAGTAGTTCATTGCATTTTAATTTTCAACCTGAATCATCAAGCTAGGCCTGGCTCAGAACACACAGGGAATAAGCAGCAGGGTCAGAAAATGGTGCAGATTCAACTTAAAAGTTTGAACTGCACAATTTTTTTTGAGATTGCTGGGAATATCCTATGTAATACTTGGGCCACTGCAATGGTATAATCACCCAGGCAGCTGGGGATACAAATACAAGCAAAAAAAAAAAAGCTAGTCACTGCTTTTAAGAAGGTTAAACTCTAACTTGGGAAGATAACTCACAAAAAAAGGCTACAAAGTTCTCTGAAGTGAGGGTGGTGATGGTACTCATAGGGGCATGGATTAAGGTTCAGAGTTAGAAGCAGAACTGGGAGAAGAATGAGGCTTGATTGGCCTGAGTCCCTCCCCTGGAGGAACTCACCAAAGGGAGAAGGAGGTGAGAGGGTGAGAGGGGAGCTGAGGCAAAGTTGTTCATCTACTGCCTTGCTTTAAAACAAATGATTAATATCTTTTGTTTTGACATCATCTTCCTACCCAAGTACATACTTGGCCCTCCCCTCCCCTCTCTAGAGAGTCTTCCCATGTCACAAATTGATCAATATGGTGTAAGAGGTGTGACTGCCTTGCTCTGCCTTGCTTAGACCTCATCTGGAATCTTATGTTCAGTTCTGGGCATGATGGCCTAAGAAGGACATTAAGGAGCTTCAGAGCATTCAGAGGAGAGAGACCAGAATGAGTCTATGTCAAATGAGGCTCAGCCAGAGGACCTGGGGATGTTTTTCCTGGAGAAGGGAAGACTCAGGGGGGACCTTACAACTGGGTTCAAGTATTTGAAGGGAGAAGGTATTAGAAGGCATTAGAAGGAAATCGGCTCGATTCCTGGTTGACCAAATCAAGAGCAATGGGTGCGAGTAGTAAAATGACACATGTAGGTTTGATGCCAAGAAAGCTTCCTAATGATTGGAGATATCTAAAAGTAGAATAATGGTGGGTTCTTCTTCCTTGTATATCTTCAAGGAGAGGCAGAATGATGGACTTGTCCGATGTGTTATAGGGAGATTTCTTTTAGGGTATAGGTTGGACTAGGTGGTTTACTGAGGTCATTTCAACTCCCCAATTCTGTGATTTCTTTTATTCTGTGAAAGAATTAAAAGAGGCAGAGGGGAAACAAGTATTTTAGTAAATCTAGTACATAAATCAATCAAGTTTGATAGTATATGCAATATTCTACAGCTATAGACCCCCAAGTCAACAAAGAAGGGAAGAGAGTGAATTTTCTCATCTCTTATTTAGAATCAGGCTTAGTTATTATTCTTAGGCAATATTCAATTTCATTTTATTTTCCTACTGTTTTTCCCCATTTGTATTGGAAATGTATTCCTTGTCATATTATTTTCCCTTGCTCATTTACTTCTCTTTTACATCAGTTCAAATAACTTCCTATAATTTTCTGAATTCTCTGTTTTATATATATGGTCATATTCTCTCACACCTACATAATATAATTTGCTTAGCTATTTCTTAATTGATAGGCCTCTCCTTTATTTCCATCTTTTTGCTACTATTAAAAATATACTTTAATTCTTAATTAAAATATATAATTTACTGTTAAAATATAATTAAAAATATTTTGGTATGTATGGGGCATTTCTTTTTGCATCTGACTTCCTTGCCAGATATGTCATATGCCTTGTCAAATATTTAACAATGAAATCTCTGAGTGAATGGATAGGAATATTTTAGATATTTTTTAAGCACTAGTACAAACTTCTTTCAAGAGTGGCTGAACAAATTTTATATGAATCTATAGTGAGGTAAAATGTTGTTGTTTTAATTAACCAGCAGAGAGGGTAACATATAATGTACCCACATGGTGGTGCTATACTCAAATTCATTAGCTCAGGCCTCATCAAAGTTCTCTGACACACATGTAAAAGATTCTCTACTCTCCACCCTCCAATCGCAACTTGTTAAACAGGCTCAGAATTGACCCAGGGCAAGGGTTCTTTTAAAAAATATATATATTTTTTCCCCAATTAGAAAAAAAATCTACCTTTTCTCCCCCCCTCCAAACCGCACCTCCAACTGAGAGAACTCCTATTCTAGACAAGTCTAGTAAAGCCAAACAAATTTCCTCATTGGCCACGTCCCCAAAAATATTTGTTACTTTCTGTACTCTATGAATCTATCGGAATATGGGGAGTGCATTTCAGCATGAGTTTGCTGGATTCACTATTGATTGTTGCACTGATCAGAGTTTGAAGTCTTACAAAATTGTTTGCCTGCACAAAATGTTTGACGTATATAACTTGTTCTCCTGATTCAGCTCCCTTCACTCTGTACATGTACTCCCAGGTTTTTCTGAAACCACATCCTTCATTGTTTCTTATGGAACAATAGTATTCTATCACATTTATACACCTTGTTCAGTCATTCCCCAACTTATGGGCACCTCCTCAGATTCCCATGCTTTGCTAATTCAAGGAGAGTTAGAAATATTTTCATTTATTCTTAGGGTTTGTTTTGCTTAGGACTAATCGTTCCATTAATTTACCCTAGGGAAGAGGTTCTTAACATTTTTTTTCCTGTGTATCTGCCTTTTGACAGACTGATCAAGCCTATAGACCCCTTTTCAGAATAGTGTTTTAAAAATGCATAAAGTAAAACATATAAGATTATAATTACAAAGGGAATTAATTATATTGAAATCCAGTACTTTTGTTCAGTTGTGTCTGACTTTTTGTGGCCCCATTTGGGGTTTTCTTGGCAAAGATATTGATGTGGCTTGGCATTTCCTTTTCTAGCTCATTTTACAAGAAATTGAGGAAATGGAGGCAAACAGGGTTAAGTGACTTACCCAGGGCCACATAGCTAGTTAATGTCTGAGACCAGATTTGAACTCAACAAAGATGAGTCTTCCTGACTCCAGTTCCAGCTCTCTATCCACTGTGCCACCTAACTACCCTTACAGTTTTATACTACAATGAATAAAATCACCAAAATGATAAATTATATTGAATTTTAATGAAAATATATCAAAAATAAGTTCATGGAACTGAAATCTAAATCATATTAAAGGCCCTTGATAAAGGGTATGATATGGTTTGTGACTCCAAAATTGCCCAAGTCAGAAAATCTCTTGTTTAGAATGTCCCCTTCCACATCTGGAATTTTCCTTTTCTGTCTCCTTCCTCCACATGCATAGGAAATTGGTAATCAGTATTTTATGGCCACAGCATTCATTGTACAAAATCAACATAAATGGGCATCTCCTGAAATCTAATCTTTTCCCCCGTGCATCTTGCCAACTCCTCAGGGCTGTCTCACCAGTTTGTGAAATTTTCAAAAGCTGCTCCTTCCCAGTGCTTCTGGATTCACCTTCCTTTCTGGGGGAACTGAGAGGAAGGTCTCTAAGGGGCCAAGCAGGAGGAAAATTGGGAGCTTGGGGAACCTATGTGCTGGTATACATCCTTCTCTGTCCCAGAGAACTGCTGCTTCTCCACCCCCACCCCAGTTAATGACAGAACTTCTGACATGTTGCGTGTTACAAAACCTGCTAAATGAATAATTGGGAGTCATTGACCTAGGCTTATAAGCTTTCAGCTGTCAGGGATATTAGAACTCACCAAGACTAATTCTTGTATTTTATAGATCAAGTATCTGAGGCCCAGAGAGGGGAACATAAGCAGTCAGTGGCAGAACCAGAATTAGGGTCTCTATTTCCAAAGTCAATGTTTTTTTTTTTCCTGCTGTACTATGGCAAAGAGACTAGATTTGAACCCTGCTCCATTCCTCCATTCCCCTTCTGGTACACCACATTGCTGCTGAAGGCCCCAACAGGGAAAGTAGCCAAAGCCACGGCCTATTTGACATTAAATCAACATGCTTGACCAGTCTGGCAGACTGGATGAGTGGACCTTAGCACTTTTCATCTTGGAGCCTGAACAAAATACGTGTTTCATAGTAAATAATAGGGCAGTACATTGGACTATTCTAGGAATTCAAATAAAAACAACTTAGGTTGTTATCTGGTTTTATAAGCAGGAGTGGTAACTTGATTAAACAAGAGGAGGAAACGATTGACTCTTTCACCTTTGTCCAGTTAGTAGCTGGGTAACAATTCAAGGTTCAATTCCATTAATCAATTTATTTTTATTAAGATCTTATTATGTGACAGATGGAATAATGGATAAAAAGCTGACCTGACAGGACGGTCTAGTTTGAATCCTACCTTTGACACATACTGCTTATGTAACTCCTGGGGCAAGTCACACTTAACCCCTAAGTGTTCCAGAAATTCTGTAAGATTGTACTTTGCAGGAGACATGCTTATTTGCACAGGTAGAAGGAGTTTCCTCATTGAGAGTTTTCTACACCTGATAAATCATAGGTCCAGAACTGCCACCCCTTCCCCCACAATGTACCAGGACTTGTGCTGAGGACAGAACCAGGCTTTGCCTTCAAGGAGCTTATTCCTTACTAGGGGTAGATAGTTAATCATATACAAAAAAGTAAAAAGGAGTTTTTGTTGGGGACAAACAGCACTAACAAATTAGGGGATCAGGAAAAATGTCTCATAGGAGGTAGCCTGGAA
The DNA here is from genome assembly GCA_023548195.1 of Bettongia penicillata ogilbyi. NCBI lineage: Eukaryota > Metazoa > Chordata > Mammalia > Diprotodontia > Potoroidae > Bettongia > Bettongia penicillata. The sequence goes on along the minus strand of JAJHZJ010000310.1, from coordinate 195,251 downwards.
CCTTGAAAGGAACTGGAGTTCTGAGAGGGGAAGAGGGAGAGGGGCAAAGATACAAAGACTGGAGATGGAACATCATGCAAGGGAACAGTGAACAAGTCAGTTGGGTTCAAATGTAGCCCATCAGTCAGTTGACAAGCATTTATTCATTATTATTTACATATTTATTTATATTTATGTGCTAAGTAGTGGGGAAACAAAGAAAGGTAGAAGACAGTCCCTGCCCTAAAGCAGCTCAGTCTAATGGGAGAGATATTCTCCAAGGAGAATTCTACGAAATTAATCTGGAAAGAGAGGTTGGATGGATTTCAATGACCTTAAGTGCTGAACAGAGGAGTTTGTATTTGACCTTTGAGGAGTCAGTAATTTAGAAATATCTTTTTGGAAGCAGATAGGATCAATCATAGAGGGCTAGAGTCTGAAGGCAGGGAGACTAACCACTTTGGAGGCTGTTACAATTCACCTCTGATTGTGATGTAAGAGGAGAGGGAGAGAGCCCAGAAATTGAGAAAGTAGATGTCCACAGGGCAACTAGGTGGCACAGTGGATAGAATGCTTGGCCTGGAGTCAGGAAGACTGATCTTCATGACTTTAAATTCAGCCTCAGGCACTTACTAGCTGTGTGATCCTGGGCAAGTCACTTAACCCTGTTTACTTTAATTTCTTAATCTGTAAAATGAACTGGAGAAGGAAATGGCAAACTACTCCAGTATCTTTGTCAAGAAACTCCCAGGAAACCAAAGAGTGGTTTGTGATTGAAGAACAAAGTTCAACTCAGTTGAACAGAGTTGTTCAAAGAACAGCTAGGGTAGTAAAAGAGAATGAACCTGAGTGACTGAAAAGATGGTGGTGTCCTCAATAGAGAGATGGAAATTAGGGGAAAAGATGAGTTTAAGAGAGAAGACGTTGACCATAATTACTATGAGGCATTTAGATTCTAATTTTATTAAATGTGGGAATGAGACTGACCAAATCAAATAGTAACTTGTTTGTAACTGTAGAATTGTTAAGCCACAGCCTCATTGAGGGTAGCGATAACGTTTTTTGCCTCATTTTTTTTTTTTTTTGTATCCCTAGCACAGCTCCTGGCATACAGCAAGCACTTTATAAATGCCTGTTGTTGTTTGTACTTCATTTTTGAAGAGGACCAGTGACATCATGGGGGGATGTCGTGATGAGCATGAATCAATTTAAATGAGGCAGAGGTGCACACCAGCCTCACTCTCTCTTCTAGAGTCATTGATGTTCAGTGGCAGGATAAAAGTTAAGATGGCCGGTGATGTCTTGGGATACAGTTTTTGACCTTGGTGTTTTCAATGCCTGGTCAAACTCTAAGGACTCCAAAGTACCTGCTTCAGCTGTCTTCGGTGGCTGTTGGAACAACTCATTCTCATCTGCCCATTCTGTGAGGGAAAGTCTTTACACCCTCCTAACTCCCCGATGGGTTTGAGGATTATCAGTTACCCTGAAGCTGGTTTAGCCCGTCTGCTAAGACGGTTTACTAGGGTGGGGCTACTACTCATGCTACAGCTTCTTGGAGCCAGAGAGGAGAGCTGGATGCCAGGTGGACACCAAAGGTGGATGAGCAGCCCAGTAAAGGGCTTAGCAAGTGCTCACTCTAGAGGAGCTTGTCCTCTGAACACCCCATACACATATTATAGTGTTATAAATGCTTGCTGACTGATAGATTGACTGACCTAATATCTTAGAGTTGACTCCAGGTCAGAGGTTAAGTAATTATACAATTCCTGTGTTGAAAGAATGGCACTTGAACCCAGTTCTTTCTGGCTGTATAGTACACAGAAGTCCTCCCTACAGAGACATCACCAGTTGTCTCGACTCGTTTTGCCACTAGACTTCGATGATGCTGGAAGACACAGTGAGGTTGATGACTTTGTGCAGCTCTGCCTCATTTAAATCCAAGTCATGCTTAAGTCAAGACAAGATATCATTGGTCCTTTACAAATGAATGCCTCATAAGACATGACCTGTTGGCTAGAATTATACATCAGGACTTCATAATCTTTCATGGACTTATTAGACTATAAATCTTCATATTACAAATATGAACCTCAAAATGTGTTTGAAAACTCAAGCAATCAGTTATACTGGAACTGGACCATTATCAGAGCTAGAACTCTTGTTCTGGGAAGAACTCAGAAGCTGAGAATTCTACCTGGTTTAGTCTTGGCAGGAGCTGCCCAGTGGCAGGGGACCTGTCTATCACAAAACTAGCAGTAGCCAAACCCAGTAAGGAGCCGGAGTTGCAATGTAGTAACTTGCTTGACCCAGGCTATCAGTGGATAGACCCATCCAGCTGAGATACCCACCATGCCCTGTGAGGGGCCAAACAAGCTCATTTACCACTGATATCACTCCATCCAACAGAGGATTTCATGGGGATCCACTGGAGAAAAAAAGGCCCTCAAGGTCCTATAGTCCTGGACGGTAACTCTAGACAACTTGGTGTGTTCCTACCTTGTGGGCTTCACTACCATTATACTGTTAGCTTGTGAGGTGTATGGTGGGTTCAAGAGGACTATTACCTCTGCTTTCTGAGCCTTTTTTTCAGGGCTGCTCATCCACCTTTGGTGTTCACCTGGCACCCAACTCTCACCTGTGACTCTAAGAATATTTAGCATAAGCAGTGGCTAAACCCCAGTAAACTGTCTTGACAGATGGGCTAAACCATATTGAGGGTAACTGACAGGCCTCAAACCCATGAGTGAGTTAGGAGAATGTCTACCCCAAGCACCTGTGAAATGGGTTGATGAGAACAATTTGTTCCAACGACCATGGAGGCAGCTGAAGCAGTGCTATGAGATTCTTAGAGCTTGGTCAAACATCAAGGATGGTAGTATCATGCACTTCATCCTGGGTCATCACCAGTTGTCTCGACTTGTTCTGCTACTAGACTTCGATGATGCTGGAAGACAGAGTGAGGTTGATGACTTTGTGCAGCTCTGCCTCATTTAAATCCAAGTCATGCTTAAGTCAAGACATAATATCATTGGTCCTCTACAAAAAGTGAAGGACAAAAATAAGACAAACTGTAAGCTTCTACTTCTCCTTTTTCCCATCAACTCTAAGTATTTATGGAATATACTTCAGGTTTTTTTTGGACGAGGAATGTTTTATAACTATTGTTTTTCCCATTAGAATAAATGCCTTTGCTGAGGAATTGGGTCTATTTGTTGGTTTTGAAAAGGAAGCACATTGGTGGGGGCTCATGTCAGTAGAAAAGCCCTTTATAGTATTTCCTCTGGTGACCCAATCTTCTTGTACCAGTGTGTGTTAGTGAAGGGTGCTACATTAAAAAAAAGCAGGATAGTGTGTTGTCCCAGGACTGTTTTTTATCTAAATTCCATCGAAAATAATGAATAGAATGAGATGATGATGAGGAGGATATTGACAAAATGACCCCCTCATAGCAACCTGGTAAGGTAGGTAGTACAAGTATGGTCACTCCCATTTACAGAGAAAGAAACTAAGGTTCATTAAGGGAAAGAGATTCAATATGAGGGATAAAGTTAGTGAGATTAGTACATTAGAACTGGGAGAAAATTTAGAGATTATCCAGTCCAGCCCACTTATTTTACAGAAGGGAAAGACGTGACCCAACATTACACAACCAGTATTAGAGCTGGGACGAAGTCATGGTTACTTGGGTATCACCATTGCTCCCCTCCCCTGTTAGAGCAACAACCAAGTGTCAACAGCTTCAGAGTAGCTGGCAGGTGCTGCTAACTTATTGGTGGGAGAAGGAAATGGTTAAAGTCAGTAACATGGAGTTACTAAGTGATCAGTAACCATCAACAACCACAGCAGAGGAACAAGACTAAGGTTGGGGAAAAGCAGAGACAGATATAATAAGAAGAATTTCAGATGTAATCTGACCAGGGATCAGGGAATCAGTAATACAGAGGTTGGTTGCATAGGCTTTCTGGTAGCTGTGGCACACTAAAGCATTGATTATCAGAGGACTGAGAGGCAAGGGGAGGGCAACTTAGAATGACAGGAAGGGAGTAAGCCATTCTAGAGGGAAAATGTGCCCCCAACCCCTCCCATATTAACATGTGGGGACAATGCTCCATGTTTCCCACCTTAGTTACATCTCTGATGAAGAGTCCAAGCAGCTCAATCTTGTTCTTGGAAGAAGTATCTTTTAAAAAATATCCAAATATCCCTTCAAACAGAGGTAAGGTTAGATAAAGTAGTAGCTCTTTTAAAAAGCAAATACCCCTGAAAGGGACCAGTTATCTGAAGGGAAGACATGACCTCATCTTGTCCCAAGACTATTTCTATCTAAATCCCATTAAAAAAAGCTGAATGGGATGAGATGATGATGAGGATATTGACACAATATACCCCTCACAGCGGCTTGATGAGGTAGCTAGTGCAATAATCTAGGTTCCGTAAGCAAGGTCTTGTGACCTTGGCTTCTTTCTACTTTCTGAGTCTCACTTTCCTCATCTGTGATGTGGGAACGGGGAGGTTGCAATCAATTAGTATGTCAGTCAATAAAAGTTTATTAAGTGCCTATTATGTGCCAGGCACTAAGCTAAATACTGAGGATAAAAGAAAGGAGGAAGATAGTTCCTGTCTTTAGGAAGCTTAGAATTTAATGGGGGAGATAACACATAAAAACAAGCTGGCAAGGAGGACAGCAAGGGTACTCTGCAGAGGGGAGATAATGAAATCTTGGTACACAAGTGAAAAGGTCCCTTCTCCTTATCAGATTTTTAAAAAAGCATTTTGTGATCAGATAAAATTAAGGGACAGGTTTCTACCAGCATTTATTTACCAAGTGTCTGGATATTTTGTGTGCCAGGTAGCAGTTAGGTGGGGATGGGAATTGGGGAGGGGGCATAGAAAGCCCTTAATAAAAGAATGTCAATAAAGGCTTGGCCCCATCCAAAACTGAGCCTCCTCCCCACTCTCCCCATACTTCATCCTCACCCTTGCCAGCTTTTCAATCTGGGGTGAAAAGATCAGCCCAACCTACCCTCCCACCCAGGGTAAGTCAAATTCCAAAGGTTAGCTGAATGATTTCTTTCCCTGCTCCCAGTTACCAAACCAGTGCCCACAGCAAGTGGGAGGTAGATTAGATCATAGGAAAAATTTCCAACTTGACTGGTGGTTGACTGCCAGCAAAGGGCTAGTTCTCAGCCCCACTATCGTCTTTTATTAAAGGAGAAGAGTAGTCAAGGTGGTGGTGGGGGAGGACATCTGCTAGGGTTGGATTCAAATTCATCTATCCATGAGCTTTTTCTCAAAGTCTTGAGCAAATTCATAATATTCATGATCTTACTTTTTTCAACTATAAAATGGAGGATTGGAATAGAAAGTCTTTGAGGATCCTTTCATAGTTTGGCACAATACCCAGCACATAGTACACATTTAATAAATGTTGTTGATGGATTGATAGATCCTATAATTCTTCAAATCTCTCCAGATTTCAGTTTCTTCATCTGTAAAGTGAGAGTCTTGTACTAGATAGATTCTGAGGGTCCTTCTAACTCTGGATCAAGGATCTTGTGATTCTCTGTTTGGGAACTGCTAATGGGAGACCCCGAAATTGTGAAGTGGAGAGAGTCTTGGACTGGGAAGTTAGAGATCTAGTCTCAACTCAACTCTGCCACTGATGTGTGACCTTGGACGAGTCTCATTCCATTACAGCACAGTACCTAGCACAAAGCACTTAATAAATATTTGTTGATTTGATTTCTCCAGACCTCAGTTTCCTTGATAATGACAGGTTGGATCAATGGGTCTTTTGGTTTTGACTTTCCATAATGTGTGGGGATCCCATCCTTCTAAAAACTCTTAGGGTTCCAATTCTAAGAGACTTTGGCATGTCAAGTGGGAAATAAGGGGTGTGGATGGGATGGAAGTGTTTGGTCAGAGCCAAGAGGCATCATTCCTTACATGGCAGTGACTGTTGGGTCTCATGGCCAGTTATGAAATGGCTACTGGGCTTATGCAATCTTGGTTCCTTTTACATAACTTCTCTTTTCACCTGTGAATTTTGTTAAATAAAATTCCACAAAGCACAAACATCCAGGATGGTCTAGGAGATGTGTGAACAAATCACCGTGGCTGTTACCCTTGCCTTCCTCTGAGGGATGAGACTCCTCCCCTCATTCTCACTGCTCCTCCCTTGCTCCTTCTCTTTGAGAACAGGCAGATTATTGAGGAACAATATGTTCCATTACACAACTGGCCTTGGCTTTCTTGAAAGGTCTTGAATGTACTTCTAGGAGTGGGGAGGAAAGAGAAGTTGATGTTTTTTTTACACATCAACCCAACCATGTGATGGGAGAAGGAGATGCCAGTGACTTCTCCTTCTACCTCTCCTCCAAATTTTCCTCCCTCTATTTTCTGGGGAAGTCTTCCCTGAGTTTGACCTCTAGCTCTCTATAGTTTCAAAATCTTTCTCTGGTCAGTTCTCAGGGGTTTCTATTTGGCTGAAATCTCCTTAATGTGGAGGCACCTGTCTTTGTTTTCCAAATCCTTTTTCACTAGAGGTTTAGAGAAGGTATCCAAGCCATGAGAAAGCAGCAGATTTTCTGAGAGGTGAGGGCAAAAAAAAAAGGTGTAAGTGTGGTAGGGAAGTGCTACTTTGCTCAGGATTGGGGGGCTGGAAGGTGGTTTCATAACCAGAGAAATGGCAGCTAGATGGTGAAATGGCAGTCAGGCCAGGAGTCACGAAGACTCATCTTTATGAGTTCAAATACAGCCTCAGACACTTCCTAGCCATGTGAGCCTGGACAAGTTGCTTCACCCTATTGGTCTCAACTTCCTCATCTGTAACGTGAGCTGGAGAAGGAAATGGCAAACCACTCCAGTATCTTTGCCAAGAAACCCCCAAATGGGGTCACGAAGAGTCAGAAATGACAGGAAACAACAACAACAATATCCAAATGGTCTTTTACCCAGAGTTCTTGATGCCAGATGTTCAAGTATACAAGGAACAAATACAATCCCAGAGGGTACCCATGATCACATGTCGACATCCATTAATACAACCACAACAGAGATACATATCTATGCACACAAAATTGTCTTCTACAACACAGAAGAGGACTACAATCTCATGTACTTGGGTAAAAGTAACACAGAATCAAAGAAACCTGAGTTCAAATCCTGCCCCTGACAGGTTGTGTGTCTATGGGGAAGCCATTCTTTGAGCCACAGTTTACGATAAAGTGGGGATATCGATACCAGTAATACTTAGCTTACAGAGCAATTCTAAGTCTTGAATGAGATAATATAAGAAACATAAGTAGAGGCATGTGTCCTTGGTGGATATCTTATGTGATTCTGGAGGTCCTGTATGACTAATTACAAGGCAGCTTGGTGATGCAGTGGATAGCAGTGGATAGAACACTGGGCCTGGATCCAGGAAGATCTGAGTTCAAATCTGGCCTCAGACACTTAACTAGCCTTATGAGGCAAGTCACTGAACCCTGTTTGCCTCTGTTTAAGATCAGCTGGAGAAGGATATGGTAAACCATTCCAGTATCTTTGCTAATAAAACTCAGAATGGGGTGACAAAGAGTCGTACACGACTGAACAAGAACAAAGCTCAATTGCAGTTCATACTAGCTCATCAATTAATCAGTCAACAAGTGCTTACTAACTCCATACTTTGTGCCAGGTATCGTGCTGAGTGCTAAGGATACAGAGAAAGGCAAAGCAATCTAGGGAATGTAATATACAATTTCCCCACTAGGTGGTGATATACTAGAGTCATCAGTAGGCTTGCCAAGGATTCTCTGATGCTTGCCCTAGAGATCCTTTGATGTGCCACCCTGTCATATTGGCAACAGGGAAACTCTCTCATTGGGTTCAAAATTTCAGACTGCAAAGAGGGAGAGGAAGGAGGTTGATAAATAGTAGGGATAAGGATAAGGAATGGACCTATGAACTTCCAGATGTGGAAACTTCCTCTACTGATGCAGGTTGCCGCCTTCTCTGCAATTTATAACTTTGGAGAGTTGCCTAGAATTCATCAAGTGATTTGTCCGAGATCCCATAGCCAGTTTCTGTCACAGGGCGGACCTGAATCTAGGTCTTTTTCTGTGTCTAAATCTAGCTCTCTATCTGTTTCTCCATGATGCCTTGCTTAATATAAAGACATAAATCTTTAATGATTTAAATTATTAAAAACCCTCAAATTATCTGATTTTCAAAGTCATTTCTACCTTTCCAGTCTCCTTATGCCTTACCTCCCAACATAGTCTGTGATCCAGTGACGCTGGCTGTTCCTCAAACAAAACACTGCAGATCCTGACTCCAGGTATTTTCTCTGACTGCTCCTTATGCCTGGAATTCTCTCCCAATTGATCTCTCCCTCTAGGCTTCCTTGAATTACTTTAGATTTCAGCTAAAACCTCTCTTTCTTCTGGAAGCCTTTCCCAATTCTCCTTAATGCTAGTACTTTCCCTCTGAGTTGATTTTCAACTTTTCCTATATAAATCTTGTTTTTGTAGTGGTTTGTGTATTATTTTCTTACTTTGGACCATGAAATCCTCGAGAGTGGATGTTTTCTGCTTTTCGTTGGGTTCGGAGTGCCTATCCCAGTGTGTGACATAGAGTGGGCACTTAATATAGGTGAAAAGTAGACCAGCAGCTGCCACATACAACCTTTGATCTCCTTTATCTTTTCCCATGGCTCCTGCCATGTGGAATATGGAAAACATGATTGTTATCATCTCTCTGTTATTCGTCCCTCTGTCCCTTGAACAATATCACTCTTCAGGAAAATAATAGTTTGAGTGTGTCATGATCACTGGCTACCATGATTGTAAAGACTCTTGAAAGCTCTCTGTAAATGTCACTGATCGAGTTCTTTTTGCCTCCGACCCCAGCCCACCCACCCTGCTCAGCGCCAGCTGCACCGCCATTGCCTGCCTCACCAAAGCTGCTTGCCGGGGCCAGGTTGCCAGCCTGTGCCAGGATGGCTGGAATGGTCTTAAAAGGGAGGGGGCATAAAACCCTCACAATCCAATGCAGAAAGGCAGAGATAGTCAATGCATCCTTCTCAGATCATAGTGCAATAAAAATTATATGTAATAAAAGGCCATGAAAAGATAAACCAAAATATCAATTGGAAACTAAATAATCTAATCCTAAAAAAGGAGTGGGTTAAACAAAAAAATCATAGAAACACTCAACAACTTCATTCAAGAGAATGACAATAATGAGACAACTTACCAAGTCTTATGGGATACTGCAAAAGCAGTTCTTAGGGGAAGTTCTATATCTTTGAATGCCTACATAAATAAAATAGAGAAAGGGGAGATCAATGACTTGGGCATGCAGCTAAAAAAGCTAGAAAAAGAACAAACTGAAAATCCCCAAGTAAATACCAAATTAGAAATATTGAAAACCAAAGAAGAGATTAATAAAATTGAAATTAAGAAAACTATTGAATTAATAAATAAAACCAACTATTGGTTGAATTAATAAATAAAAATAAAATAAATAAATAAAACCAATAGTTAGTTTTATGAAAAAAACTAATAAAATTGATAAACCTTTGGTCAATTTGATTAAACAAAAGAAAGAAGAAAATTAAATTACTTATATCAAAAATGAAAACGAGGAGGAAATTAAAACAATAATTAGAAATTACTTTGCCCAACTTTATGCCCATAAATTTGACAATCTAAACGAGATAGACAAATATTTTAAAAAATACAAATTTCCCAGACTGACAGAAGAGGAAGTTGAATACTTAAATAACCCCATCTCAGAAAAAGAAATTGAACAAGCCATCAATGAACTCCCTAGGAATAAATCTCCAGGGCCAGATGGATTTACAAGTGAATTCTATCAAACATTTGAAGAATAGTTAATTCCAATATTATGTAGACTATTTTTGAAAATTGGAGGAGTCCTCCCAAATTCTTTTTATGATTCAAATATGATTTTAATACCTAAACCAGGAAGAGACAAAAGGGAGAAAGAAAATTATAAACCAATTTCTCTAATGAATATAGATGCAAAAATTTTAAACAAGATTTTGGCAAAAGGAATACAGCATCTTATCACAAGAACAATACATTATGATCAGGTAGGATTCATATCAGGAATGCAGGGCTGGTTCAATATTAGGAAAACTATTAGCATTATTGATCATATCAACAACAAAACTAACAGAAACCACATAATTATCTCAATAAATGCAGAAAAAATTTTTGACAAAATACAACACCCATTTCTATTAAAAATGCTGGAGAACATAGGAATAAAGGGAATTTCCAATAAAATAATAAGTAGCATCTACCTAAAACCTTCAGCAAGCATTATATGCAATGGAGATAAGCAAGATGCATTTCCTGTAAGATCAGGGGTGAAACAAGAATGTCCATTTTCATATTATACAATAAGGTACTAGAAATGTTAGCTGTAGCAATTAGACAAGATAAGGAAATTGAAGGAATAAGAACAGGAAAAGAAGAAACTGGATAGGTGATTCTTGGTTTGAGTCCTAGTTCCTTTGACTTCTGGAATATCCTATTCCACGCCCTTCGATCCCTTAATGTAGAAGCTGCTAGATTTTGAGTTATCCTGATTGTATTTCCACAGTACTGGAATTGTTTCTTTCTAGCTGCTTGCAAGATTTTCTCCTTGAGCTGGGAGTTCTGGAATTTGGCCACAATGTTCCTAGGAGTTTCTCTTTTTGGATCTCTTTCAGGTGGTGATTGATGGATTCTTTCAATACTTATTTTGCCCTCTGGTTCTAGAATATCAGGGCAGTTTTCCTTGATAATTTCATGGAAGATGATGTCTAGGCTCTTTTTTTGATCATGACTTTCAGGTAGTCTCATAATTTTTAAATGGTCTCTCCTGGATCTATTTTCCAGGTCAGTTGTTTTTCCCATGAGATATTTCACATTCTCTTCCATTTTTTCATTCTTTTGGTTTTGTTTTGTGATATCTTGGTTTCTTGTAAAGTCATTAGACTCCATCTCTTCCATTCTAATTTTGAGAGAACTATTCTCTTCAGTGAGTTTTTGAACCTCTTTTTCCATTTGGCTAATTCTGCTTTTGAAAGCATTCTTCTCCTCATTGGCTTTTTGAAATTCTTTTGCCAATTGAGTGAGCCTATTTTTCAAGGTGTTATTTTCTTCAGCATTTTTTTGGGTCTCCTTTACCAAGGTATTGACCCGTTTTTCATACTTTTCTTACATCTCTCTCATTTCTCTTCCCAGTTTTTCCTCTACCTGTCTAACTTGCTTTTCAAAATCCTTTTTGAGCTCTTCCAAGGCCTGAGCCCACTGGACATCCCCCTGGGATGTCTGGGATACAGAGGCCCCGCCCTCCATGTCTTTCCCTGATGGTAAGAATATTTCCTCATCATCAGAATTGAAAGGCGGGAACATTTGCACCTGCTCAAAGAAGCTCTCTATAGTCTTATTTTTCTTCCCTTTTCTGGGCATTTTCCCAGCCAGTTACTTGACTTCTGAGATTTCCATCCACCCCCGCCGAGATCCACCCAGCTAGTGCTTGGGGTCTGAGATTCAAATGAGCTTTCCACGGCAGGCGCAGCTGCTATTCAATGTGAGCTTAAGTTCTGATGCTGGGGTGGGGGCAGGGCCGCCTCCCAGGCTCAGTTCCCTCAGGGGCTTTCTGCAGAGACCTTCAGTAATGGAGCAGGTGGAGGCAGGGCTGTCTCCCAGGCTCAGCTCCCTCAGGGGGTTTATGCAGAGACCTGAGCTTCTGCCTGCAGCTCGGGGAGTCCCAGGCCTCTGCCACTGCCTCTGCTGGTGCCCCTGCCTCTGCCTCCACCACTTCCTGCCCCTGCCTCTGTCTCTGCAGCTGCCTCCTGAGGGGGCCCGAGCCATGGAGACACCCCGCTCCCCTCTCAGCCAGCCCAGACGTCTCTCTCACTGACCTGTAGCATCTGTGGATGGAGGGACCTTCCCAGCCACTGGAGATTCCGTCCCTGAAGGCTGCTCGGATCCACTCCTCTGGGGCTGCCTGGCCAGGGCAGCACAGAGGTGGACTCCACTTTCTGGGGCATGATGGACCCTGGGGACAGCTCTTCAGGGCTCTCTGGGATGGAACTCCCTTCCACTGTGTTTCTGCGTGCCCTGCAGTGATCCAGAACCTGTGGGGAGTTCTTCCTACAGGAAATCCATGGGCTGTGGGTTTGGAGCTAGCACACATGAGTCTTTCTACTCCGCCATCTTGACTCCACCCCCCGAATACTATTTTTCTGTAAGAAATGATGAGCAGGATCCTTTCAGAAAAACCTGGGAAAACTTACATGAACTGATGCAAGAAGTGAGCAGAATCAGGAGAACATTGTATATAGTAACAGTAATACTCTACAATGATCAACTATACATGACTTAGCTATTCTCAGCAATGCAATGATCAAAGACAGTTCCAAAGGACTTATAATGAAAAATGCTATTCATCTTCAGAGAAAGAATTCAGATAAAATCTGAATTCTGATTGAAGCATAATTTTTTACTTTCTCTCTCTCTCTCTCTTTCTCTCTCTCTCTCTCTTTCTCTCTCTCTCTCGCAACATGGCTAATATGGAAATGTTTGGCATTGTTTCAACATGTATAACTGATATCACATTTCTTGCCTTTCCAGTGGGTGGGGGAGGGGTAGGAGAGGAGAGATTTTGGAACTCAAAACTTTTTAAAAACGAATAATAAAATTTGAAAAACAAGAAGAGAAAGTTACAGGTAGGATTTATTGTCTGCTTAAAAGATAAAGCAAGATTTCTGTGCAATCTTGTGCAATTCTGCACAACTTTGCATAAGTAAATACTTTTATTCATTGAGTGTTAAGTTCCAAATAAATAAAAAAATAAATTAAAAGAACCATCGAATATAATAAATGTGGATTTGAGCATACATTTTTTGCTTTATTATTCTCATTTTTTTAAACATGTGTTTTCTTTTGTAATGTAGCTAATATGGAAATGTTTTGCATGACTACACATGTATAATCTAAATCAAATTTCATGTATTTTCAAAGAGAGAAGTGGGGAAGAAGGGAGGGAATTTTCAACTTAAAATTTTGAAAATGAATGTTAAAAATTTTGATTGTGTAATTGAGAAAAAAATAAAGATTAAATGAGAAAAAGTTATGGAGGGGAAAAAAAAAGACTTTGGCATAGCCATCCATACAGAAAAAAACATGGGGATGAGGAATCCCTAATGTATGGACTACTCTATGTAGTTAGATGAATAATCTGTACACCCCTGATAGATCTTGATACCTGTATACCCTCTCCTTCACTCTGTGTCTGTCTCTCTCCTTCTTGGCAGTGTAGTTAAGTGTACAGGGCTGGATTTGGGGGTCAAAGGGCTGTGGTTGCCATATGAGTTCTGTCACTTACCTGTATGACCTTGGGAAAGTCATTTGACTGTCCTGGGCCTCAGTTTTCTTTTGTGTAACAGAATGATGGTTGGGTCAATTTGCTTCTAAGGTTCCTTCCAGCTGTACCTATGATTCTGGACCTTTGGTTCTGTCTTCTTCCTCAGTGTCTCTCTGTATTCTCTCTGCACCTCCACATCTTTCTACCTTTTTTCTCCCCTTTCCCTTCCCTTACACCTGCCTTTCCATCTCTGCTTCTCCAAGTTCTGTCATATTTTGGAAAGATTTCTGTCTCCATGTTTCCACAATCTCTATCTCTCTTTGTCTCTGTGTTGAAGCTTTAGGGACAGGCAATAACTGCCCCCCGGTCAGGGTGACGACAGAAAGCTGTGAAGGGAGGTGAGGGTAGGACTAGGTTGGGCATGTCAGGTCTCCATTTGGGTCATGAAGGTTCCTAGCACCCCATGTTGACCTGTTGTGGACCCTGGTGACTCTGAGAATCAGATAGAGTGTAGGGAGGGTAGCAGTCATCAGTTTTTATTGATCTGTATCCAAAGTATGACACAGAAAAACAGAATGAGGGGGAGGGGACAGAGAGAGACAGTAAGAGCGACAGAGATAGAGAAGAGGAGGGGAGATAGCAAGAGACAAAGACAGGCAGACTGAGAGAAAAGACAGCAGCAGTTAACATCCCAGAGCTGGGCAGGAATAGTGGCAGGTGTAGTGGGTGGTGGAGGTGGTTGCAGAGATTCTTGGATCTCATGACAAGAGCAAAGCCTGCGTGCCATGGGCAGGGGGTTGAGGGAGGTGAGGTCAGGGGAGCAGGAAGGGCAAAAATTCACTTCCCTATGGGATGGAGCTACTGTCACCCCACAAGAACCAGTGTTGGGGTGGTAGGGAGAGAGTGACTTAGGGCAGGACTTCCCTCCTGGATTTAAAGGTTTGGCAGGAGTGAAAAGCTGGGCAGAGATCGGTTCATGGATCCCAGGTGGCTCCTTATGGTTGTCCTCCTGGGACTCCTGCTCCTCTGGACATGGGGTCCCCCTGCTTCCTGGAGAGGCTGCCTCCCCACAGGGCTTAAAAGAAAAAGCAAGAGATTTGAGATTTCCATTCAATCTTATACAATTCTGTACTACTTTGTACAAGTAGTTTGATTCACTGGGTGTTAGTTAAGTTCAGAATTTTAAAAAGTTAAGTGAAAAAGGTCATGGTATATAACAAATGTGAATGTAAGCATTCTTTAAAAAAACTTTATTAACCTTTTTTTTAATCAGTGTTTTCTTTTATAACATAGCCAATATGGAAATATTTTGCACAAGTACACATGTATAATTTAAATCAGATTGCATGCCTTCTCAAGGAGAGAAGAGGGGAGGAAGAGAGGAAAGAATTTAGAACATAAAATTTTAAAAATGAATGTTAAAGACTGTTTATACATACTTAAGAAAAAAAAGTGTGAAAAAATGTTATGGAAGAAAAAAAAGACCTTGGCATAGCCATCCACACAGGGAAAACCAAGTGGATGAAGGACTATGCTATGTAGTTGGATGAATAATCTGTGCACCCATGACAGGCTTACTTTCCTGTATCCCTAATCGCCTCCTAGAAAACACCAGCATAGATGTAACCATGGAATAGTCTCATAGGACTGTGACTCACATGCATTTGTCTCCAGGGACATACCCACAACCCAGGCAAACACTCTATTTCAGGGCCACAGCCACACTGGTTGGCATGCCATCACTCAAGGGAACACTGGCACACACATTGGGAGGGCCTTTCACTAAGTATCTATTACTACATTGACACACAAGCAGGTGCCCATGGAGTTAGAATGACAACTTCCTTCCAAATGCCAGGAGCATGTATTCTTCTTTATGCCCCACACTCAGTGCCACATCTAGGGGAAGGAGTCCAGCAGGGAGAAGCTTCATTCCATGTTTATTGGCTGGACCTGAATTATCCTCCAGTGGCTGGCACAGGACTGGGCACATGATTAGAAATAATGATGATAAGAACAGTGATAATAATAATAATATAAATAGCTAGCATTATAGGTAGTAATTTGTAACTAATAATATTCTTTTATAATATATAATATAATAATAAATTATGATGATAATATTAAATTCATAGCTAATAGTAATAACAGCTAGCATTTGAGGTTTCCAAAATACTTTTCACATATTGTCCCATTGGGTCCTCATCACACTCTTGGGAGGTGGGTGCTATGAATACTCTGTTTTACAGATGAAAAAAATGAGGGGACCAGAGGCATGATCAATCACTGCTGATTGCATTGAGAATGGCCCCTTTTGCCTCTTGCTCATTAGTTCAGAGAATTGATCCCAGCCCCAGCCCTTGCTCTCTAAAGTCTCATCTATTTCTAATTGCTTTGATCCCAGAATTCACTCTGGCAGAGATTTCCCCAAGGCCATGGTTGGGAAAGAGTAGTAACATCACAGAGGCCTATTGATGACCCAGTGGCCTTCATCCTGGCTCACAGAGCAACCTCCTTTCTTCTCTGGACCTCCTGGAGGCAGGAGCAGCCAGTAGCCACATGAGCAGGTCAGGAAGATGCTGCTCCTATCTAAGAATTTCTGAGGTCAGAGACATTGGTAACATCACTCTCCTCTAATTTTTTTGGATGGGAGAGAGATAAGAAAACGCTTCATGTTGAAGATGGCATTTGAGTTGTCTGTGGCATCCTAAGTTGCCTAGAGATTCTAAGAGCTATTCTAAGGGGAACCATGACTCTTCATTTTGAACTACTTGCTTTTTAAAAAATATCCCGTTAAGGATTAAGCTTAATTGTTTTTAATTAATAATATTCTTTAATAGAAGGATTTGTTCTGTGAAACTTGGACCCAGTCAAAGCACCGTACCCAAGCACCTAGAAAGCCACATACGACCTGGACACCACTCCTGTATCTCTGATTCCTTCTGAACTCCCTTCTATTCTCTTCTGGGCATCTCCATCCCCCAGCCCTCTGTAGTTATAAATTGTTGCCGAATCCTGTTTTAAGTCATTCTTTTAATACATTCCATAAGTCTGAAAGGTTGCTACATTGTTTAATGAAATGTTAACCACAAAATACTTAGCATATGGGAATTAGTTACTTCCCCAGACCTGATGTATGTTACTCATTGAATACTTCATGAGTTACAAGTAAATCTGCTCCTGGAATGCTAGCGTGGGCAATTAATGAGCCAAAAAATGTGAAAAATAATGGGCTAAACCGAGCCTTTCCATAGCTGTCTGGCTCCCCCAGGATTGAACCTGGTTCTAAACACCTGCCTGGGTAGGAAGAAAGGAGTGGGTGCAGTATCCTAGCTCCTTTAGGTCCAGTAGATGTTTTTCAAGACTAGACAGGGAATCAATGCCAATGATGTCAGTGTTGAGAAGAGATGGCAAGGGATATGAGCCTTTCCTGCACACCCCAGCCTCCTGCAGGGTATTGTTCTGACCTGGAAATGATGGCATCAGTGGGTGGAAGAGTTCAGATGATAGGAAGTTCTACCTATGCTGAGTAAGAGACGGGGAACCTCCTCATCCCATTTCCATTCCAGAGCAGCCCCTCAGGCTCACAGGTGTCTGTGAGGGAGCTGATGATAGGGAAGGGGCAGAAAACCAGGGTAAGGGACCCTTTATTCTCTTAAGACTATCCTCAAGGCATTTAATTTCGTTTTCCATACCCTGAGAAGATCAACATCAAATCACATAGCAGCCTCTAAGGAGAGATATTTACAATATCCAGAGAAAAAACCTTGGGCTGGGAACAAGGTCCTGGATTCTAGCTCCAACTCTTTTCTGATTTGCTGTGTGACTTTGGGCAAGGCTTCCTCTGCTCTCTTAGACTGAATGTTCTCATTTGTACAAAGAAAGGGGGAGTCTCTAAGGTGCCTCAAAACTTTGGGAACCTATGATTGTATGTTTTTTTATATTTGTTTCTGCCACCTCTATGTTTCTGTCTCTAATTTTTCTTCACATTTATTGTGAGACTTCCTGCCAATCTTTCTCATTTTCTTTAGATCTTTCACTGTGTCTCTCTGTGTCACATCTCAGCTTCTGAGTCTTTTTCTGACTTTCTGTTGGATCCTAACTATAAATTCCTCATCATCACTTTCATCTCATTCCTTCAGCCCATAGACCTTTCCTTGCTGAGGACTTTGGGGATAGCTGGGCAGATAAAATGCCTGGGTCTCTCCAGCCAATGTCACTTACTCAGAATAGCAGGTGACAGCCACACCAGGAGGAAGAAGAGTTAGAGAGAAAGGAGGATGATATCAGAGGAACAGAAGGATGGATGTGGATGGAGATAGAAGAAAGAAGAAAGGGCAGAGATGAAAGGGATGAAGAAACAGAGAAAGGAAGTCTGAGAAGCAGGTAGGTCTCTGTACACCAAGAACCCTAAGAGGCAGGTAGCGGCAGTTGCACCCCCAAACTAATTTGCTGTCCCTGGAGAGTACCCTAACTGCAAACTTTATTCATTTGTAGGCCAAGCTGCCTGGCTGGCTACATAGCTGACTTTTCATGGTCTGCAGTTGGAAACTCAGTTTAGGTTCAAAGCTGCCAGGGTATCCACTTTTCCCATTTCTTTCTATCTCTATCTACCCCCTTTTGTTTTCTCTCCTTTCCTCTTCTCTCCTTCTAAAGCTTCCTTTTTGTCTCTGCTCATCTATGGACCTATGTCTCTCTCTTTCCCTCGTAGGCCTTTTCCTCTCTCCCTGGCCTCTTTCTCTCTCCTTTCTCAATGCCTGGCACAGAGTAAGTATTTAAGAAATTCTGTTATCATTCTTTAATTTGTCACCACTAGAGGGTTGCAATAGATTAAGGTCATGGTCCAAGTTCATAGCAGTTTTGTCCTTGCAAGTGAAGCTGTGAAACATTCTGATGATCCGATGCTCCCAATGAGAGAAACTTTGACGATCAGCTACGATCCCAGCCAATTCTAGGAAAGACCACTCTCTCCCATGTTGTCCCCAGAGCTGTCCTGAACCCTCACCCCTTGAACAAAAGGGCACAAGGAGATGTCAAGGACAGGGATAGCCAAAATGTTTGGGAGAAATAAGCTTTGATCCATCAGATGCCATCTTTTTTTTTTTTTTAGAAATAAGTTTTTATTGGTGTCTTCCATTTCTTTTTACCACATCATAGTAACCTCCAGTACCCCTCCTCCTCTCCTTTCCAGGGAGTCATCCCATATAAAAGTAGAAATTAAAAAAAAGAAAAGGAAAGAGAAGAGTGGAAAACAGTCTGCAAACTTTTGCATTGTTATGCGTTGCTGTTCCTCATATTCAAAGAGGACCAAAATGACATCACGATGTCAGGGTCAATGTACAGTCTGACTGTGGCTGATCAGACCAGTATGAACTCAGTTGGCTTTACCAAAGGTCAGGCAAAAATAGTTCATGGAAACATTTTGGGTGGATATGGCTCTAATTTCCCCTTCTCAGTTTCTCCTTAGCTACTGCAATTCTTCTTTGTTTGTAGAGTACAGAACTTTCTTTGACAGGAGTAGGCCATGCTGGACGATCCTGTGCCAACTTCTGTGAACCTTGCACCTCCATGAAGGATAGCTTGGGGCTGTCCTCCCCTATCTTTCCATTTTAGTGCTTCTGGTTCTTTATGCTTTTGTGACATTTGCTTTTATGTTTTAGTTTGTCATCCTTTCCATCAACATTGTTGGAACCACCATATTTATGGTTGCCCAGGTTCTTCTGATTTTACTCTGAATCCATCCATGAGATCTTTCCATGCTTTTCTCTGCTCGTTAGCCACATCATTTCTCACAGCATAGACATATTCTCTTGCATGCATGTACCACACTTCTTTTTAGCCAGATGCAGTCTTTAACAATGTAAAAGAACATTTAGAAACAGATACTTGGTTCACCTAGATGAAGTCAGACAGGAGAAGGGCGTAAGAATTGCCAATTCGTTTGTGTTTTTTTTCCTCAATACTCTAGCAACTCGAATGAGCACTTTTGGTTAAAATAACAATAGCAACAAAGAAAGAAACAAAAAATCCATCTCATATCTCACTGTTGTAGCCATGATCTTCTCACTCTCCTTAAATGAGGCCTGGATGATGATTTCTTCCCCTCTTCTCTTCTCTCCTCTTTATCTTTTCCCACTCCTCTCCTCTTCCTCTCCACTCCTCCTCCCATCCCCTTTTCTCTCTCTTCTCCCCTCTCCTCATCCTTCATTCCCCTCCCCTGCTTTCCCCTCTCCTCTCCTTTCTTTCTTTCCTCTATCTTCCTAAAATTTCTGATATAAGTAGAAATCACTGCCTTCCTCATCCTGAGACTGGGTTAGCTTCCCTTCTTTCTGAGCTGAAAAGAGCATAATTCTCAGGATCTTTGCTGATTTAGAGTCCCTTGTAAAGCCACCAGCTCAAATCTTATCATGGCTGCTAATCATTGCTCATCAGATACCATAAGCTAGAGAACTGTTTTCAAAGAATTGGAGCTGGCAGACTGATCTAGTCATAGACAACTGTGCACCTGATTTTGTACCAATAGGGAGCTTTGGAGGTAAGGAGGTGAGTGTGTATGTGTGTATGTGTGTGTGTGTGTTTGTGTGTGTGTGTGTGTGTGTGTGTGTGTTCGTGTGTGTGTGTGTAACACTTTCCTCATTGGAAAAAGGTTGTCCTGGATATATGAAGGTTGAAAGCAGGATTTTTCCTATAACGGAAAGATGGCTTCACAGAGTAAGTCAGATGACCTGAATCCTGTTCTGGCATCTCAGGGAGAAGCTATGGATTTGGGGTTCAGGAACCCCCCAACTGGGGAAATACTATCGTAGGAGCTAGAGTCAACGTCCAAAGAGGTTGGACACCCACTCTCCCCCCATCCCCCTTAAACTCCCTGAAGGATGTTGGAGAACCCTGAGAGAAATGTTAAATGAAATCTACCTTTCCTTTCAGGAATGGGGGAAGGGCATCGTGAGAGGGAAGGGAATCAAAGTTAGTGGTTGTTTGGTCTAAGAACTCTTGGAGAATAAGGATTGTTTTTTGTTGTCAACACTTAAGACAGTTCCTGGAATATAGTAGGTGCTCAATAAACTCTTGCTGACTGACAGCCTCAGTGTTACCATCCATAAAATGAGGAATCTCTCAGGTCCTTTTCCACTCTGAGAGTCTGTGGTTATGTGTTTCTATTTACCTCTGTCACTTTGTGTATGTGTGTATGTGTGTATGTATGTGTGCATATGCGTGCCTGTGTCTATGTGTGAGTGCATTTGGTCTTCTGTCTTACTCTTTCTCTCTGTCATTGTCTCTTGTTCTGTATGCCTGTCTCTTTGTCTCGCTACCAGTCCTTGATTCACCTGACCTGATCTGTCTTGATTTTCTTCTAGGACCAAGTAGACTGGGAGGCTAGGAATGCTTGGATCTCTCCAAATAACATTCAAGTCTGTACTTAGAGCCAGAAAAGGCTCACAGTCATGGAGCTAAGGAGAGACCAAGGTGGGGGGTAGGGAAGCAAGGGGCCAGAGGGTTGATGTGCAAGGAAGATTTGGAAGGGATGGAGTGAACAGAGGATGTTAAAGTAGCAGGTTCCTATAGACCTAGAGTCTTGATGGCAGGCAGTTAGGCAGTCAGACAAAGTCTGACTGAAGTCCATCATGGTGGCCCTGGAAAATCCTCCCCTGACCCCATATCTAGCCTTCCCCTGTCCTGTTGGTCAATCTCTGAATCTTCTATGGGCCGAAACTGGGAACTCACTACTGTCTCCAAGGCTCCAAGGGACACTGGCCTTTCATCTGTCTCTCTCCCTTGCTCAGCCTCTCTGCTCCCTTTGTCTTCTCTCTGTCTCTTTTTCCCACTGTCTTCTTTATCCCTCCTTTTTATCTTCTGGTCATTTTTTCTCTTTTTTCCTCTCTCTCCTTTTTTGTTCTTTCCCTCCTTCTTTCCTCATCTTTCTCCCTCTCTCTATTGTCCTCCTCTCATGTTTCTCTTCCTTCTCTCTTTTCCTTTCTCTCTCTCTCTTTGTCCCAATCTATTGCCTTCTTGGTCTCTCTTCCATTCTCTTCCCCTCATACCTTTATCCTCCTCTCTCCCCTTTCCCTCTTTCTGCTTTTCTGCCTTTTCCTCTCCTTTACTGTGTGTCTATCTCTGACTCTTTAGCAGTGTAGTTCAGTGTACAGCGCTGGATTTGGGGGTCAGAGGGCTCTGGTTCTGTCACTTACCTGTCACTTACCTTGGAAAAGTCATTTGACTGCCCTGGGTCTCAATTTCCTTTCGTGTAACAGGAAATGGTTGGAGCAGTTTGTTTCTAAGGTTCCAGCGCTACAGCTGTGATTCTGGCTCCTGGTTCTCTTTCTCTTCCATGTCCCTCTTGGTCTCTACTTGTCCTTAGTCTCTCTCTCGCCCCCATATCTTTCTACCCTTTCTTCCTTCTTTCCTCTCCTCTACATATGACTTTCTATCTCTGCTTCTCCACGCTGTATGATATTCTGGGCAGATTTCTGTTTCCACTTTCCCTGAACCCAATTTTCTTTGTTTATTCTCTATGTCAAAGCTTTAGGGGAAGGTTCCAGTAGTGATTTCCTTTTGCTCCCACGTCAGGCCTGGGGGGAGGGAGAAAGGTTGGAGGTGTAGATAGAGCCCAGAGAGGACGATCCACACAAGGAAAGGCTGCAAAGGGAGGTGAGAGCTGGACTAGGCTGGGCATGTCAGGTTTCCATTCAGGTCAGGAAGGTTCCAAGCACCTCAGGTTGACCTTTCATGGACCCTGATGACTCCAAGAATCAGATAGAGTGTAGGGAGTGTAGCAGTTATCAGTTTTTATCGATCTGTATCCAAGGCATGACCCAAAAAAACAGAATGAGGGGGAAGGGACAGAGAGAGACAGTAGGAGCCACAGAGATATAGAAGAGGAGGGGAGATAGGCAGAGACAAAGACAGACAGACAGACTGAGAGAAGAGACAGCAGCAGTTAGTGTTCCAGAGCTGGTCAGGTGCAGTGGCAGATGTAGTGAGGAGGGTGGTGGTAGAGATGGTTGTAGACATTCTTGGATCCTACGACAGGAGCAAACCCTGTATGCCATGGACAGAGGGTTGAGGGGAATGAGGTGAGGTCAGAAGACCAGGGAGGGCCTAGGATAGGCAAAGAGGTCATTTCCCTATGGGGAGAGGATGAGTTAGTGTGGGGCCTCCCTCCTGGACTGGACTTACAGGTTTGATCACTGCACAAAGCCTTGCAGAACTCAGGTTATGGATTCTGGGTGGCTCCTTGTGTCCCCTCCTGGGACTCCTGCTCCTCTGGACATGGGGTCCCTCTGCTTCTTGGAGAGGCTGCCTCCCCCCAGGGCTTAAAAGAAAAAGCAAGAGATTTGAGATTCCCATTCAATCTTGTACAATTCTGTACTACTTTGTACAAGTGAGTGTTTGATTCACTGGGTGTTAGTTAAGTTCAGAATTTTAAAAAGTTAAATGAAAAGAGTCACACTATATAACATATGTGAATTTAAGCATACCTTTAAAAACTTTATAAATCTTTTTTAATCAGTGTTTTCTTTTGTAACATAGCCAATATGGAAATATTTTGTACAAGTGCACATGTATAATCTAAATCAGATTGTATGCCTTCTCAAGGAGAGAAGAGGGAAGGAAGGAAGAGAGAAAATTTGGAACCTAAAATTTTAAAAATGAATGTTAAAGACTTTATATGTAATTAAGAAAAAAACAAAAAGTGTGAAGAAAAGACCTTGGCATAGCCATCCACACAGGAAAAACCAAGTGGATGAAGGACTATGCTATGTAGTTGGATGAATAATCTGTGCACCCATGACAGGCTTACTTTCCTGTATCCCTAATCGCCTCCTAGAAAACACCAGCATAGATGTAACCATGGAATAGTCTCATAGGACTGTGACTCACATGCATTTGTCTCCAGGGACATACTCACAACCCAGGCAAACACTCTATTTCAGGGCCACAGCCACACTGGTTGGCATGCCATCACTCAAGGGAACACTGGCACACACACTGGGAGGGCCTTTCACTAAGTATCTATTACTACATTGACACACAAGCAGGTGCCCATGGAGTTAGAATGACAACTTCCTTCGAAATGCCAGGAGCATGTATTCTTCTTTATGCCCCACACTCAGTGCCACATCTAGGGGAAGGAGTCCAGCAGGGAGAAGCTTCATTCCATGTTTATTGGCTGGACCTGAATTATCCTCTAGTGGCTGGCACAGGACTGGGCACATGATTAGAAATAATGATGATAAGAACAGTGATAATAACAATATAAATAGCTGGCATTATAGGTAGTAATTTGTAACTAATAATATTCTTTTATAATATATAATATAATTATGATTATAATATTAAATTCATAGCTAATAGTAATAACAGCTAGCATTTGAGGTTTCCAAAATACTTTTCACATATTGTCCCGTTGGGTCCTCATCACACTCTTGGGAGGTGGGTGCTATGAATACTCTGTTTTACAGATGAAAAAACTGAGGGGACCAGAGGCATGATCAATCACTGCTGATTGCATTGAGAATGGCCCCTTTTGCCTCTTGCTCATTAGTTCAGAGAATTGATCCCAGCCCCAGCCCTTGCTCTCTAAAGTCTCATCTATTTCTAATTGCTTTGATCCCAGAATTCACTCTGGCAGAGATTTCCCCAAGGCCATGGTTGGGAAAGAGTGGTAACATCACAGAGGCCTATTGATGACCCAGTGGCCTTCATCCTGGCTCACAGGGCAACCTTCTTTCTTCTCTGGACCTCCTGGAGGCAGGAGCAGCCAGTAGCCACATGAGCAGGTCAGGAAGACGCTGCTCCTATCTAGGAATTTCTGAGGTCAGAGACATTGGTAACATCACTCTCCTCTAATTTTTTTGGATGGGAGAGAGATAAGAAAACGCTTCATGTTGAAGGTGGCATTTGAGTTGTCTGTGGCATCCTAAGTTGCCTAGAGATTCTAGGAGCTATTCTAAGGGGAACCATGACTCTTCATTTTGAACTACTTGCTTTTTAAAAAATATCCCGTTAAGGATTAAGCTTAATTGTTTTTAATTAATAATATTCTTTAATAGAAGGATTGTTCTGTGAAACTTGGACCCAGTCAAAGCACCGTACCCAAGCACCTAGAAAGCCACATGCGACCTGGACACCACTCCTGTATCTCCGATTCCTTCTGAACTCCCTTCTATTCTCTTCTGGGCATCTCCATCCCCCAGCCCACTGTAGTTATAAATTGTTGCCGAATCCTGTTTTAAGTCATTCTTTTAATACATTCCATAAGTCTGAAAGGTTGCTACATTGTTTACTGAAATGTTAACCACAAAATACTTAGCATATGGGACTTAGCTACTTCCCCAGACCTGATGTATGTTACTCATTGAATACTTCATGAGTTACAAGTAAATCTGCTCCTGGAATGCTAGCGTGGGCAATTAATGAGCCAAAAAATGTGAAAAATAATAGGCTAAACCGAGCCTTTCCATAGCTGTCTGGCTCCCCCAGGATTGAACCTGGTTCTAAACACCTGCCTGGGTAGGAAGAAAGGAGTGGGTGCAGTATCCTAGCTCCTTTAGGTCCAGTAGATATTTTTCAAGACTACAGAGGGAATCAATGCCAATGGTGTCAGTGTTGAGAAGAGATGGCAAAGGATATGAGCCTTTTCTGCACACCCCAGCCTCCTGCAGGGTATTGTTCTGACCTGGAAATGATGGCATCAGTGGGTGGAAGAGTTCAGATGATAGGAAGTGCTACCTATGCTGAGTAAGAGACGGGGAACCTCCTCATCCCATTTCCATTCCAGAGCAGCCCCTCAGGCTCACAGGTGTCTGTGAGGGAGCTGATGATAGGGAAGGGGCAGAAAACCAGGGTAAGGGACCCTTTATTCTCTTAAGACTATCCTCAAGGCATTTAATTTCGTTTTCCATACCCTGAGAAGATCAACATCAAATCACATAGCAGCCTCTAAGGAGAGATATTTACAATATCCAGAGAAAAAACCTTGGGCTGGGAACAAGGTCCTGGATTCTAGCTCCAACTCTTTTCTGATTTGCTGTGTGACTTTGGGCAAGGCTTCCTCTGCTCTCTTAGACTGAATGTTCTCATTTGTACAAAGAAAGGGGGAGTCTCTAAGGTGCCTCAAAACTTTGGGAACCTATGATTGTATGTTTTTTTATATTTGTTTCTGCCACCTCTATGTTTCTGTCTCTAATTTTTCTTCACATTTATTGTGAGACTTCCTGCCAATCTTTCTCATTTTCTTTAGATCTTTCACTGTGTCTCTCTGTGTCACATCTCAGCTTCTGAGTCTTTTTCTGACTTTCTGTTGGATCCTAACTATAAATTCCTCATCATCACTTTCATCTCATTCCTTCAGCCCATAGACCTTTCCTTGCTGAGGACTTTGGGGATAGCTGGGCAGATAAAATGCCTGGGTCTCTCCAGCCAATGTCACTTACTCAGAATAGCAGGTGACAGCCACACCAGGAGGAAGAAGAGTTAGAGAGAAAGGAGGATGATATCAGAGGAACAGAAGGATGGATGTGGATGGAGATAGAAGAAAGAAGAAAGGGCAGAGATGAAAGGGATGAAGAAACAGAGAAAGGAAGTCTGAGAAGCAGGTAGGTCTCTGTACACCAAGAACCCTAAGAGGCAGGTAGCGGCAGTTGCACCCCCAAACTAATTTGCTGTCCCTGGAGAGTACCCTAACTGCAAACTTTATTCATTTGTAGACCAAGCTGCCTGGCTGGCTACATAGCTGACTTTTCATGGTCTGCAGTTGGAAACTCACTTTAGGTTCAAAGCTGCCAGGGTATCCACTTTTCCCATTTCTTTCTATCTCTGTCTACCCCCTTTTGTTTTCTCTCCTTTCCTCTTCTCTCCTTCTAAAGCTTCCTTTTTGTCTCTGCTCATCTATGGATCTATGTCTCTCTCTTTCCCTCGTAGGCCTTTTCCTCTCTCCCTGGCCTCTTTCTCTCTCCTTTCTCAATGCCTGGCACAGAGTAGAAATTCTGTTATCATTCTTTAATTTGTCACCACTAGAGGGTTGCAATAGATTAAGGTCATGGTCCAAGTTCATAGCAGTTTTGTCCTTGCAAGTGAAGCTGTGAAACATTCTGATGATCCGATGCTCCCAATGAGAGAAACTTTGACGATCAGCTACGATCCCAGCCAATTCTAGGAAAGACCACTCTCTCCCATGTTGTCCCCAGAGCTGTCCTGAACCCTCACCCCTTGAACAAAAGGGCACAAGGAGATGTCAAGGACAGGGATAGCCAAAATGTTTGGGAGAAATAAGCTTTGATCCATCAGATGCCGTCTTTTTTTTTTTTTTAGAAATAAGTTTTTATTGGTGTCTTCCATTTCTTTTTACCACATCATAGTAACCTCCAGTACCCCTCCTCCTCTCCTTTCCAGGGAGTCATCCCATATAAAAGTAGAAATTAAAAAAAAGAAAAGGAAAGAGAAGAGTGGAAAACAGTCTGCAAACTTTTGCATTGTTATGCATTGTTCTTCCTCATATTCAAAGAGGACCAAAATGACATCACTGTGTCAGGGTCAATGTACAGTCTGACTGTGACTGATCAGACCAGTATGAACTCAGTTGGCTTTACCAAAGGTCAGGCAAAAATAGTTCATGGAAGCATTTTGGGTGGATATGGCTCTAATTTCCCCTTCTCAGTTTCTCCTTAGCTACTGCAATTCTTCTTTGTTTGTAGAGTACAGAACTTTCTTTGACAGGAGTAGGCCATGCTGGACGATCCTGTGCCAACTTCTGTGAACCTTGCACCTCCATGAAGGATAGCTTGGGGCTGTCCTCCCCTATCTTTCCATCTTAGTGCTTCTGGTTCTTTATGCTTTTGTGACATTTGCTTTTATGTTTTAGTTTGTCATCCTTTCCATCAACATTGTTGGAACCACCATATTTATGGTTGCCCAGGTTCTTCTGATTTTACTCTGAATCCATCCATGAGATCTTTCCATGCTTTTCTCTGCTCGTTAGCCACATCATTTCTCACAGCATAGACATATTCTCTTGCATTCATGTACCACACTTCTTTTTAGCCAGATGCAGTCTTTAACACTGTAAAAGAACATTTAGAAACAGATACTTGGTTCACCTAGATGAAGTCAGACAGGAGAAGGGCGTAAGAATTGCCAATTCTTTTGTGTTTTTTTTTCCTCAATACTCTAGCAACTCGAATGAGCACTTTTGGTTAAAATAACAATAGCAACAAAGAAAGAAACAAAAAATCCATCTCATATCTCACTGTTGTAGCCATGATCTTCTCACTCTCCTTAAATGAGGCCTGGATGATGATTTCTTCCCCTCTTCTCTTCTCTCCTCTTCATCTTGTCCCACTCCTCTCCTCTTCCTCTCCACTCCTCCTCCCATCCCCTTTTCTCTCCCTTCTCCCCTCTCCTCATCCTTCATTCCCCTCCCCTGCTTTCCCCTCTCCTCTCCTTTCTTTCTTTCCTCTATCTTCCTAAAATTTCTGATATAAGTAGAAATCACTGCCTTCCTCATCCTGAGACTGGGTTAGCTTCCCTTCTTTCTGAGCTGAAAAGAGTATAATTCTCAGGATCTTTGCTGATTTAGAGTCCCTTGTAAAGCCACCAGCTCAAATCTTATCATGGCTGCTAATCATTGCTCATCAGATACCATAAACTAGAGAACTGTTTTCAAAGAATTGGAGCTGGCAGACTGATCTAGTCATAGACAACTGTGCACCTGATTTTGTACCAATAGGGAGCTTTGGAGGTAAGGAGGTGAGTGTGTATGTGTGTGTGTGTGTTTGTGTGTGTGTGTGTGTGTGTGTGTGTGTGTTCGTGTGTGTGTGTGTAACACTTTCCTCATTGGAAAAAGGTTGTCCTGGATATGTGAAGGTTGGAATCTTGGAAAGCAGGATTTTTCCTATAGTGGAAAGATGGCTTCACAGAGTAAGTCAGATGACCTGAATCCTGTTCTGGCATCTCAGGGAGAAGCTATGGATTTGGGGTTCAGGAACCCCCCAACTGGGGAAATACTATCGTAGGAGCTAGAGTCAACGTCCAAAGAGGTTGGACACCCACTCTCCCCCCATCCCCCTTAAACTCCTTGAAGGATGTTGGAGAACCCTGAGAGAAATGTTAAATGAAATCTACCTTTCCTCTCAGGAATGGGGGAAGGGCATCGTGAGAGGGAAGGGAATCAAAGTTAGTGGTTGTTTGGTCTAAGAACTCTTGGAGAATAAGGATTGTTTTTTGTTGTCAACACTTAAGACAGTTCCTGGAATATAGTAGGTGCTCAATAAACTCTTGCTGACTGACAGCCTCAGTGTTACCATCCATAAAATGAGGAATCTCTCAGGTCCTTTTCCACTCTGAGAGTCTGTGGTTATGTGTTTCTATTTACTTCTGTCACTTTGTGTATGTGTGTATGTGTGTGTATGTGTGTATATGCGTGCCTGTGTCTATGTGTGAGTGCATTTGGTCTTCTGTCTTACTCTTTCTCTCTGTCATTGTCTCTTGTTCTGTGTGCCTGTCCCTTTGTCTCGCTACCAGTCCTTGATTCACCTGACCTGATCTGTCTTGATTTTCTTCTAGGACCAAGTAGACTGGGAGGCTAGGAATGCTTGTATCTCTCCAAATAACATTCAAGTCTGTACTTAGAGCCAGAAAAGGCTCACAGTCATCGAGCTAGGGAGAGACCAAGGTGGGGGGTAAGGAAGCAAGGGGCCAGAGGGTTGAAGTGCAAGGAAGATTTGGAAGGGATGGAGTGAACAGAGGATGTTAAAGTAGCAGGTTCCTATAGACCTAGAGTCTTGATGGCAGGCAGTTAGGCAGTCAGACAAAGTCTGACTGAAGTCCATCATGGTGGCCCTGGAAAATCCTCCCCTGCCCCCATGTCTAGCCTTTCCCTGTCCTGTTGGTCAATCTCTGAATCTTCTATGGGCCGAAACTGGGAACTCACTACTGTCTCAAAGGCTCCAAGGGACACTGGCCTTTCATCTGTCTCTCTCCCTTGCTCAGCCTCTCTGCTCCCTTTGTCTTCTCTCTGTCTCTTTTTCCCACTGTCTTCTTTATCCCTCCTTTTTATCTTCTGGTCATTTTTTCTCTTTTTTCCTCTCTCTCCTTTTTTGTTCTTTCCCTCCTTCTTTCCTCATCTTTCTCCCTCTCTCTATTGTCCTCCTCTCATGTTTCTCTTCCTTCTCTCTTTTCCTTTCTCTCTCTCTCTTTGTCCCAATCTATTGCCTTCTTGGTCTCTCTTCCATTCTCTTCCCCTCATACCTTTATCCTCCTCTCTCCCCTTTCCCTCTTTCTGCTTTTCTGCCTTTTCCTCTCCTTTACTGTGTGTCTATCTCTGACTCTTTAGCAGTGTAGTTCAGTGTACAGCGCTGGATTTGGGGGTCAGAGGGCTCTGGTTCTGTCACTTACCTGTCACTTACCTTGGAAAAGTCATTTGACTGCCCTGGGTCTCAATTTCCTTTTGTGTAACAGGAAATGGTTGGACCAGTTTGTTTCTAAGGTTCCAGCTCTACAGCTGTGATTCTGGCTCCTGGTTCTCTTTCTCTTCCATGTCCCTCTTGGTCTCTTCTTGTCCTTAGTCTCTCTCTCGCCCCCATATCTTTCTACCCTTTCTTCCTTCTTTCCTCTCCTCTACATATGACTTTCTATCTCTGCTTCTCCACGCTGTATGATATTCTGGGCAGATTTCTGTTTCCACTTTCCCTGAACCCAATTTTCTTTGTTTATTCTCTATGTCAAAGCTTTAGGGGAAGGTTCCAGTAGTGATTTCCTTTTGCTCCCACGTCAGGCCTGGGGGGAGGGAGAAAGGTTGGAGGTGTAGATAGAGCCCAGAGAGGACGATCCACACAAGGAAAGGCTGCAAAGGGAGGTGAGAGCTGGACTAGGCTGGGCATGTCAGGTTTCCATTCAGGTCAGGAAGGTTCCAAGCACCTCAGGTTGACCTTTCATGGACCCTGGTGACTCCAAGAATCAGATAGAGTGTAGGGAGTGTAGCAGTTATCAGTTTTTATCGATCTGTATCCAAGGCATGACCCAAAAAAACAGAATGAGGGGGAAGGGACAGAGAGAGACAGTAGGAGCCACAGAGATATAGAAGAGGAGGGGAGATAGGCAGAGACAAAGACAGACAGACAGACTGAGAGAAGAGACAGCAGCAGTTAGTGTTCCAGAGCTGGTCAGGTGCAGTGGCAGATGTAGTGAGGAGGGTGGTGGTAGAGATGGTTGTAGACATTCTTGGATCCTACGACAGGAGCGAACCCTGTATGCCATGAACAGAAGGTTGAGGGGAATGAGGTGAGGTCAGAAGACCAGGGAGGGCCTAGGATAGGCAAAGAGTTCATTTCCCTATGGGGAGAGGATGAGTTAGTGTGGGGCCTCCCTCCTGGACTGGACTTACAGGTTTGATCACTGCACAAAGCCTTGCAGAGCTCAGGTTATGGATTCTGGGTGGCTCCTTGTGTCCCCTCCTGGGACTCCTGCTCCTCTGGACATGGGGTCCCTCTGCTTCTTGGAGAGGCTGCCTCCCCCCAGGGCTTAAAAGAAAAAGCAAGAGATTTGAGATTCCCATTCAATCTTGTACAATTCTGTACTACTTTGTACAAGTGAGTGTTTGATTCATTGGGTGTTAGTTAAGTTCAGAATTTTAAAAAGACTTTATATGTAATTAAGAAAAAAACAAAAGATGTGAAAAAAACCTTGGCATAGCCATCCACACAGGAAAAACCACATGGATGAAGGACTATGCTATGTAGTTGGATGAGTAATCTGTGCACCCATGACAGGTTTACTTTCCTGTACACCTAAGTCCTATTTTGTGAACTGGTGTGAATTGATGTTCTCAGCACTGACAATTATAAAACCAAAATATTGATTAACTGTGAAAAACTCTGAAGATATTCTGCCAAGGTTTAATTCTTTATGAAAAATAAACAAAGACATTCATCTCATTAATATGTAATTTTCTTTCATCTTTAATAAATGGTAAAATTATATGTATATGAAAGAATTATTTTAAAATAAATTTCCTTATGATTTATTATCAGTAAATGTTTGGTTAGTAACTTATTTTATGTACTTATATTAAAAATTTCTTGCACAAAAAGGGGTCGCAAGTGGAAAAAGTTTAAGAAGCCCTTGACTAGAGAACTGTTTTGAAAGAACTGGAGCTGACAGGCTGATCTAGTTATGGACAACTGTTAACTGATTTTGTACCAATAGGGAGCTTTGGAGGTGAGGGTGTGTGTGTGTGTGTGTGTGTGTGTGTGTGTGTGTGTGTGTGTGTGTGTGTGTAATATTTTCTTCATTGGAAAAGAGCTATTCTGGAGCTGTGGGCGTTGGAGTTTTGGAAGGCAGAATCTTTCTTATATTAGTATGATGGCTTCACAGAGTTAAGCCAGATGATCTGCATCCTTTTTTGATATCTCAGGGAGAAGCTATGGACTTGGGGTTCAGGAATCCCGCAAATTGGGGAAACACCACTGTAGCAACTGGAGCCAATGTCCAAAGAGATTGGACATGCCTGAAAACTCCCCAAAGTGTGCTGGAGAACCTTGAAACCTGTCTGGCCTCCTAGTTGTGTGTATGTGTGTGTATGTTTGTGTGTGTGTGTGTAAAATCACTGCTAATGGTTGCTTACTTCTTTAGTTTAAGAACTCCTGGAAAGCAAGGATTCTTTTAGCCTTTCTTTGTGGTTGTCTGCACTTAGGATAGTTCCGGACACATAGTAGGTGCTTAATACATGCTTATTGACTGACAGCCTCAGTTTTCCCATTCATGAAATGAGGGATTGCTCAGGTCCTTTCCCACCTTGAGAGCCTGTGGTTATATGTTTCCATTTGTCTCTGTCACTTTGCATGCGTGTATATGTGCATGTGCATGTGCGTGTGTGTGTGTGTGTGTGTGTGTATTTAGCCTTCTGTCTTTGTCTCTTGGCCTCTGTATTTGTCCCTTTCTCTTTGTCTGTCTCACTGCCAGTCCCTGATTCCAAGCATTTCTTCAACCTCTGATTTACCTGGCCTGGTGTGCTTTAGTTTCCTTCTAGGACAAAGTGGGCTGGGAGGCTAGAAATTCTTGGATTTTTTTCTCCTAATGACATTCAAAGCTATATCAATAGCCAAAAAAGGCTATATCAGGGCCAGGGCAAAGGGAACAGGCTAGGGAGAGACCAAGGGAGCAGGGCAGGGAAGCAGGGGGTCAGAAAGCCAGAGTGCATGGAAGATTTGGAAGGGATGGAGAGAACAGACAAAGTCAGAGTAGCAGGTACCTGTAGACCTAGACTCTTGTTAGGCAGGAGAGGCGGGCAGACAGACAAAGTCTACCTGAAGTCCATCCTGGTGGACCTGGAAGGTGCTTGCTTCCCTCTCCCCATCTCTAGCCTTCCTCCAATCTGTTGGAGAGTCTGTGTATCTCTCATGGGCTGCAGTTGGGAATTCACTACTGTCTCAAAGGCTCCAAGTGACGCTGGCATTTCGTCTCTGTCTCTGTCCCTTTCTCAGCCTCTCTGCTCTTGTTGTCTTTCTTCTCTCTGTCTTTTCCATTGGTCTCATTCATCTTTCCTTTTTATCTCTTCCACTTGATCTTTCTGTCCTTTTTCAGTCTGTTTTCTTCTTTCTCCTTTCCTGTTCTTTCCCCATCTTTTTTCCTCTCTTGATCCTTCCCTTCTTCCTCTCTTCCATTCTCTACTCCCCATCTCTTTATCCTCCTCTGCCCTCTTTCCTCTTTTCTCCCTTTCCTTCTCCTTCACTCTGTCTGTCTCTCTCACTCCTTCTTGGCAGTATAGTTCAGTGTACAGTGCCAGATTTGGGGGTCTCAGGGCTCTGTTTCTCATCTGAGTTCTGCCACTTACCTGTGTGACCCTGGGAAAGTCATTTGACTTCCCTGGGCCTCAGTTTTCTTTTGTGTAACAAGATGATGGTTGGATCATTTGGCTTCCAAAGTTCCTTCCAGCTACACCTATGGTTCTGGGTCTCTGGTTCTCTTTGTCTTCCTCCTCAGTGTCCCATGTAGCCCCTACTTGTCCTGAGTCTCTGCACCCCCACATCTTTCCACCCCTTTCCTCCCATTTCCCCTCCTCTACATGTGCCTTTCCACCTCTGCTTCTTCAAATTCTGTGATATTCTTGGCAGATTTCTGTCTCCCTCTTTCCCTGGTCCCTATTTTCTTTGTCTGTTCTCTGCGTCTAAGTTTTAGGGGAAGGCTGCACTAGTGATCTATTTCTACTCCCAGATCAGACATGGGGGCAGGGAGGAAGGTGAGAGGTGTAGATGGAGCCCAGAGAGGGTGATCCACCTTGTTACACACACAAGAGAGGACTGTGAAGGGAGGTGAGGGCAGGAGTAAGCTGGGTATGTCAGGGCTCCATTCGGGTCAGGCAGGTTCCTAGCACCCCATGTTGACCTGTGATGGACTCTGGAAACTCCAAGAATCAGATAGAGTGTAGGGAGTGTAGCAGTTATCAGACTGCTTTTATTGCTCTCTGTTCAAGGCATGACACGGAAAAACAGAATGCGGGGGAGGGAAGGGAGGCAGAGGGAGACAGAGACAGAGAAGGGGCAGGGAGAGAGGAAGAGAGAAAGACAGAATGGAGAGACAACAGTAGTTAGTGTCCCAGTTGGAGAAAGTACTGGGATTCTAAGACAGGGGCATGCCCCGCTTGCCATGGGCAGGACGTGGTACAGTGTAAGGTCTGGGGACTAGGGAGGGACCGGGATGGGCAGGGAGGTCACTTACATGAGGGTGGAACTGAGTGGGTGTTAGGGTGTGGGGAGAGGACGAGGGAGGGCGGTGCCTGGGTCTTGGAGTGGGTTGAAAAGTCTTGGCAGGGGCGCAAAGCAGGTCAGAGATTGAATCATGGATTTCGGGTCACTCCTTCTTCTGGCCGCCCTCCTGGGGCTCCTGCTCCTTTTGGCGCGGGGTCCCGCTGCCCGGCGAGGTCGCCTCCCCCCAGGGCCTCGACCTTTGCCTTTACTGGGCAACATTCTGCAGATGAACCGTCATGGTCTCCTGAAATCCTTTCTGGCGGTGAGGACCCGCAGAATTGTGTGGTTGGGCGTGTTTGGGTTCCTGTGAGCACTTGCAGGTGGCAGTGATGCCGCGTGCCTCAGTTTCCCTAAGATCTCTCCATAATGAGAGATGAGCGCTTTGAGATCACTCTAAAGGAAACAGGGGAGAGGCTAATGAATTTCTAGAGCTTTTCCTGGAGTCCCGGGGGTAATTTCCTCCCTAACTCCCTTATCTTGGAATAAGTGCTCTGAGATTGCTCCTTGTTAGGGATTTCTGAGCCCCTCTTTAGTTCCCGTGGGAATGCTTTCCGACTCAGTTTCCCTCCTGGGTAAGATCTAGGAATACGTGCTTTGAGATCATTTATAATTGGAAATGTGTGGGTAAGTTCAGTAATGGTGGGAGGAAAGGGTAGGGTTCTTTCTGGAAAGAGTGGACCCTCTAGAAGTAGGGGAGTAGAGTGGGTAGCTAATGGAGTCCTTATTTTCTTTTTTGCCTCCTTGTTGGTGAGGGATAAACACTTTGAGATCTGCCATACACAATGGTTATGTGGGTATTGGGACTGATTTCCTGGAAGAGAGTTTTTATGGGGGTAGGGGGAGGTAAGAGGAGAGTTCCATTAATTCCCTGATTGTTTCCCTCTGTTCCTGCTTCTTAAAAGAAAAGAAAGCAAAAACCCATGCATACACTGGGGTCTTTCAGAGGGAAGGGAAGTCAGTTCCTCGATTTCTCTGAGGTTTTCATGCGTGGGGTGGAGACTATTCCCATGATTGCCTGCCCGAGTTTTGCTCTGGGGAAAGAGGTGAAGGGTGAGGAGAAGTCAAAAGTATTGTTTATCAGACCTCCAGCAGTGCCTTCCATGGGGATGAGAGTCAGGATGCACAAAGTGACATCTGGATTCCTTCTCACTGCCCACCAGGGATGGTCACCAGAACTCTGTCCCTCTTTCCCAACTGAGGGTCTTTGTTAGACGCATCCAGGAACAAGGTAGTTTGAAGAGAGGGGAAGGGAGGGGAAAGGATGCTTCAATCTCTCTTTTTTCTTCTCCTTTAAAATGTTTTGTTATCTCTCTTAATATTTGTTTTGATACATTTTGAGTTCCACATTGTTTCCCTCCTCCTTCCCTTTCAATCCCACATCAGGCACCAACATTATACATATGTTTGTGTGTATATTTGTGTGTATGTATGTACAAATATATATATGTGTATTCACATGTGTGTGTATGCATATATGTATCTATATATGTGTGTATACATACATACATACATATACATCTTCTATATATCAATCCGTTTTCTAGAAGTAGATAGCACCTTCTTTCATAAGTCCTTCATAGTTGATATGATCATATTACTTATGATAACTTAGCTTTCGTTGAACAATATTGCTGTTTCTGTATACAATATTCTCTTGGTTCTGCTCATGTCACTCTGCATTATTTCATAAAAGTCTTTCCATGTTTTTCGGAAACCAACCTGCTTGTTATTTCTTATGTCACAATAGTATTCATCACAATCATATACTACTACTTATCCAGCCATTCCCCAGTTGATGGACATCCTCTCACTTTCTAGTTCTTTGCTACCGCAACGATAGCTTCTATAAATATTTAAAAACATATAGATTGTTTTCTCATTTCTCTGGTCAAATTTGGAAGCAGACCTGAGTGTCATATGGCTCAGTCAAAGAGTAGACATGCTTTGGGCATAATTTCAAATTGCTCTCCAAAATGGCTGAATCAGTTTACAGTTACTCAAGTCTATTACTGTCCCAATTTTCCCACATTCCCTTCAACATATGTCATTTTCTCTTTTTATCCTTTTGGCCAATTGGGTAGGTGTGAGATGGTATCTCAGAGTTGCTATAATTTGCATTTCTCTAATCACTAATGACAGAGTATTTTTTCATATGACTACATACAACTTTGATTTCTTCTTCCAAAAACTCCTGTCCATATATCATTTGACCATTCTTAAATTGGGGACTGATAAATATTCTTATAATTTTACTCAGAATTTGAGATATCAAAACT
Source organism: Bettongia penicillata ogilbyi (assembly GCA_023548195.1). Taxonomy (NCBI): domain Eukaryota; kingdom Metazoa; phylum Chordata; class Mammalia; order Diprotodontia; family Potoroidae; genus Bettongia; species Bettongia penicillata. The sequence continues at coordinate 158,884 of JAJHZJ010000310.1, read as the reverse complement.
TTATATAAGAAACTGCCTATAAATCTTCCCCCCTTCCCATTTTGCCTTTCATTCTTATCTTGTCACATTGGCTTTATTTTGTACAAAACCTTTTTAAATTTATTGTAATCAAAACGATCCATTTTCCATCCCACAATATTCTCTGTCTCTTGTTTATTCGTGAATTCTTCCCTTATTCGTAAATCTGATAGGTAGTATGTTCCAAGCTCTTCTAATTTATTTATGATATTTCTTTTTATGTATAGGTCATGCATTCATTTTGACCTTATGTTAGTAAACGGTGTAAGACATTGGTCTATACCTAGTTTCTGCCAGATTTCTTTCCAGTTTTCCCAGAAATTTCCATCAAATAGTGAGTTCTTCTCCTCAAAACTTAGATGTCTATGTTTATCAAACATGACGTTGCTACAGTCATTTCATAGTGTGTATTTTAAGCCTACCTTATTCCACTGATCCACTGCTCCATTTTTTAGCCAGTGCCAGATAATGTTGATAAGTATCACCTTCAAATAGAGTTCAAGATCTGTTACACCTTGTTTTACATTTTGTATAGAATTCATTTGATATTCTTGACTTTTTGTTCTTTCAAATGAATTTTATTTTTTTCTAGTTCAATAAAGTAATTTTTGGGAATTTAATGTGGATAGCACAGAATAGGCAGAATTGTCATTTCCATTATATTGACTCTGTTCTGTCTCTCTTTCTTAACATCCCTGTCATTTCCCAAAGAAATGAAGTTAAAGCAAATGGGAACATAGGTGTCTTAATTGTTAGGCGAATATATGATCTGCCAGGGATGAGGCAGAGGAAGATTATCCTGCCCTTTGAGTCACTCCTCAAAGTCTGACCAGATCATCAACAATTCACTGGACTCTCGGTGAAGAACTGTGCCAGACCCTGGGGGAGGAGAGGAGCTTCTTACTTGAGCTCAGGAGCATAGAAAATCAAAACTGGAAGGGTATTTAAATGTAGAATGTGAGACTTGGAAGGGCCTTCAGAATGTACATCATAGATTATCAGAGGTGGAAGAGACTTTGGAGCACAGAATGTTCTGTGAGTTGGGAAGGATCTTATCCATGGAATGCGGCGGGTGGTGGGGAACCTTACAAAAGAGAATATGGAAGGTTAGAGCTAAAGAGGGCCCCATACACCATCCATTTTAAATACACCTTCCTGCATTATATAGAAGAGAATGCATTGTGCCAACTGGGATCTAATGTGGTGGGACTTTTCCCCCCCATAGCTTCGGGACAAGTATGGAGATGTATTTACCATCTTCCTGGGCTCCCGACCTGTGGTTGTGCTATGTGGGACTGAGGCTGTGAAGGAGGCCCTGGTGGAGCAGGCTGAGGAGTTCAGTGGTCGAGCACCTATCGCGATTGTTGATTCAGTCTTCCAGGGGCTGGGTGAGTGGGTCATGCCATGGCAAGTGTTGGGGAAGAGTGATAAGGGGGTGGTACGGTTCAAGGAAGGAGTGACTTTAGACTCTGAGGATCAGAGAAGGAGACAGGTAGGGGCTGAAGATAAAGAGAGGAGGATCAGGGTGGACAGAGGAGACTGATCAAAATGTAGAGTAATGAGAAGTCAAGGGGAGAGAGATTTGAGTCAGGAAGGATGTGAGTAAGACAGGGTCCTAAACCCCATCCCCTTTTGCCTTTAGGGGTTATCTTTTCCAATGGTGATACATGGAAGACCTTGCGCCGATTCTCCCTGGCCACTCTTCGAGATTTTGGGATGGGGAAGAGAAGCATTGAAGAACGGATCCAAGAGGAGGCCCAGTGTCTTATTAAGGAGCTCCAGAAATCCAAGGGTGAGAAAAACAAGACAGGCACAGTTAGAAAAGAGAGAAAAAGAGCGAGATAGGGAGTCATCAGGAAGGAAAAGTATGGAGAGAGACATACAGAGAACTACAGAGATAGGAGATGAGAAAGATAACAGAACAGAACCTGACCACCAGGAAGACATAAAGGAGTGGGGCTAGACCCTGGAAGTGTTTATCGAACCCTGGGAGTGTCTAGGGGACCCTGGAAGTGTCTATCGAACCCTGGGAGTGTCTAGGGGACTCTGGGAGTGTTTAAGGGACCCTCGAGGTGTCTAGGGGACCCTGGGGGTGTTTAAGGGACCCTCAAGGTGTCTAGGGGACCCTGGGGGTGTTTAAGGGACCCTCAAGGTGTCTAGGGGACCCTGGGGGTGTTTAAGGGACCCTCGAGGTGTCTAGGGGACCCTGGGGGTGTGAAGCAGCTTCCTTTCCCCAGATACTGAATTAGGGGGGAGTGGTAATTGTTGCTGGTACAATATTAGAGGCCTAGTAATTATGCAGAGGCAGAAACATGGAAGCAGAGGAACAAAGAAGCAGAAACCTTGGAGATATGGGAGCTTTCCACTGACCTCCTGAACTTCTTCTCTCCACTCTTCCCCCCTTCCCTCCCCTCCTTTTGTGTTCTCTCATTTCTCCAGAAGCTTTGTTGGAACCCACAGTCCTCTTTCACTCCATCACGGCCAACATCATCTGCTCCATTGTGTTTGGTGAACGCTTCTCCTATGATGATAACCAGTTCCAAGATCTGTTGAACAAGTTCACTGACACGTTTGCCATAGGGAGCTCTCTCTGGAGCCAGGTGCGATTTGGGATTACAGGATTGAGTGACACTGGGAGAAGGAGAAGGAAAGGAGGATATAGGAGGACACAGAAGAATAGAGGTTATTGAAGGACATCAGAGCACAGGTTCACAGAGAATGGTCACAGGGACATAAGGAAAGGCAAACCGGGAAATGGGTGATAGAGTCAGAGGAAGGTGTACCCACAAAGAAGTAGGGAGAGAGAGGATGCGGAGAGCAGAAGTGAGAAAAGGAGGGTGGCCCAAAGTTGGAGGAATGGTAGAACCAAAGGAAGGCAGAGGGCTCATCCTAGTGTATCCTCTTCTTGCACACCAGCTGTTTGAGCTGTTTTCAGGTTTCTTGAAGTTCTTTCCTGGTTCCCATCGGCGTGCTCACAACAACCTGACGCTCATCAATGCTTTCATTGCTGACAAAGTGGAGAAGCACAAAGAGAGCCTGGACCCCAGTGCCCCCCGAGACTTCATTGATGTGTACCTGCTCCGTATGGAGAAGGTGGGCATTCCCATCTCTGCCCTCCAAGTCCTGCCACCATGTGTGTGTGTTTGTATATGTGTGTGTGTGAGAGACAGATAGAGAGAGAGAGACAGATTGAGAGACAGAGAGACATAGAGACAGAGAGAGACAAAGAGAGGTCAAGGAGGGAGAAGGGAGAGGAAAAGACTAAGGAGAGAAATGGAAAAGGGAGGGAAAGGGGAGAATGAAATGCAATTGTTCTCTTGGAGAAGTTTGGTTGCTAGCACACCTTTTCCTTGAGGGGGTAATGATAGAGAGAAGGAGAGAGGCCAAAAGATTTTGACACAAAGAAAGGCATCTATGGAAGAAAAGGAAGACAAAGAATGAGACAGAGCTTCAGAGAATGTTACAGAAAAGGAAGTAGGGATAAACACAGTGAGAAAAAAAGGAGACATAGGGTTTTCCTGAATCATTCTCTTCTGAACCCTACCCTCCTCTCTTTATCTCTTTTCCCCTCCTTCCTTTGTGCTCTTAATTGCTCCAATACCCTTCCCATGTTTTAACTACCAGTCTTCTATGCAGAGATGTGGAGGCAAATGTACAGAGCCAGCCCTCATTTCTGTTATGAGCTCCAGTTCCACATTCCAAGTGCTTGCTGGACAGCTCCTTCTGCAGTGTGATGGGCACCTCATTGGCACCTCACATTGTAAACTCCCCAACTAGACTGTAAGCGACTTGAGGGCAGGGACTGTCTTTTGCCTCTTTTGGTATCCCCAGTGGTTAGTACAATGCCCGGCACATAGTAGGTCTTTAATAAATGCTCAATGAAATAAAAAAATTAAGATACCACAAAAGGAACTCATGTCCTCTCTTCCTTGACCCAATCTATCCATCCTCCAGTCTCCACTGTTTCTATTGACAGCATCACCACTTCCCAGTTATGCCTCTTTGTAACCTCACAGTTAGCTGTGACCCTTAATTCTCTCTTGTACCCCTTGTCCAATAAGATTCCAAGTCTTTTCATTTCCCCCTCAGTGGCAACTCAGTACTAAGTTCCACTCACATGACCTTTCCTCTAGTTCAAGCCCTTGATTTAGTGCAATAGCTATTTAATTAGCCTCCCTACTTCCAATTTTCACTTTTGCTAATCTAGCCTTCAGTTAGTCAGTTAATAAACGTTTAAGTTCCTGTTGTATGTCAGACGCTGTGCTATGCGTTGGGAATAGAAAAAGAGACAAAAATACAATCCCTGCTCTCAAGGAGCTTGTAATCTGATGGACCCTCACAACTGCTAAATTCATATTCCTAAAGTACAGATCCGACTATTTCTGTCCTCTCTTCAAAAACTTTCATGGACTTCCTATTGCCTTAGAATAAAGTTAAAAAAAATCTCAGTCTGGCACCTAAAGTCTTCCAGTCTGCTTCTCTTTTCAGTTATCTTTTCTCTTACATTATCTGTTTTTCTCTTTATTATCTATTATATCTGTTATCTTTTTCTCTTACATTTCTCTTACATTATCTCTTTGAATTTCCTATTGTGGTCAAAGTAGCCTTCAACCTCCCTACTTCATGTTCGTAGGAGATTCCATATCCTGCCTCCTTGCCTTTGTCCAAGCTGTTCCCCTTGCCTGAAATGCCATCCCTGTGTTCCTCTCCCTCATAGATTTACTAGTTTTCTTCAAAGCCCAGCTCAAGTGCCACTTTTTATGTGAGGGGCTTCCTATTTCCCCAGTTGTTCATGCTACCCCCTTCCTGAAATTATTCCATTGTACTTTGAATGTAGACTTTGGTTTTACTTATGCCTATGTTTTATCCCCCTTGTCCCCAAATGGAATCATCACTCCCTAAGGGGACTGTTTTCTTTTTATCTTTATATTCTCAGCATTTGGCAAGATGTCTTTCACTACTTGGTAAGCACAATAGTTGCTAAGATGAATTGAAATGAGAGAGAGGGTCAATATGATTCAGTGAAAAGAGCATTGGATCTGGATAAAATTCCACCTTTATCATTTACTACCTGATTAAACAAAGGCAAGTCATTTATATTCTCTAAACCTCAGTTTCCCCATCTGTAAACTGAGGGATTTGGATTAGAGGTTCCTAAGTTCCTTTCCCACTGTAGGACTAGGGACTGGGAATAAAAGGGTGACAGATGAGGGAAAAGAGACAGAAAAGGAGGCATCCAGGGAAAGATGAACAGAATGGGACATGAAAAGACACCAGGAGGGAAAAACAGAGAAGAGACAGAGAGGGATATGGTGTGTGTGTGTGTGTGTGTGTGTGTGTGTGTGTGTGTGTGTGTGTGTGTGTGTGTAGACAGCAAAGACAGCTCAAGAGCCAGAAAGAGGAAGAAATAGAGGATGAAAATGGAGGGAGACAGAGGAAGAAAAAACAATGAGAGGGGCAAGAGGATACAAAAAAGAGAAAAAAGGGGAGGGAGAGACGGAGATCACGATGGAGGAATTTAGGGAGAATCAAACACTGAGAGACTCAGCTTTCGTGATAGAAGTGAACTCAGACATATGAAAGGAGAGGCTCTGAGGCTAATCCATGGTCTTCTCCTTTATTTTTCTCCCTGCCTTCCTCCTTCTTTTCCCTAGGAAAAGGGAAATGCTAGCACTGAGTTTCACTACAAAAACCTCATCATCACTGCCATGTCACTGTTCTTTGCTGGCACTGAGACAACCAGCACCACCTTACGTTATGGCTGCCTCCTTCTCCTCAAGTATCCATGGGTGGCAGGTGGGTAAATGGGAACAGCTTTGAGGAGTGACTGTTCTGCCTAGAGACTGGAAACAAGCACAGGTTTTGAGTGGAAGTGGAGAACAGGTGGAGGGAGGTAGCCTCTTATAATTAGTAAGAAGCAGTCAGGTCAGAGAGTTTTCCTCAGGCTCAGTTCCTAAGTCCCCATCTCTGGGAAAGGACTCTGAGAAATGACTCAAGGAGTAAAGAATACATATGGTCACTGTCCCTATGTCCAAGTGGGTATGGATAATTTTTCACAGCCCAACTGTCCCATGGGAAACTATCTTCCCAAGATTCCTCACAGCTATTCTGGCCCCCACCTAAATGGATAAATTCACTCAATTACTTAAAACATGTAAACATTTATGTACATATATGTGTATACATGTACATTTATATACATATATTACATACATACATATTCATGCAGCTTTTCTTATGACCCACTTCCTGTGAATTGGGCTTATATACCCTTTACTCTTCCCCAGAGAAAGTCCAGGAAGAGATTGACCAGGTGATTGGGAGGAACCGTCTTCCAGAACTCAAAGATCGAGCCACAATGCCCTACACAGATGCTGTCATACATGAGATCCAGAGATTCAGTGACCTTCTCCCTATGAGTGTGCCCCATTCTGTGACCCAAGACACTTCCTTCAGGGGCTACCTCATTCCCAAGGTGAGCGCAATAACATCTCCAGGATCTTTTGAGCCATTCACTTTGAACTCACGTAAAGGAACTCAAGATCCCAAGGAACCCATGACTACATGACTCCATCCTAGAGAATAGAAAATCAAAGCTGGAGTTTCACTTAGAACACAGAAAATAGAACACTAAAATTCTAAGGGCTCTGAGAACATAGAACAGAAAATGCCAAGCAGAAAGGAAAGTTAGAAGAAAGAGAGAGAATGCAAAATTTGGAGGGTTCTTAAGTTATTGAGTAAAGATTTCCAGAGTTAGAAAGAAAATGGAACAAAGGATTTTGGCATTCTAAGAACTCATAAAGAAGAAAAGAGAGAGTGTTGACACTGATGGAGACCATGGAGATCTATTTTACCTATTTTGTAAAGGAAGAAATAGAAGTCTGGAGAGAAGAAAATTTAACAATAAAATTAGATCCACTTTAGAACAGGTTTCTTTCATTGATCTACTCTGTACATTGAACATATGTCACTGAAAGAGACAGATCCAAAATTTAAGACTTCAACAAAGAATACTAGAAGGTTAGATAAAGAAGAATGTAGTGACACAGATATTACCTTTCTATGCCTCAGTTTTCTCACCTCTACAATGGAGTTGCTGGATTAGATAAATTCAAAACCTGTGATTTTATAATCCCAGACTCCAACCTTTGTTGGTCCGTGGAAACTGATGGGTAGCCTTATCACCCTTGTCTCATTCCCCAAGGGTCTAAGTTCTGCTGTGCCTCAGGGTGATCTGGTCTCCTGGTGCCTACAGTGACTTGGGGCTTGACCACAGTATATCTGCAAATCTCAACCCTTATGTGCCCTTGGCTCTAGGCTGAGCTGCATCTGCTTTGCCTTGACATAACTGTTTGGCCAGATTATGACCTGGCTCTGGCAAACCTTGATGGTCTGTCCTTGGGTGAAGGAGAAGATTTAGTGGAACTCACTTTCTACTTCTGGTGACACTTCCTTCTCCTTGCAGGGCACTGAAGTGTACCCTCTCCTGAGCACAGTCCTGCATGATCCCAGATACTTTAAGAAACCTTATGAGTTTGATCCCAATCATTTCTTGGATGCTCAGGGATCTCTGAAGAAGAGTGAGGCCTTTATTCCATTCTCTTCAGGTAAGCACTGTCCCCAAGGCCCATAGAGAAACCCCCCTCAAGAGCCAGTTAAAGACAACCAGCCCAGTCTGACCTGGAAGGTGAGGGACCATTGGGAAAGATGGGGCATATGTGTCCTCTCCTACAAAGATACTTGTATGTATCACTTTATTTTTATGTATAAACATAATATAATGCATATAATATATCATATAACATAAATGTATCCTTTTATAGTTATCTTCCTTTATTGTATCTCTATTAGCAAAGCAGGACTGTAATAGCTCAAAAGAAATGTGAGACACACCAAGTTAGATGCTTCCATTCCAAATATGCATAAGGACTATTTGTGGTAGAACCTTCCAAGAGCCACAGTTGGACACACTGTACCTTGACCCTGACATAGTGATGTTTGTTTAGTACTCCTTGAGCATGAAGGACAGTAATCAAATCCACTCTTTATCAAGGTAGCCAAAGGCAGAATTTTGCAGAGGAAACAATACCTCTTTTTCTCTCTGTGGATCTTCACTCAGATGCTCTCCACCCTGCTTCTCTACTTTATTTCCTGAATATTATCATATGAAATTATCTCAATATATAATGCTCTTGTGCTACGTCTTTTGTTCCTTTGGAATATGATGCACCCCACCCTTCTGAAATCACATTTTTGGTTATCCATTTCATCCCTCCAATACTTAGTGTGTTCATGAGATCCAATTTTTCCTCCTTCATCGGAGTCTCTGACTCCTTCTGTTTCTTTCTCATCCATGGTGGATTTGTACATAGACACTAGAAGTCATGGACTTGGTTGCTGGTCCAAGTCTCAGTCCTCTCAATTCTCCCCAGAGTAACCCTGTTCAAGGCACTTCCTTTCTCTGAGCCTCAGTTTTTTCATGTGTAAATGAGTGATCCCTTCCTGCTGGAGAACTGTAATCTATATCACCTCAGCTCCCTGGGTGTCTTGGGCTTGGTTGGGTGAGATGTCTACTGAGGTCTGCTCTAGCTCTCACCTCTGATTCTGAGGCTATTGGGACACAATATTTATGTTCCTGTTGTCACCTGGTGGACATGAAGGAAGTATTTTGTGCACCTTCAAGATGGTCCTTGGGAGTGGGGTCCCTTAGCATTGACCTCTTTGACAGTCCTCTCTGTACCCTTAGGGAAGCGGATCTGCCTGGGAGAGGGCATTGCCCGGATGGAAATTTTCCTTTTCTTCACTGCCATCCTACAGAACTTCTCTCTGAGCTCCCCCATGGATCCTGAGAGCATTGACCTCACACCCAGGCTGAGTGGAGTGGGCAATGTGCCTCCTATCTACCAGCTTCGATTCCACCCACGCTGATGGGAGCCAAGGTCAAGGCCTGGAGAAGTAACCACTGGGTCAACCTTCCTATCGCCATCAAACATACGATCCCAGAGGTCAACCAGGCTGAGAAGAGACTGGAGGGGACACAGTACCATTTACCACCCTCAGATGAGGGAAATCTGAGCAGAGAGGGAACAGAAGTGGCTTCAGTTTCCTCATGGATAAAATGAATGAGTCACCTCTGAGGTTCCTTTCACATCTAGATCAGCAATGATTCTATGTTCCTAAGTGACTCAAACATCCTCCTATCCCCAAGATTCCTCCTGTAACCTAACCTCCTCACATAGTACACCATCAGCATGCACCATTCATAAGAAGAGTCAGAACCATCCTTAGTGCCTTTTTATCTCAACTGAGTGATTATGAAACCGATGTCCCAGGAGAGGGGAGTAAACCATATTATGGCAAAAGAAATAGAGTGTTAGATTTGAAGTCAGGAAGACCTTCCTTCAAATCCTTCCTGTGACTTCCTGGGCCTTGCCAGCAGGGAAAATTCCTTTAGTTTTCCACCTGTGCAAAAGGTAGATAATATTATCATTGGTACCAATCTCACAGGGATGTTCTGAATCTCAACTGAGATTATGCATAAAAAGTAACATGATGTTTTTAATGTGTCCTTCGATTTTGTGGATGGAGGGAACCCCTGATTCGGTTCTTAAGGTTGCTTTCAGCGAATAGACTTGGAATTGCAGGAGCACCTTTAGCGGCAGTGATTTGTCCAGGATGACCTTGCCAGGATGGTCAGAGACAGGCCTTGAACACAGGTCTTCTAGTCTCTGAGGCCAGCTCTGTATCCATTCTGGTGGTCAGTCTCTCAGAGTGCGGTATCAACCTCAGATACCAGATATTCCATGTCAGAAGGGACTTTGGAAGGTAAAATGTTGAAGGGTTTTCTGTTCTTTGGGGGAGGGGCCTTCAGAAATGATCTAGTTCAATCTACTCATTTGATTTTGATTGACTTCTCCACTTTAAGAGGTGATTATTAAGCATCCACTGTATACATAGTAATATGCTAGGCACTGGGCATGCAAAGATGATCTTTAAATAAAGCATTTTAAAAAGTAATTGACAGCTTTTGGTTTTATATTGCAGTAATTTCTGAATATTGTCCCCCTTCCCCTGCTCCCTTAAGCCTTTCCTTGTAACAAAGAAAAACAGTTAAACAAAATGAAGAGACACAAGGGTCATGTCTATGATATTCCACACCAAGGATCCTCTGCTTTTTCAAGGAAATGAGAGTGGCGCATGTCTTCATTTCCTCCTCAGGAGATGATGCATGGAAATAAGAAGAATCTTGGGTCTGGAGTCACGGGATCTATATTTGAATCTGGCCTCTGATCTCTGCTACCTAGGCAGAGGAATCTGCCTAGGCAGAGGAATCACTTGGAGGAATCATTTCACGTTTAAGACCTCAGTTTCCCCATCTATAAAATAAAGGGGTTGAACCATATGATCCCTTCATGTGGACTTTATGATCCTACATTTTCTTTCTTTTTCTTTTTGATTTTAAATTTATTTATTTAACTTTTAACAATCATTTCCACAAAATTTTGGGTTCCAAATTTTCTCCCCATTTCTCTCCTTCCCCTACCCCAAAACACCGAGCACTCTAATTGCCCTTATCCGTGATCTGCTCTCTCTTCTAAAATCCCTCCCTTCTCTTGTGTCCATCTTCTCTTTTGTCCTGTACGGCCAGATAACTTTCTATACCCCATTACCTGTATTTCTTATTTCCTAGTAGTAAGAACAATACTTGACAGTTGTTCCTACTACTTTGACTTTCAACTTCTCTTCCTCCCTCCCTTCCCACCCATTCCCTTTGGGAAGCAAGCAATTCAATATGTGCCATATCTGTGTAGTTTTGCAAATGACTTCCATAATAGTTGTGTTGTGTAGGACTAACTATATTCCCCTCCATCCAACCCGGCACCACAATGCTTCTGTTCTCTCTTTGGATCCTGTCCCTCTCCAAGAGAGTCGACTTCATATTGCTCACTCCTCCCACTGCCCTCCCATCCATCATCCTCCCCATCCTGCTTCTTCCCTTCTCCCACACTTTCCTGTATTGTAAGATAGACACACCAAAATGAGTGTGCATTTTATTCCTTCATTTAGTCAAATGTGATGAGAGTAAGCTTCATGTTTTTCTTTCACCTCCTCTCTTTTCCCCTCCACTGAAAAGTCTTTTGCTTGCCTCTTTTATGAGAGATAATTTGCCCCATTCCATTTCTCCCTTTCTTCTCCCAATATATTTCTCTCTCATCCCTGAATTTCATTGTTTTAGGATATGATCCCATCCTATTCACTTCACTCTGTGCTCTGGGTGTCTGTGTGTGTTTGTGTGTGTTTGTGTGTGTGTAATCCCACTAACTACCCAGATACTGAAAAGTTTCAAAAGTTACAAATATTGTCTTTCCAAATAGGAATGTAAACAGTTCAAATTTAGTAAGTCCCTTATGACTTCTCATTGCTGTTTACCTTTTCATGCTTCTCTTCATTCTTGTGTTTGAAGGTCAAATTTTCTTTTCATCTCTGGTCTTTTTATCAAGAATGATTGAAAGTCCTCGATTTCACGGAAAGACCATTTTTTCTGCTGAAATATTATGCTCAGTTTTGCTGGGTAGGTGATTCTTGGTTTGAGTCCTAGTTCCGTTGACTTTTGGAATATCATATTCCATGCCCTTCTATCCCTTATTGTAGAAGCTGCTAGATCTTGTGTTACCCTAATTGTATTTCCACAATACTTGAATTGTTTCTTTCTAGCTGCTTGCAATATTTTCTCCTGACCAGGGAACTCTGTAATTTGGCCACAATGGTCCTAGGAGTTTCTCTTTTTGGATTTCTTTCCGGTGGTGATCGGTGGATTCTTTCCATTTTTACTTTGCCCTCTGGTTCTAGAATATCAGGGTAGTTTTCCTTGATAAATTCATGAAAGATCATGTCTAGGCTCTTTTTTTTTTAATCATGGCTTTCAGGTAGTCTCATAATTTTTAAATTGTTTCTCCTGGATCTATTTTCCAGGTCAGTTGTTTTTCTAATGAGATGTTTCACTTTATCTTCCATTTTTTCATTCTTTTGCTTTTGTTTTGTGATTTCTTGGTTTCTCATAAAGTCATTAGCCTCCATCTGTTCCATTCTAATTTTGGAAGAACTATTTCCTTCATTGAGATTTTGGACCTCCTTTTCCAGTTGGCTATTTCTGCTTTTGAAAGCATTCTTATCTTCATTGGCTTTTTGAATCTCTTTTGCCTATGGAGTTAGCCTATTTTTCAAGGTGTTATTTTCCTCAGCTTTTTTTTGGGTCTCCTTCAGCAAGGTGTTAACCTGCTTTTCATGTTTTTCTTGCATCTCTCTCATTTCTCTTCTTAGTTTTTCCTCCACCTCTGTAACTTGATTTTCAAAATCCTTTTTGAGCTCTTCCATGGTCTGAGCCTATTGAATATTTATTTTGGATGTTTAGGATACAGAAGCCTTGACTCATATGTCTTTCCCTGATGGTAAGCATTGTTCTTCCTCATCAGAACGGATGGGAGGAGATATCAGTTCACCAAGAAAGTAACCTTCTATGGTCTTATTTTTTACCCCTTTTTTGGGTCTTTGCCCAAGCAGTTACTTGACTTTTGGGTCCTTTATGAAGAGTAGGGTATACTCTTGGAATCTGTGAGATCTGAGTTCCTCCAAGGTGGCACAATCAGGCATGTACTGGTCTGGACACAGAGAGGGATTTTTGTGGCCACAATCTTAGCAGATACCTCTCCACAGCCACTTGGCCTCCAGTTCCACAAACTCAGCACTTGGGGTTGATTTTCAGATAAGCTGGATGAGCAGAGCCACCATTTAGTTTGAGATAAAGACCAACTGGGCCAGAGCCTCCACCCAATGCTGAGGTAAGACTTGGATCTTTAGTGCTCTGAGGGGTTTTTATGCTCCAACAATGGAGCTTCCTTGTTGGCTGCTGTGCTGGCTCTGTGGCAACTGCGTGCTGTGGGAGCTATGGGAAGGCCCTTCTCCTTTCCTGGCTCCCTGATAAAACCCCATCACTGACCTTTGGTGCCCGTGGGCCAAGGGATCTGAGGACCTGCTACTGCGACTGGAGATTCTGCCGCTGAGGTGTTGTCTTTCCAGAGTCTCATTGCACAACAGCCAAGGATGGGCTGGGCTCCTTGCTCAGCTCCCACGTCTGGGGCAACCGACGTTTCTGTGGGCTTTTCAGTTCACCGTGGGCTGGAAATTTCCTCCACTCTGTTGTTCTCCACTTCTGGTGCTCCAAAATTTGTTGAGAGTCCCTCTCTACAGGTATTTTATGGGCTGTGGGACAAACCCTGCGTAAGTGTGTCTTTCTAGTGTGCCATCTTGGCTCTGCCCCCATGATCCTACATTTTCATGAAATGGGACAACAGGACCAAGGAGTGGAAGTGTCCTTATTTAAGGTCGCTCAGTAACCTTGGAGAATGGAGTGCAGAACCACAGCCAGAGGCTGGGTCTTCTGACCCCCAGTTCCAGGTATCTCCTACTCCTCAGAGTAGAGGACAAGGGTATCTTTGTGCCTCCCCTACAGCTTTAAGTCCTGATGAAATCTGACCTAATTTCTATCCCTGCTTCTCCTTGTATCAGCAGGGCATCTACCTTCTCAGTCCTTGATAGAAGAGTGAACTTTGGAACAGGGCTATGTGCCTTTGGGTTCCTGCCTAGGTAGGTTTCTGAGCTTCATTCTTTGAAATCTTTACAAGCTACTTCTTCCATGGAACTTGTGGGATGATGAGGGAGGGGAAAGAGGGGGGAGTTGAAAGGGGGAAAAATAAATTTTTGTGAATCGAAAGTAAAATAAAATAATTTAAAGTAGTCATTCGACTATAAATCCCTCAAGTATTTTATGGAACCTATTGAAGGGGAAACCCTCAAATACTGTGCTTTATTTTCATGGTCAAAGTCACATCATTATAAGACTGAAGAGAATGTTTCATCAGGACCAGACTTTGATGTAGGCATAAGGGGACATTCCTCTGAATGGGGAGGTAGAAAGGAAATTATCTCAGATGTACTTGGTTTCCGGATTGACTTTTGGATGGATGTTGAGGGTGAGGAAAGGCAGCCTCTTTCTCCATCCTCATGTCTCTCTGTTCAGAGTCTCAGGTCAGTCCACCTTCATTCCCTTTCTATCAGATTTTTGACTGTCTTGATTAAAAAAACCATTCCACAATGTGGGTACCTTCACTTCCCCCTTCCTCATAACTTCCAGCTTTTCAGCTTTCTTTTGTGTGTTATCGTACCTTGTTAGAATGGAGGCTACTTGGGGCTCAAGGACTGTTTTTCTTTTTGCTTCTCAATGTACCCCTATTATTTAGCACAGTGTCTGGCACATAGTTAATATTTAAAAACTGCATGTTGCCTGCCTTGTTTGCCTCTTGATGTTTCACTGTCTCTGGATTTTGGGAGCAGAACATGTTCAGCACATGGGACTGGATCTTTGAACAGCTCTGAAGCTGCTTGAGTGGGCTGAATGGAGGCAACTTAGCATCACTGAGAGTATTTCTCATCTAGGTTTGTAATGAATTTAAATAGGAAAAAGTTACATCCCTATTTCAGTAGAACTGCTGTCCTTTGTAACCCTATACACTTTATTTAATGCATTTTAAAATGTTCTTAGGGTCCATCAGCTTCATCAGACTGGTTGCCAAAGGATACTGGAGAAATGCAAGATTGCAGATCTCAGTTGTGGAAATAACTTTTTTACTTTCTATCCCATAAGTTGAAAAATATACACTTCCTGTGCCTTTAGTGGTACTTGTTGTTCTCTCCTTTTCGCTTAATTTTTATTCCATCCTCCATCCCGGTGGAGTCTGGTGGGTAAGAACCATGCCAGGAGAAGTCTCCCATGGGTGGCAGTGGGCAATTCACTACTGTCTCAAAGGCTCCAAGTGACACTGGCATTTTATCTCTGTCTCTGTCCCTTTCTCAGCCTCTCTGCTCCTGTTGTCTTTCTTTTCTCTGTCTTTTCCATCGGTCTCATTCATCTTTCCTTTTTGTCTTTTCCACTTGATCTTTGTGTCCTTTTTCATACTGTTTTCTTCTTTCTCCTTTCCTGTTCTTTCCCCATCTTTTTTCCTCTCTTGATCCTTCCCTTCTTCCTCTCTTCCATTCTCTACTCCCCATCTCTTTATCCTCCTCTGCCCTCTTTCCTCTTTTCTCCCTTTCCTTCTCCTTCACTCTGTCTGTCTCTCCCACTCCTTCTTGGCAGTGTAGTTCAGTGTACAGTGCCAGATTTGGGGGTTTCAGGGCTCTGTTTCTCATCTGAGTTCTGCCACTTACCTGTGTGACCTTGAGAAAGTCATTTGACTTCCCTGGGCCTCAGTTTTCTTTTGTGTAACAAGATGATGGTTGGGTCACTTGGCTTCCAAAGTTCCTTCCAGCTACACCTATGGTTCTGGGTCTCTGGTTCTCTTTGTCTTCCTCCTCAGTGTCCCATTTAGCCCTTACTTGTCCTGAGTCTCTCTCTGCACCCCCACATCTTTTCACCCCTTTCCCCCCATTTCCCCTCCTCTACATGTACCTTTCCATCTCTGCTTCTCCAGGTTCTGTGATATTCTGGGCAGATTTCTGTCTCCCTCTTTCCCTGATCCCCATTTTTTTGTCTGTTCTCTGCATCTAAGTTTTAGGGGAAGGCTGTACTAGCGATCTATTTGTACTCCCAGTTCAGACCTGGGGGGAGGGAGGAAAGGGAGAGGTGTAGATGGAGCCCAGAGAGGGTGATCCAATTAGTTATACATAGAAAGGAAGGCTGTGAAGGGAGGTGACAGCAGGAGCAAGCTGGGCATGTTAGGGCTCCATTCAGGTCAGGCAGTTTTCTAGCACCCATGCTGACCTGTGAGGGACTTGGGGACTTCAAGAATCAGACACAGTGTAGGGAGTGTAGCAGTTATCAGCCTGCTTTTATTGCTCTCTGTTCAAGGCATGACACGGAAAAACAGAATGCGGGGGAGGGAAGGGAGGCAGAGGGAGACAGAGATAGAGAAGGGGCAGGGAGAGAGGAAGAGAGAAAGACAGACAAAATGGAGAGACAGCAGTAGTTAGTGTTCCAGTGTTCCAGAGTTGGGCAGGCACAGTGGCAGGTGTCGTAGGGATGGTGTTGGAGAAAGTACTGGGATCCTAAGACAGGAACATGCCCCGCTTGTCATGGGCAGGACCTGGTATAGTGGGACGCAGTAAGGTCTGGGGACCAGGAAGGGACCGGGATGGGCAGGGAGGTCACTTACCTGAGGGTGGAGCTGAGAGGGTGCGAGGGTGGGGGGAGAGGAGGAGGGAGGGCGGTGCCTGGGTCTTGGACTGGGCTTAAAGTCTTGGCAGGGGCGCAAAGCAGGTCAGAGATTGGATCATGGATTTCGGGTCACTCCTTCTTCTGGCCTCCCTCCTGGGGCTCCTGCTCCTTTTGGCGCGGGGTCCCGCTGCTTCCCGGCGAGGTCGCCTCCCCCCAGGGCCTCGACCTTTGCCTTTACTGGGCAACATTTTGCAGATGGACCGTCATGGTTTCCTGAAATCCTTTCTGGCGGTGAGGACCCGCAGAATTGTGTGGTTGGGCGTGTTTGGGTTCCTGTGAGCACTTGCAGGTGGCAGTGATGCCGCGTGCCTCAGTTTCCCTAAGATCTCTCCATAATGAGAGATGAGCGCTTTGAGATCACTCTAAAGGAAACAGGGGAGAGGCTAATGAATTTCTAGAGCTTTTCCTGGAGTCCCGGGGGTAATTTCCTCCCTAACTCCCTTATCTTGGAATAAATGCTCTGAGATTGCTCCTTGTTAGGGATTTCTGAGCCCCTCTTTAGTCCCCGTGGGAATGCTTTCCGACTCAGTTTCCCTCCTGGGTAAGGTCTAGGAATACGTGCTTTGAGATCATTTATAATTGGAAATGTGTGGGTAAGTTCAGTAATGGTGGGAGGAAGGGGTTGGGTTCTTTCTGGAAAGAGTGGACCCTCTAGAAGTAGGGGAGTAGAGTGGGTAGAGAATGGAGTCGCTTATTTTCTTTTTTGCCTTCTTGTTCGTGAGGGGTAAACACTTTGAGATCTGCCATACAGAATGGTATGTGGGTATTGGAACTGATTTCCTGGAAGAGAGTTTTTATGGGGGTAGGAGGAGGGAAGAGGAGCGTTTCATTAATTCCCTGATTGTTTCCCTCTGTTCCTGCTTCTTAAAAGAAAAGAAAGCAAAAACCCATGCATACATTGGGGTCTTTCCGAGGGAAGGGAAGTCAGTTCCTCGATTTCTGTGAACTTTTCATGGGTGGGGTGGAGACTATTTCCAGTACTGCCCGCCCCAGTTTTGCTCTGGGGAAAGAGGTGAAGGGTGAGGAGAAGTCAAAAGTATTGTTTATCATACCTCCAGCAGTGCCTTCCATAGGAATGGGAGTGGGGGTGATATGGGGATGCACAAGGTGACATCTGGATTCCTTCTCACTGCCCACCAGCATTGGTCACTAGAACTCTGTCCCTCTACTCCCACCGAGGCTCCTTGTTGGGGCGATCCAGAAACAAGGTAGTTTGAAGAGAGGGGAAGGGAGGGGAAAGGAAATCTCTCTTTTTTCTTCTCCTTTAAAATGTTTTGTTGTCTCTCTTAATATTTGTTTTCTTACATTTTGAGTTCCACGTTGTTTTCCTCCTCCCTCCCTTGCAATCCCACATTAGGTACCAACATTATACATATGTTTCTGTGTATATTTGTGTGCATGTATGTACAAATGTATATGTGTATTCACATGTGTGCATATGCATATATGTATCTATATGTGTGTATACATACATACATATATATATCTTCTATATATCAATTTTTTTCCTAGAAGTAGATAACATCTTCTTTCATAAGTCCTTCATAGTTAATATGATCATATGACAACTTAGTTTTCTTTGAACAATATTGCTGTTTGTGTATACAATATTCTCTTGGTTCTGCTCATGTCACTGCATTATTTCATAAAAGTATTTCCATGTTGTTCGGAAACCAACCTGCTTGTTATTTCTTATGTCACAATAGTATTCATCACAGTCATATACTACAACTTATCCAGCCAGTCCCCAATTGATGGACATCCTCTCACTTTCCAGTTCTTTGCCACTGCAACAAGAGCTCCTATAAATATTGTAAAACATATAGATTGTTTTCTCATTTCTCTGGTCAAATTTGGAAGGAAGCCTGAGTGTGGTATTGCTCAGTCAGAGTCTACATGCTTTGGGCATAATTTCAAATTGCTCTCCAAAATGGCTGAATCAGTTTACAGTAGCTCAAGTCTATTACTGTCCCAATTTTTCCACATTCCCTGCAACATTTGTCATTTACCCCTTCTATTCTTTTGGCCAATTGGGTAGGTGTGAGATGGTATCTCAGAGTTGCTGTAATTTGCATTTCTCTTATCACTAATGACAGAGTATTTTTTTCATATACTTTTCATATACTTTTTCATAACTTTGATTTCTTCTTCCAACAACTACCTGTCCATATCATTTGACCATTTTTAAATTTGGGACTTATAAACATTATTATAATTTTACTCAGCATTTGAGATATGAACCCTTTATATGAGAAACTGGCTATAAATTCTCCCCTCCCACGGCCCCATTTTTGGCTTTCATTCTAATCTTGTCACATTGGTTTTATTTTGTACAAAACCTTTGTAAATTTACTGTAATCAAAACGATCCATTTTCCATCTCACAATATTCTCTGTCTCTTGTTTATTCATGAATTCTTCCCTTATTCATAAATCTGATAGGTAGTATGTTCTAAGCTCTTCTAATTTACTTATGATATTTCCTTTTATGTATAGGTCATGCATTCATTTTGACCATATCTTGGTAAATGGTGTAAGATATTGGTCTTTACACTATACCTAGTTTCTGTCAGATTTCTTTCCAGTTTTCCCAGAAATTTCCATCAAATAGTGAGTTCTTATCCCCAAAACTTAGATGTCTACGTTTATCAAACATGACATTGCTACAGTCATTTCATAGTGTGTATTTTATGCCTACCTTATTTTTTTATTTATTTAACTTTTTACATTCATTTTCACAAATTTTTGGGTTCCAAATTTTCCCCCCTTTTATCCCCTCCCCCCACTCCAATACCCCAAGCAATCTAATTTTCCCTATCTCCAATCTGTCCTCTCTTCTGTCATCCCTCCCTTCTCTTGTCTCCATCTTCTCTTTTCTCCTGTAGGGCCAGATGACTTTCTATTCCTCATTAACTGTATGTCTTCTTTCCTAGTTGCAACAACAATACTAAACAATTGTTCCTAAAACTTTGAGTTCCAAATTCTCCCCATCCTTCCCTCCTCACCCATTCCCTTTGGTACGGCAGGCAATTCATTATAGGCCATATCTGTGTAGCTTTGCAAATGACCTTCCTGATAGTCATGTTGTGTAAGACTAACTGAATTACCATCCTTCCTAACCTGCCCCTCATTGCTTCTCTTCTGTCTTTTGATCCTGTCCCTCCCCAAGTGTTGACTGTCAATTACTCCCTCCTCCCTTTGCCCTCCCTTCCATCATACCCCCCCCCACAATATCTCCTTCTCCCCCGCTTTCTTATACTGTAAGATAGATTTTCATACCAAAATGAGTGTGCATTTCACTCCTTCGTTTAGTCAAATGTGATGAGGGTAAACTTCTTGGTTTTTTTTTTTTCCCTCAGCTCTCCTCTTTTTCCCTCCACTAAAAAAATCTCCTGCTTGCCTCTTAAATGACATATAGTTACCCCCTTCCATTTCCCCCTCTTTCCTCTCACTACATTTCTCTCTCACCATTTACCTTAATTTCTTTTAAGGTATGGTCCCATCTTATTCAGTTCAATCTGTGCTCTCTGTCTCTGTATGTGTATGCATGTGTGTATGTGTGTGCATGCGTGTACATGTGTATGTGTGGTCCCACCAACTACCCAGATACTGAAAAGTTTTAAGAGTTAGAAATATTGTCTTTCCCTGTATGAATGTAAACAGTTCACTTCTGGTAAGTCCCTTAAGACTTCTCTTCGCTGTTTCCTTTTTCATGCTTCTTCTCCTTCTTGTGTTTGAAAGTCAAATTTTCTTTTCAGCTCTGGTCTTTTCATTAAGAATGATTGAAAGTCCTCTGTTTCATTGAAAGACCATATTTTCCCCTGAAGTATTATACTCAGTTTAGCTGGGTAGGTGATTCTTGGTTTGAGTCCTAGTTCCTTTGCCTTCTGGAATATCCTATTCCAAGCCCTTCAATCCCTTAATGTAGAAGCTGCTAGATCTTGAGTTATCCTGATTGTATTTCCACAGTACTGGAATTGTTTCTTTCTAGCTGCTTGCAAGATTTTTTCCTTGAGCTGGGAGTTCTGGAATTTGGCCACAATGTTCCTAGGAGTTTCTCTTTTTGGATCTCTTTCAGGTGGTGATCGATGGATTCTTTCAATACTTATTTTGCCCTCTGGTTCTAGAATGTCAGGGCAGTTTTCCTTGATAATTTCATGAAAGATGACATCTAGGTTCTTTTTTTGATCATGGCTTTCAGGTAGTCCCATAATTTTTAAATTGTCTCTCCTGGATCTATTTTCCAGGTCAGTTGTTTTTCTCATGAGATATTTCACATTCTCTTCCATTTTTTTGTTCTTTTGGTTTTGTTTGGTGATTTCTTGGTTTCTCGTAAAGTCATTAGACTCCATCTGTTCCATTCTAATTTTGAGAGAACTATTAAATTCAGTGAGCTTTTGAGCCTCTTTTTCCATTTGGCTCATTCTGCTTTTGAATGCATTCTTCTCCTCATTGACTTTTTGAACCTCTTTTGCCAATTGAGTGAGCCTATTTTTCAACATGTTAATTTCCTCAGCATTTTTTTGGGTCTCCTTTACCAAGGTATTGACCTGTTTTTCATACTTTTCTTGCATCTTTGTCATTTCTCTTCCCAGTCTTTCCTCCACCTGTCTAACTTGCTTTTCAAAATCCTTTTTAAGCTCTTCCAAGGCCTGAGCCCACCTGACACCCCCCTGGGGTGTCTGGGGTACTGCGGCCCCGCCCTCCACGTCTTTCCCTGATGGCAAGAATACGTCCTAGTCCTCGCCATCAGATCCGAAGGTCGGGATCATTTGCACTTGTTGGAAAAAACTCTCTATAGTCTTATTTTTCTTCCCTTTTCTAGGCATTTTCCCAGCCAGTTACTTGACTTCTGAGATTCCTTTCCACCTCCGCCTGGATCCGCCCAGCTAGTGCTTGGCCTCTGAGATTCAAATGCGCTTTCCCTGGCAAGCTTTAGTTCTGGTGCAGGGGTGGGGGCAAGGCCGCCTCCCAAGCCGATTCCCTCAGGGGCTTTCTGCAGAGACTTTCAGGAACGGAGCGGGTGGGGGCAGGGTGGGGGGCCCGCCTCCTATGCTCAGCTCCCTCAGGGGTTTTATTCAGAGGCCTTCAGTAATAGAGCGGGGTGGGGGCAGGGCCATCTCCCAGGCTCAGCTCCCCCAGGTTGGAAAGACCCTCAGTATCAAAGATCCCACCTGCTGCTGGGGGATTCCGAAGTCCTGGGCCACTGCTGCCTCAGCC
The DNA here is from genome assembly GCA_023548195.1 of Bettongia penicillata ogilbyi. Classification (NCBI taxonomy): domain Eukaryota; kingdom Metazoa; phylum Chordata; class Mammalia; order Diprotodontia; family Potoroidae; genus Bettongia; species Bettongia penicillata. The sequence continues at coordinate 137,380 of JAJHZJ010000310.1, read as the reverse complement.
ACTGCCCACGCCTCTGCCTCCGCCACTTTCTGCCCCTGTCTCTGCCGCTGCTTCCTCCCGAGGGGGCCCGAATCACGGAGATACTCCGCTCCCCTCCCCTAGCCCAGCCTTCTTTCTCACTGACCTGTAGCTTCTGTGGGTGAAGGGACTTTCCCGGCTGCCGGAGATTCCCCCGGAGCTTCCCTCTCTGAAGCCTGCTTGGGTCAGCTTCTCTGGGGCCATGGCCAGGACAGCGCTGGGGCTGGGGTCCGCTTTCCGGGGTGCGATGGACCCCGGGGACGGCTCTCCAGGGCTCAGTGGAACCGAAATCTCTTCCCCTATGTTTATGCACCCCCTGCAGTGATTCAGAATTTATGGGGATCTCTTTTTACCTCAATTCCATGGGTTGTGGGCTCGGAGCTCATAAATGTGCATCCTTCTACTCCGCCATGTTGGCTCCGCCCCCCTGCCTACCTTATTCCACTGATCCACTGCTCCATTTTTTAGCCAGTGCCAGATAATGTTGATAAGTATCACCTTCAAATAGAGTTCAAGATCTGTTACACCTTGTTTTACATTTTATATAGAATTCATTTGATATTCTTGACTTTTTGTTCTTTCAAATGAATTTTATTTTTTTCTAGTTCAATAAAGTAATGTGGATGGCACAGAATAGGCAGAATTGTCATTTCCATTATATTGACTCAGTTCTGTCTCTCTTTCTTAACATCCCTGTCATTTCCCAAAGAAATGAAGTTAAAGCAAATTGGAGTCTTAACTGTTAGGAGAATATATGATCTACCAGGAATGGAGGAGAGGAAGATTATCCTGCCCTTTGAGTCACTCCTCTCAAAGTCTGACCAGATCATCAGCAATTCACTGGACTCTCAGTGAAGCACTGTGCCAGACCCTGGGGGAGGAGAGGAGCTTCTTACTTGAGAAGCTCAGGAGCATAGAAAATCAAAACTGGAAGGGTATTTAAACATAGAATGTGAGACTTAGAAGGGCCTTCAGAATGTACATCATAGATTATCAGAGGTGGAAGAGACTTTGGAGCACAGAATGTTCTGTGAGTTGGGAAGGATCTTATCCATGGAATGCGGCGGGTGGTGGGGAACCTTACAAAAGAGAATATGGAAGGTTAGAGCTAAAGAGGGCCCCATACACCATCCATTTTAATTACCCCCCCCTTCATTATATAGAAGAGAATGCATTGTGCCAACTGGGATCTAATGTGGTGGGACTTTTCCCCCCCATAGCTTCGGGACAAGTATGGAGATGTATTTACCATCTTCCTGGGCTCCCGACCTGTGGTTGTGCTATGTGGGACTGAGGCTGTGAAGGAGGCCCTGGTGGAGCAGGCTGAGGAGTTCAGTGGTCGAGCACCTATTGCGATTATGGATTCAGTCTTCCAGGGGCTGGGTGAGTGGGCCATGCCATGGCAAGTGTTGGGGAAGAGTGATAAGGTGGTGGTACGGTTCAAGGAAGGAGTGACTTTAGACTCTGAGGATCAGAGAAGGAGACAGGTAGGGGCTGAAGATAAAGAGAGGAGGATCAGGGTGGACAGAGGAGACTGATCAGAATGTAGAGTAATGAGAAGTCAAGGGGAGAGAGATTTGAGTCAGGAAGGATGTGAGTAAGACAGAGTCCTAAACCCCATCCCCTTTTGCCTTTAGGGGTTGTCTTTTCTAATGGCGATACATGGAAGACCTTGCGCCGATTCTCCCTGGCCACTCTTCGAGATTTTGGGATGGGGAAGAGAAGCATTGAAGAACGGATCCAAGAGGAGGCCCAGTGTCTGATTGAGGAGCTCCAGAAATCCAAGGGTGAAAAAACCAAGACAGGCACATTTCGAAAAGAGAGAAATAGAGATAGTCAGGGAGTCATCAGGAAAGAGAAGTACAGAGAGAGACATACAGACAACTACAGAGATAGAAGATGAGAAAGAGAATAAAACAGGACCTGACCACTAGGAAGACGTAGTGGATTGGGGCTAGTGTCTGGGGAAGTGTCTGACAGTGTCTATGGGACCCTGGCGTGTCTAAGGGACTCTAGGGGTGTCTAGGGAACCCTGGGTGTGTCTAGGAGACCTGGGGGTGTGAAGGAGCTTCCTTTCCTCAGATGTTGAATTAGAGGGGAGTGGGAATGGTTTTTGGTACAGTCTTAGAAGCATAGTAATTATGCAGAGGCAGAAACATGGAAAGAGAGGAACAAAGAAGCAGAAGCCCTGCAGACATGGAAGTTTTACCCTGGCCTCCTGAACTTCTTCTCTCCACTCATCTCCCCTTTCTTCCCCTCCTTTTGTGTTTTCTCCTTTCCCCAGGAACCCTGTTGGAACCCACAGTCCTCTTTCACTCCATCACGGCCAACATCATCTGCTCCATTGTGTTTGGTGAACGCTTCTCCTATGATGATAACCAGTTCCAAGATCTGCTGAACAAGTTCACTGACACGTTTGCCATAATAAGCTCTCCCTGGGGCCAGGTGTGAGTTGGGACTACTAAGATTGAGTGATACTTGGAGGAGAAGGAAAGGAGGATGTAGGAGGAGACAGAAGAATAGGGGGTATTGAAGGACATCAGAGCACAGGATCACAGAGAAGGGTTCCATGAACACAGGGATGGGAGGACACAAGGAAAGGAAAACCAGGCAGTGGGTTATATGGTCACAGGAAGGTGTACCCACAAAGAAATTGGGAGGGAGAGGATGCAGAGAGCAGGTACATTGCAGAAGTGAGAGGAGGATGGCCTAAGGTTGGAAGAATGGTGGAACCCATGGAAGTCAGAGTGCTCATCCTATTGTATCCTCTTCTTGCACATCAGCTGTTTGAGCTGTTTTCAGATTTCTTGAAGTTCTTTCCTGGTTCCCATCGGCGTGCTCACAACAATCTGACGCTCATCAATGCTTTCATTGCTGACAAAGTGGAGAAGCACAAAGAGAGCCTGGACCCCAGTGCTCCCCGAGACTTCATTGATGTGTACCTGCTCCGTATGGAGAAGGTGGGCATTCCCATCCCTCCCCTCCAAGTACTGGCACCGTGCATGTGTGTATATGTGTGCATGTGACAGACAGAGAAAGAGATAGAGATAGACAGAGAGACAGATAGAGAAAGAGGTGTAGGAGGGAGAAGGGAGAGGGAAAAACTGAGGAGAGAACAGAAAAAGGGAGGGAAAGACACGATGAAATCCAGTTGTTCTCTTGGTTAAATTTGGTGGCCAGCACCCCTTCTCCTTGTGTGGGTAAGGCAGAGAGAAGGAGTGAGGCTAAAATATTTTGACAAAAAGAAAGGGACCTATAGAAGAAAAGGAAGATAAAGAATGAAAGAGAGCTTCAGAGAATGTTATAGAACAGGAAGTAGGGAGAAACACAGTGAGAGAAAAAGAGACAAGAGAAAAAGGTTTTCCTGAATCTTTCTCTTCTGAGCCCCACCCATTACTCTGTCTCTCTGTCTCTGTCTCTCTGTTTCTCTCTCTTTCCGTCTCTCTCTCTTTGTCTGTTTTTCTTTTCTTGGTGCTCTTATTACCTGCTCCTTTACCCTTCTCAGGTTAAATGACCACTCTTCTATGTAAAGATGTGGGGTAAATGTGCAGAGCCAGCCCTCATTTCTCTTGTGAGCTCCAATCTCACATTTCCATGTGCGGCTGTAAAGCTACTTCTGCAACTGTGATCCCAGGGGCACCTCAGATTGTAAACTCCCCAACTAGAGTGTGAGCGCCTTGAGGGCAGGGACTGTCTTTTGCCTCTTTTGGTATCCCCAGAGATTAACACAATGCCCGGCACATAGTAGGTCCTTAACAAATGCTTATTGAAATGAAAGATCGAAGATAACACAAAAGGAACTCACGTTCCCTTTCCCTCTTCCCAATCTATCCATCCTCCAGTGTCCAGTGTTTCTGTTGATGGCATCACCACTTCCCAGTTGTGCCTCTTTGTAACCTCAGAGTCAGCTGTGACCCTTAATTCTCTCTTTTACCCCTTATCCAATAAGTTTCCACGTCTATTCATTTCCCCCTCAGTGGCACCTCAGTACAAAGTTCCACTCATGTGATCTTTCCTCTAGTTCAAGGCCTTGGTACCACTTAGCTGGTTTAGTGCAATACTGTTTCATTAGCCTCTCTACTTCCAATTTTCCCTCTCTCTAATATAGCCTTCAGTCAGTCTATCACTAACACTATGTTATGCATTGGGGACAGAAGAAGAGACAAAAATACAATCCTTGCTCTCAAGGAGCTTGTAATCTGATGGACCTTCACAGCTGCTAAATTCATATTCCTAAAACATAGACCAGAGTATTTCTGTCCTCCCTACTAGAACTTTCATGGACTTCCTATTCCCTTAGATAAAGTTAAAAAAAAAATCTCAGTCTGGCACATAAAGCCTTCCAGTTTGCTCCTCTTTTCAGTTATCTCTTACATTGTTCCTCTTTGAAATTCCTGTTCTAGTCAAACTGGCCTTCAACCTCCCTACTTCATGCTCATAGGAGATTCCATATCTTGCCTCCTTGCCTTTGTCCAAGCTGTGCCCCATTCCTGGAATGCCATCCCTCTGTTCCTCTCCCTCATAGAATCCCTAGTTTTATTCAAAGCCCAGCTCAGGTGCCACTTTTTACATGAGGGATTTCCCATTGTCTCAGTTGTTCCTGCTCTCTCCTTCTTGAAATTATTTCATAGTACTTGGTATTTAGACTTTGGTTTTACTTATTTCTATGTTTTATCTCCTGTGTCTCCAAATAGAATCAAAACTCCCTAAGGGGACTGTTTTCTTTTTATCTTTATATTCTCAGCATTTGGCAAGATGTCTTTCACTGCTTCGTAGGCACAATAGTTGCTAAGATGAATTGAAATGAGAAAGAGAGGAGCAGTATGGTTCAGTGAAAAGAGCATTGGATCTGGATTAAAATTCCACCTTTTATCATTTACTGCCTGTCTAACCAAAGACAAGTCATTTATCTTCTCTAAACCTCAGTTTCCCCATCTGTAAACTGAGGGATTTGGATTAAATGTCCTCTAAAGTCCTTTACTACTCTATAACTATGGACTAGAAATCAAAGGGAGAGAGGTGAGGGAAAAGAGACAGAAAAGGAAGCATCCAGGGAACAGAAGGAGATGAAAAGACATCAGGAGGGAAAAACAGAGAAGAGACTGAGAAGGACATGGTGTGTGTGTGTGTGTGTGTGTGTGTGTGTGTGTGTGTGTGTTTGTATAGACAGCAAAGATAGCTCAAGAGCCAGAAAGAAGTAGAAATAGAGGATGAAAATGGAGGGAGACAGAGGAAGAGAATGCAGTCAGAGGAATAGAAGGAGGAGGAGAGAAAAAGGGAAAGAAGGGGAGGGAGATACAGGAACCATGATGGAGGGATTTAGAGAAAATTAAACACTGAGAGACTGATTTTTAGTGATGAAAGTGAACTCAGATATATGAAAGAAGGGACTCTGAGGCTAACCTATGGTGTTCTTCTCTATTTTTCTCCCTGCCTTCCTCCTTCTTTTTCCTAGGAAAAGGAAAACACTAGCACCGAGTTTCACTACAAAAACCTCATCATCACTGCCATGTCTCTGTTCTTTGCTGGCACCGAGACAACCAGCACCACCTTACGTTATGGCTGCCTCCTTCTCCTCAAATATCCATGGGTGGCAGGTGGGTAAATGGGAACAGCTTTGAGGAGTGACTGTTCTGTCTAGAGACTGGAAACAAGCAAAGGCTTTGAGTGGAGGTGGAGAGCAGGTGGTGGGAGGTAGCCTGTTATAATTGGTAACAAGCAGTCAGGTCAGAGAGTTTTCCTCAGGCTCAGTTCCTAAGCCCCCATGTCTGGTAAAGGACTCTGAGAAATTACTTAAGGAGTAAGGAATATATATATGGTCACTTTCCCTGTGTCCTCCTGGGCTATGGATAATTTTTCTCAGCTCAATTGTTCCATGGGAAGCTGTCTCCCCAAGATTCCTCACAGTTATCCTGGACCCCATGTAAATGGATAAATTCACTAAATTATTTAAAATGTGTATACATATATGTACATATATGTGTACACAGATGCATATGCACATGCATACATGTATATATTACATACATTTTCATGCATCTTTCCTTATGACCCACTTCCTATGAATTGGATTTATATACCCTTTCCTCTTCCCCAGAGAAAATCCAGGAAGAGATTGACCAGGTGATTGGGAGGAACCGTCTTCCAGAACTCAAAGATCGAGCCACAATGCCCTACACAGATGCTGTCATACATGAGATCCAGAGATTCAGTGACCTTCTCCCTATGAGTGTGCCCCATTCTGTGACCCAAGACACTTCCTTCAGGGGCTACCTCATTCCCAAGGTGAGAGCAATAACATCTCCAGGATCTTTTGAGTCATTCACTTCTAACTCATGTAAAGGAACTCAAGATCCCAAGGAACCCATGACTACATGACTCCATCCTAGAGAGTAGAAAATCAAAGCTGGAGTTTCACTTAGAACACAGAAAATAGAACACTAAAGTTCTAAGGGCTCTGAGAACACAGAACAGAAAATGCCAAGCAGAAAGGAAAGTTAGAAGAAAGAGAGAGTGAAAAATTTGGAGGGTTCTTAAGTTATTGAGTAAAGATTTCCAGAGTTAGAAAGAACATGGAACAAAGGATGTTGGCATTCTAAGAACTCATAAAGAAGAAAAGAGAGAGTGTTGACACTGATGGAGACCATGGAGATCTATTTCACCTATTTTGTAAGGGAAGACATAGAAGTCTGGAGGGAAGAGAATTTAACAATAAAATTAGATCCACTTTAGAACAGGTTTCTGTCATTGATCTACTCTGTATATTGAACATATGTCACTGAAAGAGACAGACCCAAAATTTAAGGCTTCAGCAAAGAATACTAGAAGGTTAGATTCTATGCCTCATTTTCCTCACCTCTACAATGGAGTTGCTGGATTAGATAAATTCAAAACCTGTGATTTTATAATCCCAGACTCCAACCTTTGTTGGTCTATGGAAACTGATGGGTAGCCTTATCACCCTTGTCTCATTCCCCAAGGGTCTAAGTTCTGCTGTGCCTCAGGGTGATCTGGTCTCCTGGTGCCTACAGTGACTTGGGGCTTGATCACAGCATATCTGCAAATCTCAACCCTTATGTGCCCTTGGCTCTAGGCTGAGCTGCATCTGCTTTGCCTTGACATAACTGTTTGGCCAGATTATGACCTGGCTCTGGCAAACCTTGATCTTCTGTCCTTGGGTGAAGGAGAAGATTTAGTGGAACTCACTTTCTACTTCTGGTGACACTTCCTTCTCCTTGCAGGGCACTGAAGTGTACCCTCTCCTGAGCACAGTCCTGCATGATCCCAGATACTTTAAGAAACCTTATGAGTTTGATCCCAATCATTTCTTGGATGCTCAGGGATCTCTGAAGAAGAGTGAGGCCTTTATTCCATTCTCTTCAGGTAAGCACTGTCCCCAAGGCCCATAGAGAGCCTCCCCTCAAGAGCCAGTTAAAGACAACCAGCCCAGTCTGACCTGGAAGGTGAGGGACCATTGGGAAAGATGGGGCATATGTGTCCTCTCCTACAAAGATATTTGTATGTATCACTTTATTTTTATGTATAAACATAATATAATACATATAATATATCATATAACATAAATGTATCTTTTTATAGTTATCTTCCTTTATTGTATCTCTATTAGCAAAGCAGGACTGTAATAGCTCAAAAGAAATGTGAGACACACCAAGTTAGATGCTTCCATTCCAAATATGCATAAGGACTATTTGTGGTAGAACCTTCCAAGAGCCACAGTTGGACACACTGTACCTTGACCCTGACATAGTGATGTTTTTTTAGTACTCCTTGAGCATGAAGGACAGTAATCAAATCCACTCTTTATCAAGGTAGCCAAAGGCAGAATTTTGCAGAGGAAACAATACCTCTTTTTCTCTCTGTGGATCTTCACTCAGATGCTCTCCACCCTGCTTCTCTACTTTATTTCCTGAATATTATCATATGAAATTATCTCAATATATAATGCTCTTGTGCTACGTCTTTTGTTCCTTTGGAATATGATGCACCCCACCCTTCTGAAATCACATTTTTGGTTATCCATTTCATCCCTCCAATACTTAGTGTGTTCATGAGATCCAATTTTTCCTCCTTCATCGGAGTCTCTGACTCCTTCTGTTTCTTTCTCATCCATGGTGGATTTGTACATAGACACTAGAAGTCATGGACTTGGTTGCTGGTCCAAGTCTCAGTCCTCTCAATTCTCCCCAGAGTAACCCTGTTCAAGGCACTTCCTTTCTCTGAGCCTCAGTTTTTTCATGTGTAAATGAGTGGTCCCTTCCTGCTGGAGAACTGTAATCTATATCACCTCAGCTCCCTGGGTGTCTTGGGCTTGGTTGGGTGAGATGTCTACTGAGGTCTGCTCTAGCTCTCACCTCTGATTCTGAGGCTATTGGGACACAACATTTATGTTCCTGTTGTCACCTGGTGGACATGAAGGAAGTATTTTGTGCACCTTCAAGATGGTCCTTGGGAGTGGGGTCCCTTAGCATTGACCTCTTTGACAGTCCTCTCTGTACCCTTAGGGAAGCGGATCTGCCTGGGAGAGGGCATTGCCCGGATGGAAATTTTCCTTTTCTTCACTGCCATCCTACAGAACTTCTCTCTGAGCTCCCCCATGGATCCTGAGAGCATTGACCTCACACCCAGGCTGAGTGGAGTGGGCAATGTGCCTCCTATCTACCAGCTTCGATTCCACCCACGCTGATGGGAGCCAAGGTCAAGGCCTGGAGAAGTAACCACTGGGTCAACCTTCCTATCGCCATCAAACATACGATCCCAGAGGTCAACCAGGCTGAGAAGAGACTGGAGGGGACACAGTACCATTTACCACCCTCAGATGAGGGAAATCTGAGCAGAGAGGGAACAGAAGTGGCTTCAGTTTCCTCATGGATAAAATGAATGAGTCACCTCTGAGGTTCCTTTCACATCTAGATCAGCAATGATTCTATGTTCCTAAGTGACTCAAACATCCTCCTATCCCCAAGATTCCTCCTGTAACCTAACCTCCTCACATAGTACACCATCAGCATGCACCATTCATAAGAAGAGTCAGAACCATCCTTAGTGCCTTTTTATCTCAACTGAGTGATTATGAAACCGATGTCCCAGGAGAGGGGAGTAAACCATATTATGGCAAAAGAAATAGAGTGTTGGATTTGAAGTCAGGAAGACCTTCCTTCAAATCCTTCCTGTGACTTCCTGGGCCTTGCCAGCAGGGAAAATTCCTTTAGTTTTCCACTTGTGCAAACGGTAGATAATATTATCATTGGTACCAATCTCACAGGGATGTTCTGAATCTCAACTGAGATTATGCATAAAAAGTAACATGATGTTTTTAATGTGTCCTTCGATTTTGTGGATGGAGGGAACCCCTGATTCGGTTCTTAAGGTTGCTTTCAGCGAATAGACTTGGAATTGCAGGAGCACCTTTAGCGGCAGTGATTTGTCCAGGATGACCTTGCCAGGATGGTCAGAGACAGGCCTTGAACACAGGTCTTCTAGTCTCTGAGGCCAGCTCTGTATCCATTCTGGTGGTCAGTCTCTCAGAGTGCGGTATCAACCTCAGATACCAGATATTCCATGTCAGAAGGGACTTTGGAAGGTAAAATGTTGAAGGGTTTTCTGTTCTTTGGGGGAGGGGCCTTCAGAAATGATCTAGTTCAATCTACTCATTTGATTTTGATTGACTTCTCCACTTTAAGAGGTGATTATTAAGCATCCACTGTATACATAGTAATATGCTAGGCACTGGGCATGCAAAGATGATCTTTAAATAAAGCATTTTAAAAAGTAATTGACAGCTTTTGGTTTTATATTGCAGTAATTTCTGAATATTGTCCCCCTTCCCCTGCTCCCTTAAGCCTTTCCTTGTAACAAAGAAAAACAGTTAAACAAAATGAAGAGACACAAGGGTCATGTCTATGATATTCCACACCAAGGATCCTCTGCTTTTTCAAGGAAATGAGAGTGGCGCATGTCTTCATTTCCTCCTCAGGAGATGATGCATGGAAATAAGAAGAATCTTGGGTCTGGAGTCACGGGATCTATATTTGAATCTGTCCTCTGATCTCTGCTACCTAGGCAGAGGAATCTGCCTAGGCAGAGGAATCACTTGGAGGAATCATTTCATGTTTAAGGCCTCAGTTTCCCCATCTATAAAATAAAGGGGTTGGACCATATGATCCCTTCATGTGGACTTTATGATCCTACATTTTCTTTCTTTTTCTTTTTGATTTTAAATTTATTTATTTAACTTTTAACATGGGACAACAGGACCAAGGAGTGGAAGTGTCCTTATTTAAGGTCGCTCAGTAACCTTGGAGAATGGAGTGCAGAACCACAGACAGAGGCTGGGTCTTCTGACCCCCAGTTCCAGGTATCTCCTACTCCTCAGAGTAGAGGACAAGGGTATCTTTGTGCCTCCCCTACAGCTTTAAGTCCTGATGAAATCTGACCTAATTTCTATCCCTGCTTCTCCTTGTATCAGCAGGGCATCTACCTTCTCAGTCCTTGATAGAAGAGTGAACTTTGGAACAGGGCTATGTGCCTTTGGGTTCCTGCCTAGGTAGGTTTCTGAGCTTCATTCTTTGAAATCTTTACAAGCTACTTCTTCCATGGAACTTGTGGGATGATGAGGGAGGGGAAAGAGGAGAGGAAAAGCCAGGAAAAATATTTCTAATAAATGTACCCAGCTCAATCATGATTCTGAATCATGAAAGGTATGCTTTTTTTTGAAGCCAGGTTGGACAGAAAGAACAAGAATTGTTCTCTGTTGGGGTGAGCATGTGAACTCCCCAGGGCAAGGATGAGTCTCACTTTTGGAGTGGATTCTCTTCAAGGACTGTTTCTTTCCTTTCCCAACCCTAGCACACCAACATCTCATTCCAAATTTACTTACTAGTCTCACTTCCACTGTGCTCTCTGGAATGTTGGTGCTATAATTAACACACTTGTTTTCATCTTCCATTTCATTTTTCACTAGCCCCATCTTGTGCTACTAACTGAGCCCTTGTTTCATTCTCATGACATAGTTTCTCTGGTTGCCTTTTTCTGTTGTCATGTCTAACCTCTGACTCATTGGTCATGGTGAGAGAGTTGCTCTCCATAAGCACTTCCAGGTTCTTCCTGTACTATCAACACTCGTAACCTCTCCTTCTTTGAAGTTCATTCAATCCATATTTACCACTCAATCAAAATTCTGTTGGCTGTTATCTACTGGCACCCAGGAGATGTCTTTTCCTTCCTCAGCACACTGAGTGCCTGGCTTACTATCTGTTTCGCCTCCCCACATCCTAGAGAATCTTAACATACATATTAATGCCCCACCAAACACTAACTTCCTAGTTCTTTAATCTCTAATTCAGCTATACAGACAGATGGTTATACATTGGTCTTGCTGTCACCCACAAGTGTGGGTGGTCCACTTCCACAGTGCTCACGAACTCTGAAATTCCTTTATCTGTTGATAATCTTTTTCACTCTATCCTTCCTTCTGCCTTTTCTGCCTCATGACTTCTCACCCTATTCTTCATCCTTCCAATCCCAGCACTCCCTAGTTCTTTGCCAGACCATCTCCACACACTCCTCTACCCCATCATGGTTTTGTACCTTCACCATCTTGATCCCTTAATGAATCACTTTAACTCTACACTATTTCTTGCATGTGAATCTCTTGCCCTTTCATTCTCTTATATAGCATGTCTTGACAAATCCTAACCTTAGATTACACAATCTGCTGCCTTCTTTTCTTTTCTATTGATGTTCTGATGAATGGCGCCAGAGAAAACCACAAAATCATGTTAACTGGATCCACTGCAAATTTATGTTATATAATCTGAACTGAGCCCTCACTTGGGCAAAACCAGTTAAACCCCTCTGATGAATTTACTCTCTAGCTCACCACAGTGACTACACCAAGTCTTCTGATCCTTTCTCAAGGTTCCCGTGGCTCTTCTTCCCCTCTCTGACCTGAGAACTTTGTTTCATAAAACTTCATTGAAAAAGTTGAGGTTATTCTTCAAGAACTCTTCCTTATCTCACATTTCTTAGATGTCTTCTACCACTATCCTTCCATCCCTTGCCTCACATAAAGAGATGATCGTCTTCTTTGCTCAAGCATTTCCCTTTCCTTTCTTCATCCCTTTCCATCCCATATTCTATATCAGATTTCTTTCCAACCTCCTGTGTCTTTCAGTGTATTTACTGCTTCTCTGTTACCTACAGACATCCTCATCTTTCCCCCATTGTTGAAAAACACTCACTTGCTCTGACCATCTCAGCTATTTATTGTTCTGCATCTCTTCTCCCTTTCCTGACCAAACTCCAGGAAGTCATCTCCATTGGGGATTTCCACTTCCTTTCCTCCCACTGAATTTCGAAGTCTCTCTAATCTGTTGTTCAATCTCAACATTTATCTGCAACTACTCTTTCCACTCTCTTTTCCCTAAGTCCTCTCCTCTTTCCAAACACTGTCCTCCCAGTCACCTAGGTTCACAACTTAGCCCTTCTTGAGAAGAGATGCAGAATGATAAATAACTGAGACGTTAAAAATTTTGTCAAGGTGGTTGGAAAATATTTAATGGAATAAATAAAATATATTTTTAAAAATGGAGATTATAATATCTATTTTACCTCCCTGACAGGGTTGACACAAAACTCAAATGAGATAAGACATATAAACTATATTGTTTTTAAGATAAGACCTGCGATTTCTCTGAAAAAGGGCATTCTAATAAGGAAACTCCGTCTGCCAAGGTAAAGCTGAATCTGCTACATCTAATGGTCTTAGGGAGTTTCTTGGGTGGTACCCAGAAGTCCGCAATTTGGCTAGAGTCACACAGTCAGGATTGGCCAGAAGTGAGCCTTGAACTCCGGTCTATTGGAGTCTGAGGCCAGCTCTGTATTCACTCTGCCAGTTATCCCCTCAAAGTGACATTTAAATGTTAATTATTATTATTTCAGTTCATAAAGGACTTTGGAAAGTAGCTGGAGGGGAGTTCCATTCTATAGGATAGAAGGTACCATTAGAGATGACCTAGTCCAGAGGTGTGTTAGAGGGCTGAAATTGGATCCTGAGAACTAAATTGTTAATTTTCCTGTGTGAACATTCACACCTCAGAAATTGTGAACACCGGGGGGCGGAGCCAAGATGGCAGAGTAGAAGGACGCATGTTTACGAGCTCCAAAACCAAAGCCCATAGAATTAACATAAAAAGAGACTCCCATAGCTTCTGGAGCACTGAAAGGGGTACTGAAACGGAGTGGAAGAGATTTCCATTCCAAAGAGCCCTGGAGAGTCATCCCCAGGGTCCGTCACGCCTCGGAAAGTGGACCCCACCCCAGCGCTGCCCTGGCCCCGGCCCCAGAGAAGCTGATCCGAGCAGGTTTCAGCGACGGAAGCTCGGGCAGCTGGGAAAGTCCCTCCGCCCACAGAAGCTACAGGTCAGTGAGAGAGACGGCTGGCTGGCTGAGGAGAGTGGGGTGTCTCTGTGACTCAGGCTCCCTCGGGAGGAAGCAGCGGCAGCAGAGACGGGGGCAGGAAGCGGCGGAGGCAGAGATGTGGGTGGCAGCAGAGGCAGCAGTGGTGGCAGCCCCGGGACTCCCCCAGCAGCAGGATCTTCATTACTGAAAGTCTCTGCATAAACAACCTGAGGGAGCTGAGCCTGGGAGATGGCCCTGCCCCACCCTGCTCCACTACTGAAGGCCTCTGCATAAAGCCCCTGAGGGACCTGAGCCTGGGAGGTGGCCCTGCCCCCACCCCAGCACCAGAACTAAAGCTCATTGATTAGCAGCTGGGCAGAGGGTGTGGAAAGCCCATTTGAATCTCAGAACCCAAGCACTAGAGGGGCGGATCTAGGCGGGGCTGGACCCGAATCTCAGAAGTCAAGTAACTGGCTGGGAAAATGCCTAGAAAAGGGAAGAAAAATAAGACTATAGAGAGTTTTTTCCAACAAATGCAAATGATCCCGACATTCGGATCTGATGACGAGGACGTATTCTTGCCATCAGGGAAAAACGCGGAGGGTGGGACCTCGGTACCCCAGACACCCCAGGGGGATGTCAGGTGGGCTCAGGCCTTGGAAGAGCTCAAAAAGGATTTTGAAAAGCAAGTTAGACAGGTGGAGGAAAAACTGGGAAGAGAAATGAGAGAGATGCAAGAAAAGTATGAAAAATGGGTGAATACCTTGGTTAAGGAGACCCAAAAAAATGCTGAAGAAAATAACACCTTGAAGAATAGGCTCACTCAATTGGCAAAGGAGGTTCAAAAAGCCAATGAGGAGAAGAATGCTTTCAAAAGCAGAATGAGCCAAATGGAAAAAGAGGTTCAAAAGCTCACTGAATTTAATAGCTCTCTCAAAATTAGAATGGAACAGATGGAGGCTAATGACTTTACGAGAAACCAAGAAATCACCAAAGAAAACCAAAAGAATGAAAAAATGGAAGAGAATGTGAAATATCTCATGGGAAAAACAACTGACCTGGAAAATAGATCCAGGAGAGACAATTTAAAAATTATGGGACTATCTGAAACTCATGATCAAAAAAAGAGCCTAGACATCATCTTCCATGAAATTATCAAGGAAAACTGCCCTGACATTCTAGAACCAGAGGGCAAAATAAGTATTGAAAGAATCCATTAATCACCACCTGAAAGAGATCCAAAAAGAGAAACTCCTAGGAACATTGTGGCCAATTCCAGAGTTCCCAGCTCAAGGCGAAAATCTTGCAAGCAGCAAGAAAGAAACAATTCCAGTACTGTGGAAATACAATCAGGATAACTCAAGATCTAGCAGCTTCTACATTAAGGGATAGAAGGGCCTGGAATAGGATATTCCAGAAGTCAAAGGAACTAGGACTCAAACCAAGAATCACCTACCCAGCAAAACTGAGTATAATACTTCAGGGGAAAATATGGTCTTTCAATGAAACAGAGGACTTTCAATCATTCTTGATGAAAAGACCAGAACTGAAAAGAAAATTTGACTTTCAAACACAAGAGTGAGAAGAAGCATGAAAAAGTAAACAGCAAGGAAAAGTCTTAAGGGACTTACCAGAAGTGAACTGTTTACATTCCTACATGGAAAGACAATATTTGTACCTCTTAAAACCTTTCAGTATCTGGGTAGTTGGTGGGACCACACACACACATGTACACGCATGCACGCACACACACATACACACATGCACACACACACAGAGACAGAGAGCACAGAGTGAATTGAATAGGATGGGACCATAGCTTAAAAGAAATTAAGGTAAATGGTGAGAGAGAAATATAGTGGGAGGAAAGAGGGTGAAATGGAATGGGGTAATTATATGTCATTTAAGAGGCAAGTAGGAGACTTTTTAGTGGAGGGAAAAAGAGGAGAACTGAGAAAAAAAAACAATTAGTTTACCCTCATCACATTTGACTAAAGGAAGGAATAAAATGCACACTCATTTTGGTATGAAAACCTATCTTACAATACAGGAAAGTGGGGGACAAGAGGATAAGCAGGGTAAGGGGGATGATGGAAGGGAGGGCAAAGGGAGGAGGGAGCAATTTGAAGTCAACACTTGGGGATGGACAGGGTCAAAAGACAGAAGAGAAACAATGAGGGGAAGGGTAGGATGGAGGGTAATTTCAGTTAGTCTTACACAACACGACTATCAGGGAAGTCATTTGCAAAATTACCCAGATATGGCCTATATTGAATTGCCTGCCTTCCCAAAGGGAATGGGTGGGGAGGGAGCGATGGGGAGAATTTGGAACTCAAAGTTTTAGGAACAACTGTTTAGTATTGCTGTTGCTACTAGGAAAGAAGACATACAGTTAATGAGGAATAGAAAGTCATCTGGCCCTACAGGAGAAAAGGGAAGATGGAGAGAAGAGAAGGGAGGGATGACAGAAGAGAGGGCATATTGGAGATAGGGAAAATTAGATGCTTGGGGTATTGGGGTGGGGGGAGGGGATAAAAGGGGAGAAAATTTGGAACCCAAAATTTTGTGAAAATGAATGTAAAAAGTCAAATAAACAAACAAACAAACAAATAAATAAATAAGTAAATAAAATAAATCCAATCCATTGCTTTTAACCTGCCAAAAAAAAAAAATAAGGAAATTGTGAACACCATAAATCGGGGCTTGAGTGATTATTTTGTTGATTGTGAACTTCAGAAATTGATGGAGCAAAACTTAATAATGCTAATTCGAATGTGTCCTAGCTACAAACCCCCTCCCCTAATTTATCAGTATACTCTTACTGTCCAGTACATTTAATTGATGTAATCTCACTTAAATTCATTTTGCTACAAGAAGTGTTCATACTCCAAAAAGTATTTATTAGGCACCCACTCTATGCAAGGTAGTAGCCTAGGCTCTGAGCTTACAAAGACAGAATGAGTAAGTTCTTGTCCTGAAGAAGCTTAAAATTTCTTCTGTAAATAAATCATTTAAAAGAAGATTTACTTATATCTTTAAATTATAAATTCCTTGAGGGCAGGCATTGTCTTTTATCTCTTTCTGAATCCCCAGCCCTTTGTCCCTAAAACTTGGATCTTTGGCTTTATCAAACACTAGATTACCATGGTCATTTACTACAATGGATAGTGTACCTAATTTATTGTACTGATTCACCATTCTACTTTTTAACCAGTATCAAATTGTTTTCATTATTGCTGCTTTGCAAATACAGTTTGAGATTTGTTGCTTCTAGACCACCTTCTTTCACATTTCCCCCCCATTGATTCCTTTAACACGCTTGACCTTTGTTCTTCTAGATGAATTTTGTTATCATTTTGTTTTCCAGCTGTATAAAATAATTTTTTTGCCAGTTTTTTCACAATAAGTAAGTTGATTTATATAGAACTTTCATTTTTATTATATTGACTTAGCTCACCCATGAGAGTTAGTATTTTTCCAATCATTCAGATCTAACTTCATTTGTGTGAAAAGTATTTTGTAATTGTGTTCATCTAGTTCCTAGTTTTATCTTGGCAGATAGATTTCCAAGTGTTTTATATTGTTTGCAGTTATTTTAAATGGAATATCTCTTGCTCATTTTTCCTGCTGAACTTTGTTGGTTATATATAAAATGTTAATGATTTATGTGGGTTTATTTGGCAAAGTTGTTAATTGTGTTAAACAGTTTTTTAGTTGATTTTCTAGGATTTTCTAAGTATACCATCATATTGTCTGCAAAGAGTGATAGTTTTCTTGCCTCCCTGCCTATTCTAATGCCCTCAATGTCTTTCTCTTCTTATTGCTATCACTAGTGTTTCTAGTACAATACTGAATAATGGCGGTGATGACAGGCGTACTTCCTTTGCCCTGGATCTTAGTGGGCTCATCCCCATGACAGATAATGACTTTAGACTCACTGAAAACACAGTCAAGTGCAACTCATGTCATCATTTCTCTGATGGCATTGTCTTCTTCAGCAACGAAGGACAAACACACACATGCACACACACACACACACCTTACCATTTTAAGGAAAGCTCCATTGATTCTTATGCTTTCCAGTGTATTTAATAAGAATGAGTGTTGTATTTTGTCAAAACCTTTTCCTGCATCTATTCAGAGGATCGTATAATTCTTGCTGGTTTTGTTATTTATGTGGTTTAAGTATGCTGATAGTTGTCATAACATTGGACCAACCCGGCATTTCTGGTCAACTGGTCATAGCATGTGATACATTGCTGTAATCTCCTTGAGAGTATTTTATTTAAATTTTTTACATCAATATTCATTAGGGAAATTGGCCTATAGTTTTCTTTCTCTGTTTCTGCCTTCGCTGGCTTATGTATCAGCACCATATTTGTGTTTTAAAAGGAAAGCAGTATTATTCTTTCATTGCCTATTTTTCCTATATATCACATCAGAATTAATTGTTCTTTCAACATTTGGCAGAATTCACTCATGAATTGATCTGGTCCTGAGGATTTTTCCTTAGGGAGCCCATTTGTGGCTTGTTTAACTTGTGTTTTGTAAGATAGGGTCATGTAAGCATTCTATTTGCTCATCTATTAATCTTGGCACATTATATTTTTGTAGATATCCATCTATTTCGCTTTGATCGTTAGATTTATTGAATAAAATTGGGCAAAATAGCTCCTAACAATTGCTTTAATTTCATGTTCATTGGTGGTGAATTCAGCCTTTTCATTTTTGATACTGGCAATTTGATTTTCTTCTTTATTTTTAAACATTAAATTAACCAATGGTTTATCTACTTTATTGTTTTTCTTTCATAAAAGTATCTTCTAATTTGATTTCCTTAATGATTTCCTTGCTGTCTATTTTATTCATTTCTCCTTTTAGTTTTTCAGATTTCCCATTTGGTGCTTAAGCGGGGATTTTTAATTTGTTCTTTTTCAGTTTTTTTTAATTGTATGCCCAATTCATTGATCTTTCTCTATTTTATTGACGTAGGTATTTAGAGATATAAATTTTCCCTTAAGTACTGCTTTGGCTGCATCTCATAAGTGTTTTGCATGTTGTCTCATTATTGTTCCCTTTGTTGAAATTATTGATTGTTTCTATGATTTGTTGTTTGACCCATTCATTCTTAAGAGAGAGATTATTTAGTTTCCAATTAGTTTTTAACCACTCTTTCATGGCCCTTTATTACGTGTAATATTTATTGCATCATGATCTGAATATTTGCCTAATCTAATATTTGCCTTTCTGTGTTTGATTGTGAGGTTTTTATGCCTTAATACATGGTCAATTTTTGTGTAGGTGCCATGTACTTCTGAGAAGAAGGTGCATTGCTTTCTATCCCCATTCAATTTTCTGCAGAGGTCTATCATATCTAATTTTTCTAAAATTCTATTTATCTCCTTAATGTCTTTCTTGTTTATTTTGTGATTAGATTTATGTAGCTCAAAGTTAATTATCGTTAAAATAACTTTCTTCCTTGCTTCCATTTATTTACCTAATTTTTCCTCTACCACTCTTACTTGATTTTTGAAAACCCCTTTTTATTGCTTCCAGGAATTCTTGTTGGGCTTATGTTCAATTCACCGTTTTTCTTTGAGGCTTTGCTTGTAAGTATTTTGGCTTCATTGTTTTCTGAGTTTGTGTCTTGATCTTCCCTGACACCAGAGCAATTTCTTATGCTAATTTCTGCTGATGTTGCTTGCTTTTTTTCTCAACCTTTTTCTTGATTTTGAACATTATGTTAACATTCATCTCTGCTCCCATATTGTGGTAGTGGGCACTGTCTTAAGATTCGAGATTTTTCATGCTGCTTTTTCCAGAATCAATCATGCGGGTTGGAAAGTTTATGATGCTTTCAAGATGATGTGATCCTGGAAGAGGTGTGGTAACTGCTCTCCTCGTCTTCACTGAGGTCCTCACCCAGGAAGGGCCCTTGATCCCTTGGGACTAGAAAAAATACTGTTCCTCAGTGCTTCTGATCCATGCTCCTCTCTGTCCTTGACCATAATCCAGAAGTGGATATACACAGTGGAGTTCTCAAACAATGTCTGGTCTTGCATCCAGTGCTAGCACATGGTCCCCTTTAATCTCTTTCTGACCAGTTGCTAGATCCCCTTACCATCTGTTATTGAGAGCTCCCAAAGGGGCTTCTGCTTCTGTCATCACCACCACCTGGTCCCACCATTGATATTTCATTCACATGATCTTCCATTTAGCCTCCACTCCCATGTCTCAAATCTCTCTTTCTGATCTCCTAAATTTTCTTGGTCTAGAAGAATGTCTCACTTTGACCTTTTGTTGGCTCTGCCATTCCAGAATTCAATTTAGGTTATTATTTTAGAGATTTTTTGATGGGAATGTTGGGGGAAGTCAACTGAGTGCTTTCTCTCCTCTGCCATCTGTGCTTCACCCCTGGAAGTCTCTTATGATCCATTTTTGAGGCTACTTCCTCTCACTAAGAGAGAAATGAATCCAGTCATTCAATAAGACCTTATTAAATGCTTACTCTGTAGCAAGACCTGTGCTAAAAGAAACAAAAAGACAGAAACATTCCTTGCCATCAAGGAGCTCTTTTTCTAATGGGGGAGACAACATGCAAGCATGCATACAATATTGATGTAGGGTAAATGAGAGGCTACATAAGAGGGAAGGTACAATCATGGAGTAGGGAGACCTGGAAAGGCCACCTAAGAAAGGTGAGGTTTGAGGTGAGCTTTGAAAAAGCTAGGGAGATCAGTAGATGAAGGTGAAGAACAAGACCATTGTCAGACAGCCAGGGATAAGGCAATGTCACCTCTGATGCTTACTACCTGTGTGATCTTAGGCAAGTTCCTTAGCTTTCTTTAGTCTCAGTTAACTCATCCTAAAATGAAAGACTTGGTCTAGATAGCTTCTAATACCAATTCAAACTTGAAGTCAAAGAGCCTATGATCCTTCTGAAATTCTTTCATCACTAAGATGCAAAGGAAGATGGAGTCAGAAGACCCATACTCAAATCCCATCTCTGATCCTCATTGTCCCAAAGTGACCTCCCTATCCCCATGTAACAGCAGGGACCCCAGCATACACAGGAGGGTCTGTTGTACAGGTTTTTAGATCTGCTTTTCTAAAAGGAAAGTAACTTTTTAGGAGTCAGCAATCTCCCCTAATCAAGCACATATATCATTCACTTAGTTCAGGGGAAAAAGTCAGCTCCCTGAGCTTCAGAGAAAATATAGAGAAATAAAGAACAACAGACAGGGCTTCCAACCGTCTGACAATAAGCAATACATACATCACAGAGCAACAGACAGATCCAACTGTCTAACCATTACATACATACATAGTTTCCAGAGGCAGAAGTACAAACATTTGGGTTTTCAAAGCTGGGGGCCTCCTTAGCAGCCACCTAGAGTCTCATCTGACCAAACCAAAGCTTTCAAAGAGTAAGCCCCAAAACATTACTTTGCTTTAGAGAATATATACACTTTTCAGTTGCAAAGGGCATCACAGCTCTTGAGAACCAGTGCCTCATTAGAAATTAACAAAAGATGTGGGTCTTCCTGCAAAACAGATGTCCCCTAATGAAGCCTCCCTTAATGGTCAGGCCCATTAATAGTGGGGAAGATCTTTAATTCTCATTAACATAATTAGCATTACATCCCACCTCTTAGCTTCCTTGGTTTCAAGTCTTAGCCAAAATATCCCTTTTGGCATTTCCAGATGCATCTTAATTCTAGTGCTTTCCTTCTGTAGATTATCTTCAATTTATCCTGTTTATAACATGTTTGTACATAAGTTTTTTTTTTTGGCATACTGTCTCCTTCATTATATGGTGAGCTCGTTGAGAAGAGAGACTGTTTTTTGTTTTTTCTTCTTGCTTTATTTGAATCCTCAGCACTTAGCACAGTGCTTGGCACAGAATTAGCACTTCATCCTGATTTTTCGATTTTACTTGAGTCCCTCAAATAGCTCAGAATTGCAGAATGGATTCCATAAAATATGAATGGCTATATCTCCCCTTATATCAATTAGCTTTTACAAAGGAATATTTACTGAGAAGGTATAGGAAGGACTGATGCACAACATCCTCCCTCTACACATTGATTTCATCCCTAAGGACAGTGGACTCAGATTTAGAGGGTTGTCTAACAAACATTAACTTGACCAAGTTCATGTCTGGGGGGTAGTACAATCAATGGAAAAGTTTCTCGCTTGATTACTAGACACATTTTCTTTCAGTCAGGTCATTCCATTTACTAGGCTGGGTGAAGAAAGTCATTCACAACTGCTTCTTCTCTGGTCTTGGCTGCTTTATCTACCAGTATAGTCAGTTATGAACTCCAAGTTACTGGATCTCTCATAGTTCATCTATCCTTTATAAGTTTCCAGTGCCATAAGCTGGTCTATTCCATCGCAGTACACATTCACACACAATCAGGAAAGAATACAGTACAGAGAAAAGCAGACATGGCACCATGCATTCAGTCACATGGCACCTGTGTGGCAGAAGGCAGGTGGCCATTGCCACTTTGACTGCTGCCATCTCCCCACCTACCTGGAAGTTTACAGTAGTTCTTCCTCGTCTCTCAAAAATGGTGAGAGCAAATTCACTAGTTCAAGCCTTTTGTGTGCATGCTCAATTGTAGCTTAATAAGCAATTAAGACTTTGTCAACACTATGCAGTAAACTGAAATGAAACAGCCTTAAGATACCTGCTCAAGCTCTGAACTGAGGAAAGAAATGCTTCCTCCTTCACAGATTCAACAAAGTGCACATGCTCAAAGAACCGGGACTTCATTGGCTAAGCACCCCTATTATGTGATACTATGAAGCCATGAGATACTCTACAAACTTGAAGTATTTGTATGAACTGATACAAGGTGAAGTGAGCAGAACATTGTAGATGACATCCATTTTACAAAGCCTTCTGAAAGACTTAAGAACTTTAACCTTTGCAACAAGGAAACATTACAGGACTCATAAGAAACGGCGTTATCGATCTCCTAACAGAGTTGTGCAGAATGAGACGTACGTTTTTGGTCATGGTTGATGTGGGGATTTGTTCTACTTGACCATAGTTTGTTGCAAGGGCTTTGTTTTCCTTTTATTGTGAGTGAAATTTGACAAAAGGATAAACTGGGGCAATTCTATGAACAGGATAACATTTATTAAAAGGGAGCATACTGCCTGAAAGCAAAAGAATCAACGATGCGTCCATTTATGCCAAAGATCCCCAGCAGATGGACAGCTTCTCTTTTGTAGGTTTTGGGGAGTACCAAACAAAGAACAGAGCAGTGTAGGGTATATCCGTAAGGTAGAATGCCACCATTAGTATAGAACTGAGGGGCAGAGAAGAACATGATTGGTTGGAAGTTTGGTAATGAGGGCTAGCAACAGCCCCACTCCTTTCCTGAGATTAAGAAAGTGCTCTCTGCTTGAGTGCAGGTGCAAGACCTTTGAATAGCAAACCATATATCCTTGAAAGATAGCTTGGTGGTGTAAAGATATTAGGTGCAATTCCTTTGTGTTTCCATTCATCCTCAAAGGTCAGCTAAATTCCTTGAGGCAAGAAGAAATGAGTGATTAACTGGAGACCAGAGACAGTGCAGTTAACAGGACAGAAACAATTAATTGTAAATAGTGTCAAGAAGAAAATGACACAGAGTTAATATTTGATCATTTCACTTTATTTTTAATTGCAGGACCCTCACCGTGGGGGAGTTGAAAGGGGGAAAAATAAATTTTTGTGAATCGAAAGTAAAATAAAATAATTTAAAGAAGTCATTCGACCATAAATCCCTCAAGTATTTTATGGAACCTATTGAAGGGGAAACCCTCAAATACTGTGCTTTATTTTCATGGTCAAAGTCACATCATTATAAGACTGAAGAGAATGTTTCATCAGGACCAGACTTTGATGTAGGGATAAGGGGACATTTCTCTGAATGGGGAGGTAGAAAGCAAATTATCTCAGATGTACTTGGTTTCCGGATTGACTTTTGGATGGATGTTGAGGGTGAGGAAAGGCAGCCTCTTTCTTCATCCTCATGTCTCTCTGTTCAGAGTCTCAAGTCAGTCCACCTTCATTCCCTTTCTATCAGATTTTTGACTGTCTTGATTAAAAAAACCATTCCACAATGTGGGTACCTTCACTTCCCCCTTCCTTATAACTTCCAACTTTTTAGCTTTCTTTTGTGTGTTATCGTATCTTGTTAGAATGGAGGCTACTTGGGGCTCAAGGACCGTTTTTCTTTTTGCTTCTCAATGTACCCCTATTATTTAGCACAGTGTCTGGCACATAGTTAATATTTAAAAACTGCATGTTGCCTGCCTTGTTTGCCTCTTGATGTTTCAGTGTCTCTGGATTTTGGGAGCAGAACATGTTCAGCACATGGGACTGGATCTTTGAACAGCTCTGAAGCTGCTTGAGTGGGCTGAGTGGAGGCAGCTTAGCATCACTGAGGGTATTTCTCATCTAGGTTTTTAATGAATTTAAATAGGAAAAAGTTACAGCCCTATTTCAGTAGAACTGCTGTCCTTTATAACCCTATACACTTTATTTAATGCATTTTAAAATATTCTTAGAGTCCATCAGCTTCATCAGACTGGTTGCCAAAGGAGTCCAGGATACTGGAAAAATGCAAGATTGCAGATCTCAGTTGTGGAAATAACTTTTTTACTTTCTATCCCATAAGTTGAAAAATATACACTTCCTGTGCCTTTAGTGGTACTTGTTGTTTTCTCCTTTTCACTTAATTTTTATTCCATCCTCCCTCCCGATGGAGTCTGGTGGGTAAGAACCATGCCAGGAGAAGTCTCCCATGGGTGGCAGTGGGCAATTCACTACTGTCTCAAAGGCTCCAAGTGACATTGGCATTTTATCTCTGTCTCTGTCCCTTTCTCAGCCTCTCTGCTCCTGTTGTCTTTCTTTTCTCTGTCTTTTCCATCGGTCTCATTCATCTTTCCTTTTTGTCTTTTCCACTTGATCTTTGTGTCCTTTTTCATACTGTTTTCTTCTTTCTCCTTTCCTGTTCTTTCCCCATCTTTTTTCCTCTCTTGATCCTTCCCTTCTTCCTCTCTTCCATTCTCTACTCCCCATCTCTTTATCCTCCTCTGCCCTCTTTCCTCTTTTCTCCCTTTCCTTCTCCTTCACTCTGTCTGTCTCTCTCACTCCTTCTTGGCAGTGTAGTTCAGTGTACAGTGCCAGATTTGGGGATTTCAGGGCTCTGTTTCTCATCTGTGTTCTGCCACTTACCTGTGTGACCTTGAGAAAGTCATTTGACTTCCCTGGGCCTCAGTTTTCTTTTGTGTAACAAGATGATGGTTGGGTCACTTGGTTTCCAAAGTTCCTTCCAGCTACACCTATGGTTCTGGGTCTCTGGTTCTCTTTGTCTTTCTCCTCAGTGTTCCATTTAGCCCTTACTTGTCCTGAGTCTCTCTCTGCACCCCCACATCTTTTCACCATCTTTTCCATCTCTGCTTCTCCAGGTTCTGTGATATTCTGGGCAGATTTCTGTCTCCCTCTTTCCCTGATCCCCATTTTTTTGTCTGTTCTCTGCATCTAAGTTTTAGGGGAAGGCTGTACTAGCGATCTATTTCTACTCCCAGGTCAGACCTGGGGGGAGGGAGGAAAGCTAGAGGTGTAGATGGAGCCCAGAGAGGGTGATCCAATTAGTTACACATACAAGGGAAGGCTGTGAAGGGAGGTGAAGGCAGGAGTCAGCTAGGTACGTCAGGGCTCCGTTCAGGTCAGGCAGGTTCCTAGCACCCCATGTGACCTATGAGGGACTCTGGAGACTTCAAGAATCAGACAGAGTGTAGGGAGCCTACCAGTTATCAGCCTGCTTTTATTGCTCTCTGTTGAAGGCATGACACGGAAAAACAGAATTCGGGGAAGGGAAGGGAGACAGAGAGAGACAGAGACAGAGAAGGGGCAGGGAGAGAGGAAGAGACAAAGACAGACAGAATAGAGAGACAGCAGTAGTTAGTGTTCCAGTGTTCCAGATTTGGGCAGGCACAGTGGCAGGTGTGGTAGGTATGGTGTTGGAGAAAGTACTGGGATCCTAAGACAGGGGCATGCCCCGCTTGTCATGGGCAGGAAGGACCTCGTGTAGTGGGACGCAGTAAGGTCTCGGGACCAGGAAGGGACCGGGATGGGCAGGGAGGTCACTTACCTGAGGGTGGAGCTGAGAGGATGCGAGGGTGGGGGGAGAGGAGGAGGGAGGGCGGTGCCTGGGTCTTGTACTGGGCTTAAAATCTTGGCAGGGGCGCAAAGCAGGTCAGAGATTGGATCATGGATTTCGGGTCACTCCTTCTTCTGGCCTCCCTCCTGGGGCTCCTGCTCCTTTTGGCGCGGGGTCCCGCTGCTTCCCGGCGAGGTCGCCTCCCCCCAGGGCCTCGACCTTTGCCTTTACTGGGCAACATTCTGCAGATGAACCGTCATGGTCTCCTGAAATCCTTTCTGGCGGTGAGGACCCGCAGAATTGTGTGGTTGGGCGTGTTTGGGTTCCTATGAGCATTTGCAGGTGGCAGTGATGTCTCATGCCTCAGTTTCCTTAAGATCTCTCCATAATGAGAGATGAGCATTTTGAGATCAATCACTTTAAAGGAAACAGGGGAGAGGCTAATGCATTTGTAGAGCTTTTCCTGGAGTCGCGGGGGTAGTTTCCTCCCTAACTCCCTTATCTTGGAATAAGTGCTCTGAGATTGCTCCTTGTTAGGGATTTCTGAGCCCCTCTTTAGTCCCCGTGGGACTCCTTTCCGACTCAATTTCCCTATTGGGTATCATCTAGGAATCAGTACTTTGAGATCACTTATAATTGGAAATGTCGGGGAAGTTCAGTAACGGTGGGAGGAAGGGGTAGGGCTCTTTCTGGAAAGAGTGGACCCTCTAGAAGTAGGGGAGTAGAGTGGGTAGAGAATGGAGTCGCTTATTTTCTTTCTTGCCTTCTTGTTGGTGAGGGATAAACACTTTGAGATCTACCATACAGAATGGTATGTGGGTATTAGGACTGATTTCCTGGAAGAGAGTTTTTATGGGGGTAGGGGGAGGTAAGAGCAGAGTTCCATTAATTCCCTGATTGTTTCCGTCTGTTTCTGCTTCTTAAAAGAAAAGAAAGCAAAAACCCATGGATACATTGGGATCTTTCAGAGGGAAGGGAAGTCGGTTCCTCGATTTCTCTGAGTTTGTCATGGGTGGGTTGGTGACTATTTCCAGTATTGCCTGCCCGAGTTTTGCTCTGGGGAAAGAGGTGAAGGGTGAGGAGAAGTCAAGAGTATTGTTTATCATACCTCCAGCAGTGCCTTCCATAGGAATGGGAGTGGGGGTGATATGGGGATGCACAAAGTGACATCTAGATTCCTTCTCACTGCCCACCAGGGATGTTGACTAGAACTCTGTCCCTCTACTTCCACCGAGGCTCTTTGTTGGGGTGATCCAGGAACAAGATAGTTTGAAAAGGGGAACGGAGGGGAAAGGATGCTTCAATCTCTCTTTTTTCTTCTCCTTTAAAATGTTTTGTTGCCTCTCTTAATATTTGTTTTGTTACATTTTGAGTTCCACATTGTTTTCATCCTCCCTCCCTTTTAATCCCATATCAGACACCAACATTATACATATGTTTGTGTGTATATTTGTGTGTATGTATGTACAAATGTATATGTGTGTTCACATGTTTGCATATGCATATATGTATCTATATGTGCTTATACATACATACATACATATATCTTCCATATATCAATTCTTTTTCTAGAAGTAGATAGCATCGTTTTTCATAAGTCCTTCATAGTTGATATGATCATATGACAACTTAGTTTTGTTTCAACAATATTACTGTTTCTGTATACAACATTCTCTTGGTTCTGCTCATGGCACTATGCATTATTTCATAAAAGTCTTTCCACGTTTTTTGGAAACCAACCTGCTTGTTGTTTCTTATGTCACAGTAGTATTCATCACAATCATATACTACAACTTATCCAGTCATTACCCAATTGATGGACATCCTCTCACTTTCCAGTTTTTTGCTACCGCAACAAGAGCTCCTATAAATATTTTAAAACATATAGATTGTTTTCTCATTTCTCTCGTCAAATTTGGAAGAAGACCTGAGTGTGGTATTGCTCAGTCAAAGAGTATACACGCTTTGGGCATAATTTCAAGTTGCTCTTCAAAATGGTTGATGCAGTTTACAATTGCTCAAGTGTATTACTGTCCCAATTTTCCCACATTCCTTGCAACATTTGTCATTTCCCCCTTCTATCCTTTTGGCCAATTGGGTAGGTGTCAGATGGTATCTTAGTGTTGCTGTAATTTACATTTCTCTAATCACTAATGACAAGTATTTTTTCATATGACTACATACGACTTTTATTTCTTCTTCCAAAAATTACCTGTCCATATCATTTGACCATTTTTAAATTGGGAACTGAGAAAAATTCTTATCATTTGACTCAGCATTTGAGATATGAAACCTTTATATAAGAAACTGGACATAAATCTTCCCCCCCCCCATTTTGGCTTTCATTCTAATCTTGTCACATTGGTTTTATTCGTAGAAAACCTTTTTAAATTTATTGTAATCAAAACGATCCCTTTTCCATCCCACAATATTCTCTATCTCTTCTTTATTCATGAATTCTTCCCTTATTCATAAATCTGATAGGTTTTATGTTCCCAGGTCTTCTAATTTACTTATGACATTTCCTTTTATGTAGAGGTCATGCATTCATTTTGAACTTATCTTGGTAAATGGTGTAAGACATTGGTCTATACCTAGTTTCTGCCAGATTTCTTTCCAGTTTTCCCAGAAATTTCCATCAAATAGTGAGTTCTTCTCCCCAAAACTTAGATGTCTACGTTTATCAAACATGACGTTGCTACAGTCATTTCATAGTGTGTATTTTATGCCTACCTTATTCCACTGATCCACTGCTCCATTTTTTAGCCAGTGCCAGATAATGTTGATAAGTATCACCTTCAAATAGAGTTCAAGATCTGTTACACCTTGTTTTACATTTTGTATAGAATTCATTTGATATTCTTGACTTTTTGTTCTTTCAAATGAATTTTATTTTTTTCTAGTTCAATAAAGTAATTTTTGGGAATTTAATGTGGATGGCACAGAATAGGCAGAATTGTCATTTCCATTATATTGACTCTGTTCTGTCTCTCTTTCTTAACATCCCTGTCATTTCCCAAAGAAATGAAGTTAAAGCAAATTGGAGTCTTAACTGTTAGGAGAATATATGATCTGCCAGGAATGGAGGAGAGGAAGATTATCCTGCCCTTTGAGTCACTCCTCTCAAAGTCTGACCAGATCATCAGCAATTCACTGGACTCTCAGTGAAGCACTGTGCCAGACCCTGGGGGAGGAGCGGAGCTTCTTACTTGAGAAGCTCAGGAGCATAGAAAATCAAAACTGGAAGGGTATTTAAACATAGAATGTGAGACTTAGAAGGGCCTTCAGAATGTACATCATAGATTATCAGAGGTGGAAGAGACTTTGGAGCACAAAACGTTCTGTGAGTTGGGAAGGATCTTATCCATGGAATGCAGGGAGGAGAAGCTGACAAAAGAGAATATGGAAGGTTAGAGCTAAAGGGGGCCCCATACACCATCCATTTTAAATACACCCCCCTGAATTATATAGAAGAGAATGCATTGTGCCAACTGGGATCTAATGTGGTGGGACTTTTCCCCCCCATAGCTTCGGGACAAGTATGGAGATGTATTTACCATCTTCCTGGGCTCCCGACCTGTGGTTGTGCTATGTGGGACTGAGGCTGTGAAGGAGGCCCTGGTGGAGAAGGCTGAGGAATTCAGTGGTCGAGCACCTGTCGCGATCGTTGATTCAGTCTTCCAGGGGCAGGGTGAGTGATTCACCCCATGGCAAGTGTTGGGGATGAGTGATAAGGTGGTGGTAAGGTCCAAGGAAGGAGTGACTTCAGACTCTGAGGATCAGAGAAGGAGACAGGTAGGGGCTGAAGATAAAGAGAGGAGGATCAGGGTGGACAGAGGAGACTGATCAGAATGTAGAGTAATGAGAAGTCAAGGGGAGAGAGATTTGAGTCAGGAAGGATGTGAGTAAGACAAGGTCCTAAACCCCATCCCCTTTTGCCTTTAGGGGTTGTCTTTTCTAATGGCGATACATGGAAGACCTTGCGCCGATTCTCCCTGGCCACTCTTCGAGATTTTGGGATGGGGAAGAGAAGCATTGAAGAACGGATCCAAGAGGAGGCCCAGTGTCTGATTGAGGAGCTCCAGAAATCCAAGGGTGAGAAAAACAAGACAGGCACAGTTAGAAAAGAGAGAAAAAGAGCGAGATAGGGAGTCATCAAGAAAGAGAGGTACAGAGAGAGACATATTGAAAACTACAGAGAGAGACGATGAGAAAGACACCAGAACAGATCCTGACAACTAAGAAGATATAAAGGATCGGGACTAGACCCTGGAAGTGTCTAAGGGACCCTCGGGTTGTTTAAGTGACCCTGGGGGTGTCTAAGGGATCCTGGAGTGTCTAGGGGAACCTGGGGGTATGAAGGAGCTTCCTTTCCCCAGATGTTGAATTAGAGGGGAGTGGTAATGTTTTTTGGTACAGTCTTAGAAGCATAGTAATTATGCAGAGGCAGAAACATGGAAACAGAGGAACAAAGAACCCTGTAGACATAGGAGTTTTCCACTGACCTCCTGAACTTCTTCTCTCCACTCTTCCCCCCTTCCCTCCCCTCCTTTTGTGTTCTCTCATTTTCCCAGAAGTCTTGTTGGAACCCACTGTCCTCTTTCACTCCATCACGGCCAACATCATCTGCTCCATTGTGTTTGGTGAACGCTTCTCCTATGATGATCACCAGTTCCAGGATCTGCTGAACAAGTTCACTGACACGTTTGCCATAGCAAGTTCTCTCTGGGGCCAGGTGAGAGTTGGGATTACAGGGACTGAGTGACACTGGGAGAAGGAGAAGGAAAGGAGGACATAGGAGGAGATAGAAGAATAGAAGTTATTGAAGGACATTAGAGCACAGGTTCACAGAGAATGGTCACAGGGACACAGGGAGGGGAGGACACAGGGAAGGGAAAGCCAGGAAATGGGTGATAGAGTCAGAGGAAGGTGTAACTTCAAAGAAATAGCGAGGGAGAGGATGCAGAGAGCAGGTATATTTAAGAAGTGACAGAAGGATGGTGGCCCAAGCTTGGAGGAATGCTGGGTCCCATGGAAGTCAGAGTGCTCATCCTATTGTATCCTCTCCTTGCACATCAGCTGTTTGAGCTGTTTTCAGGTTTCTTGAAGTTCTTTCCTGGTTCCCATCGGCGTGCTCACAACAATCTGACGCTCATCAATGCTTTCATTGCTGACAAAGTGGAGAAGCACAAAGAGAGCCTGGACCCCAGTGCCCCCCGAGACTTCATTGATGTGTACCTGCTCCGTATGGAGAAGGTGGGCATTCCCACCCCTGCCCTCCATGTACTGACACTGTGTGTGTGTGTGTGTGTGTGTGTGAGAGAGAGAGATAGATAGATAGAGAGAGAGAGAGAGAGAGAGAGAGAGAGAGAGAGAGAGAGAGAGAGAGAGAGAGACAGTGAGAGAAGTCAAGGAGGGAGAAGGGAGAGGAAAAGACTAAGGAGAGAAAGGGAAAAGGGAAGGAAAGACAGGTTGAAAAACACAGTGAGAGAAAAAAAGACATAGGGTTTTCCTGAATCATTCTCTTCTGAACCCTATCCTCCTCTCTTTCTCTCTCTTCCCCTCCTTCCTTTGTGCTTTTATTAATTGCTCCATTACCCTTCTCAGGTTTTCACTACCAGTCTTCTATGCAGAGATGTGGAGGCAAATGTACAGAGCCAGCCCTCATTTCTCTTATGAGCTCCAGTCCCACATTTCCAAGTGCCTGCTGAACAGCTCTTTCTGCAGTCTGATCTCATGGGCACCTCAGATTGTAAACTCCCCAACTAGATTGTAAGCGCCTTGAGGGCAGGGACTGTCTTTTGCCTCTTTTGGTATCCCCAGTGGTTAGTACAATGCCCAGCACTTAATAAATGCTCATTGAAATGAAAGAATGAAGATACTGGAAAAAGAACTCATGTCCTCTCTTCCTTGACCCAATCTATCCATCCTCCAGTCTCCACTGTTACTATTGACAGCATCACCACTTCCTAGTTGCCTCTTTGTAACCTCAGAGTCAGCTGTGACCCTTAATTCTCTCTTGTACTCCTTGTCCAATAAGATTCCAAATCTTTTCATTTCCCCCCTCAGTGGCAGCTCAGTAATAAGTTCCACTCACATGACCTTTCCTCTAGTTCAAGCCCTTGGCATATCTTAGATGGTTTAGTGCAATAGCTGTTTAATTAACCTCCCTACTTCCAGTTTTCACTTTTGCTAATCTAGCCTTCAGTTAGTCAGTTAATAAACATTTAAGTTCCTGTTGTATGTCAGACACTGTGCTATGCGTTGGGAATAGAAAAAGAGACAAAAATACAATCCCTGCTCTCAAGGAGCTTGTAATCTGATGGACCCTCACAACTGCTAAATTCATATTCCTAAAGTACAGATCCGACTATTTCTGTTCTCTCTTCAAGAACTTTCATGGGCTTCCTATTGCCTTAGAATAAAGTTAAAAAAAATCTCAGTATGGCACCTAAATCTTCCAGTCTGCTTCTCTTTTCAGTTATCTTTTCTCTTACATTATCTGTTTTTCTCTTTATTATCTATTATATCTGTTATCTTTTTCTCTTACATTTCTCTTACATTATCTCTTTGAATTTCCTATTGTGGTCAAAGTAGCCTTCAACCTCCCTACTTCATGTTCGTAGGAGATTCCATATCCTGCCTCCTTGCCTTTGTCCAAGCTGTTCCCCTTGCCTGAAATGCCATCCCTGTGTTCCTCTCCCTCATAGATTTACTAGTTTTCTTCAAAGCCCAGTTCAAGTGCCACTTTTTATGTGAGGGGCTTCCTATTTCCCCAGTTGTTCATGCTACCCCCTTCCTGAAATTATTCCATTGTACTTTGTATGTAGACTTTGGTTTTACTTATGCCTATGTTTTATCCCCCTTGTCCCCAAATGGAATCATCACTCCCTAAGGGGACTGTTTTCTTTTTATCTTTATATTCTCAGCATTTGGCAAGATGTCTTTCACTACTTGGTAGGCACAATAGTTGAAATGAGAGAGAGGGTCAATATGATTCAGTGAAAAGAGCATTGGATCTGGATAAAATTCCACCTTTATCATTTACTACCTGACTAACCAAAGGCAAGTCATTTATCTTCTCTAAACCTCAGTTTCCCCATCTGTAAACTGAGGGATTTGGATTAGAGGTTCCTAAGTTCCTTTCCCACTGTAGGACTAGGGACTGGGAATAAAAGGGTGAGGGATGAGGGGAAAGAGACAGAAAAGGAGGCATCCAGGTAAAGATGAACAGAATGGGACATGAAAAGACACCAGGAGGGAAAAACAGAGAAGAGACAGAGAGGGATATGGTGTGTGTGTGTGTGTGTGTGTGTGTGTTTGTGTGTGTGTGTGTAGACAGCAAAGACAGCTCAAGAGCCAGAAAGAGGAAGAAATAGAGGATGAAAATGGAGGGAGACAGAGGAAGAAAAAACAATGAGAGGGGCAAGAGGATACAAAAAAGAGAAAAAAGGGGAGGGAGAGATGGAGATCACGATGGAGGAATTTAGGGAGAATCAAACACTGAGAGACTCAGCTTTCGTGATAGAAGTGAACTCAGACATATGAAAGGAGAGGCTCTGAGGCTAATCCATGGTCTTCTCTATTTTTCTCCCTGCCTTCCTCCTTCTTTTTCCTAGGAAAAGGGAAACACTAGCACCGAGTTTCACTACAAAAACCTCATCATCACTGCCATGTCTCTGTTCTTTGCTGGCACCGAGACAACCAGCACCACCTTACGTTATGGCTGCCTCCTTCTCCTCAAGTATCCATGGGTGGCAGGTGAGTAAATGTGAACAGCTTTGAGGAGTGACTGTTCTGCCTAGGGACTGGAAACAAGCAAAGGCTTTGAGTGGAGGTGTTGAACAGGTGGAGGGAGGTAGCCTGTTATAATTGGTGACAAGCAGTCAGGTCAGAGAGTTTTCCTCAGGCTCAGTTCCTAAGCCCCCATGTCTGGTAAAGGACTCTGAGAAATTGCTTAAGGAGTAAGGAATATATATATGGTCACTTTCCCTGTGTCCTCCTGGGCTATGGATAATTTTTCTCAGCTCAGTTGTTCGATGGGAAGCTGTCTCCCCAAGATTTCTCACAGTTATCCTGGACCCCATGTAAATGGATAAATTCACTAAATTATTTAAAATGTGTATACATGTATGTGCATATATGTGTACACAGATGCTTATGCATGTGCATACATGTATATATTACATACATATTCATGCATCTTTCCTTATGAACCACTTCCTATGAATTGGGTTTATATACCCTTTCCTCTTCCCCAGAGAAAGTCCAGGAAGAGATTGACCAGGTGATTGGGAGGAACCGTCTTGCAGAACTCAAAGATCGAGCCACAATGCCCTACACAGATGCTGTCATACATGAGATCCAGAGATTCAGTGACCTTCTCCCTATGAGTGTGCCCCATTCTGTGACCGAAGACACTTCCTTCAGGGGCTACCTCATTCCCAAGGTGAGAGAAATAACATCTCCAGGATCTTTTGAGTCATTCACTTCTAACTCATGTAAAGGAACTCAAGATCCCAAGGACCCCATGACTACATGACTCCATCCTAGAGAGTAGAAAGTCAAAGCTGGAGTTTCACTTAGAACACAGAAAATAGAACACTAAAATTCTAAGGGCTCTGAGAACATAGAACAGAAAATGCCAAGAAGAAAGGAAAGTTAGAAGAAAAAGAGAGAATGCAAGAATTTGGAGGGTTTTAAAGTTATTGAGTAAAGATTTCCAGAGTTAGAAAGAACATAGAAAACAGGATACTGTAATTCTAAGAACTCATAAAGAAGAAAAGAGAGAATGTTGACACTGATGGAGACCATGGAGATCTATTTCACTTATTTTATAGGGGAAGAAATAGGAGTCTGGAGAGAAGAGAATTTAACAATAAAATTAGATCCACTTTAAAACAGTTTCTGTCATTGATCTACTCTGTATATTGAACATATGTCACTGAAAGAGACAGAGTCAGAATTTCGGTCTTCAACAAAGAATACTAGAAGGGTAGATAGAGAAGAATGTAGTGACACAGATACTACCTTTCCTCTGTTTCCTCATCTCTACAACGGGATTGCTGGATTGGAAAAACTTTAAACTTGTGGTTTTACAATCCCAGACTCCAACCTGTGTTGGTCCGTGGAAACTGATGGGTAGTCTTGTCACCCTTGCCTCAGTCCCCAAGGGTCTAAGTTCTGTTGTGTCTCAGGGTGATCTGGTCTCCTGGTGCCTACAGTGACTTGGGGCTTGGTCCCAACATCTCTGCAAATCTCAACCCTCATATGCCCTTGGTTCTATGCTAAGTTACATCTGCTTTGCCTTGACATGAGTGTTTGGCCAGATTATGACCTGGCTCTGGCAAACCTTGATGGTCTGTCCTTGGGTGAAGGGGAAGATTTAGTGAAACTCATTTTTTACTTCTGGTGACACCTCCCTCTCTTGGCAGGGCACTGAAGTGTACCCTCTCCTGAGCACAGTCCTGCACGATCCCAGATACTTTAAGAAACCTTATGAGTTTGATCCCAATCATTTCTTGGATGCTCAGGGATCTCTGAAGAAGAGTGAGGCCTTTATTCCATTCTCTTCAGGTAAGCACTGTCCCCCAAGGCCCATAGAGAGCCTCCTCTCAAGAGCCAGTTAAAGACAACCAGCCCTAGGCTGTTTCTGTCTTTAGACTTTTACTTCAGTCTGACCTGGAAGGTGACCAGCCATTGGGAAAGATCGAGGATATTGGATACAAAGATGTTTGTATATATCATTTTATTTTTTTTTTTTATTTTTTTTTTTAAATTTATTTATTTATTTATTTATTTTACATTCATTTTCACAAATTTTTGGGTTCCAAATTTTCTCCCTTTTTCTCCCCTCCCCCCACCCCAATACCCCAAGCAATCTAATTTTCCCTATCTCCAATCTGTCCTCTCTTCTGTCATCCCTCCCTTCCCTTGTCTCTATCTTCTCTTTTCTCCTGTAGGGCCAGATGACTTTCTATTCCTCATTAACTGTATGTCTTCTTTCCTAGTTGCAACAGCAATACTAAACAATTGTTCCTAAAACTTTGAGTTCCAAATTCTCCCCATCCCTCCCTCCCCACCCATTCCCTTTGGTACGGCAGGCAATTCATTATAGGCCATATCTGTGTAGCTTTGCAAATGACCTTCCTGATAGTCGTGTTGTGTAAGACTAACTGAATTGCCATCCCTCCTCACCTGCCCCTCATTGTTTCTCTTTGATCCTGTCCCTCCCCAAGTGTTGACTTTCAATTACTCCCTCCTCCCTTTGCCCTCCCTTCCATCATCCCCCCCCAATATCTCCTTCTCCCCCGCTTTCTTATACTGTAAGATAGGTTTTCATACCAAAATGAGTGTGCATTTCACTCCTTCGTTTAGTCAAATGTGATGAGGGTAAACTTTTGTTTGTTTGTTTTTTTTTTTTTTTTCTTCAGCTCTCCTCTTTTTCCCTCCACTAAAAACATCTCCTACTTGCCTCTTAAATGACATATAGTTACCCCCTTCCATTTCTCCCTCTTTCCTCTCACTACATTTCTCTCTCATCATTTACCTTAATTCCTTTTAAGGTATGGTCCCATCCTATTCAGTTCAATCTGTGCTCTCTGTCTCTGCATGTGAATGCATGTGTGTATGTGTGTGCATGCGTGTACATGTGTATGTGTGGTCCCACCAACCACCCAGATACTGAAAAGTTTTAAGAGTTAGAAATATTGTCCTTCCATGTATGAATGCAAACAGTTCATTTCTGGTAAGTCCCTTAATACTTCTCCTTGCTGTTTACTTTTGCATGCTTCCTCTCATTCTTGTGTTTGAAAGTCAAATTTTCTTTTCAGCTCTGGTTTTTTCATCAAGAATGATTGAAAGTCCTCTGTTTCATTGAAAGACCATATTTTCCCTTGAAATATTATACTCAGTTTAGCCGGGTAGGTGATTCTTGGTTTGAGTCCTAGTTCCTTATATCATTTTATTTTTATGTATAAATACAATATAATGCATATACTATTTCATATAACATAAATGTATCTGTTTATATTTATCTTCCTTTATTGTATCTCTATTAGCAAAGCAGGATTGTAGTAGCTCAAAAGAAATGTGGGACACACAAAGTTAGATGCTTCCATTCCAAATATGCATAAGGCCTTTTTGTGGTAGAGCCTTCCAAGAGCCACAGTTGGGCACACTGTACCTTGACCCTGACATAGTGATGTCATTTTTGTCCTACTTCAGCATGAAGGACAGTAGTCCTTGTGCTATGTCTTTTGTTTATTTGGAATATGATGCACCCCACCCTTCTGACATCACATTTTTGGTTATCCGTTTCATCCTTCCAATAATTAGTGTGTCCATGAGATCAAATTTTACCTCCTTGCATTGAAATCTGACTCCTTCTGTTTCTCTCTCATCCATGGTGGATTTGTACATAGACACTAGAAGTCATGGATTTGGTTGCTGGCCCAAATCTCAGTCCTCTCAATTTTTCCCAGAGTAACTCTGTTCAAGGCACTTCCTTTCTCTCAGCCTCAGTTTTTTCATGTGTAAATGAGTGGTTCCTTCCTGCTGGAGAACTGTGATCCTATATCACCTCAGGTCCCTGGGTGTCTTGGGCTTGGTTGGGCTAGATGTCTGCTGAGGTCTGCTCTAGCTCTCACTCTGATTCTGAAGCTATTGGGACACAACATTTATGTTACTGTTGTCACCTGGTGGACATGAAGGAAGTATTTTGTGGACCTCCAAGATGGTCCTTGGGAGTGGGGTCCCTTAGCACTGACCTCTTTGACAATCCTCTCTGTACCCTTAGGGAAGCGGATCTGCCTGGGAGAGGGCATTGCCCGGATGGAAATTTTCCTTTTCTTCACTGCCATCCTACAGAACTTCTCTCTGAGCTCCCCCATGGATCCTGAGAGCATTGACCTCACACCCAGGCTGAGTGGAGTGGGCAATGTGCCTCCTATCTACCAGCTTCGATTCCACCCACGCTGATGGGAGCCAAGGTCAAGGCCTGGAGAAGTAACCACTGGGTCAACCTTCCTATCGCCATCAAACATACTATCCCAGAGGTCAACCAGGCTGAGAAGAGACTGGAGGGGACACAGTACCATTTACCACCCTCAGATGAGGGAAACTTGAGCAGAGAGGGGACAGAAGTGACTTCAGTTTCCTCATGGATAAAATGAGTGAGTCACCTCTGAGGTTCCTTTCACATCTAGATCAGCAATGATTCTATGTTCCTTAGTGACTCAAACATCCTCCTATCCTCCAGGTTCCTCCTTTAACCTAACCTCCTCACATCAGCATGCACCATTCATAAGAAGGAGTCAGAATCATCCTTAGTGCCTTTTTATCTCAACTGAGTGATTATGAAACCTATGTCTCAGGAGAGGGGAGTAAACCATATTATGGCAAAGTAAATAGAGTGTTGGATTTGAAATCAGGAAGACCTTCCTTCAAATCCTTCCTGTGACTTCCTGGGCCTTGCCAGCAGAGAAAAGTTTTCTACTTGTGCAAAAGGTAGATAATATTATCATTGGTACCAATCTCACAGGGATGTTCTGAAGCTCAACTGAGATTATGCATAAAAAGCACCCATTGTATGCATAGCAATATGCTAGGCACCGGACGTACAAAGATAATCATTCTTTTCCATCCTCTAGTCTTCAAATAAAGCATTTTAAAATGTAATTGGGCCGCTTTTGGTTTTATATTCTAGTAATTTCTTTTTTTTTAAATAAACATTTATTTATTTAAGTTTTTACATTCATTTTCACAAAATTTTGTGTTCCAAATTTTCTCCCTTTTTGTCCCCTCCCCCCACCCCAATACACCGAACAATCTAATTTTCCCTATCACCAATCTTCCCTCTCTTCTATCATCCCTCCCTTCTCTTGTCCCCATCTTCTCTTTTGTCCTGTAGGGCCAGATGACTTTCTATTCCCCATTAAATCTATTTCTTATTTCCTAGTAGTAGCAACAATACTAAACAGTTGTTCCTAAAACTTTGAGTTCTAAATTCTCCCCATCCCTCCCTCCCCACCCATTCCTTTTGGGAAGGCAGGGAATTCAATATAGGCCCTATCTGTGTAGTTCTGCAAATGACTTCCATAATAGTCATGTTGTGTAAGACTAACTGTATTTCCCTCCATCCTATCCTGCCCCCCATTGTTTCTCTTCTGCCTTTTGATCCTGTCCCTCCCCAAGAGTGTTGACTTCAAATTTCTCCCTCCTCCCATTGCCCTCCCTTCCATCATCCCCCTTACCCTGCTTATCCTCTTGTCCCCCCACTTTCCTGTATTGTAAGATAGGTTTTCATACCAAAATGAGTGTGCATTTTATTCCTTCCTTTAGTCGAATGTGATGAGGGTAAACTTCTTGTTTTTTTCTCAGCTCTCCTCTTTTTCCTTCCACTAAAAAATCTCCTGCTTGCCTCTTGAATGAGATATAATTTACCCCATTCCATTTCACCCTCTTTCCTCCCACTACTTTTCTCTCTCACCATTTACCTTAATTTCTTTTAAGATATGGTCCCATCCTATTCAATTCACTCTGTGCTCTCTGTCTCTGTATGTGCTTGCATGTCTGTGTGTGCGTGCACGCGTGTACGTGTGTGTGTGTGTGTGTGTGTGTGTGTAGTCCCACCAACTACCCAGATACTGAAAAGTTTTAAGAGTTACAAATATTGTCTTTCCATGTAGGAATGTAAACAGTTCACTTTTGGTAAGTCCCTTATGACGGCTCTTTGCTGTTTACTTTTTCATACTTCTTTTCATTCTTGTGTTTGAAAGTCAAATTTTTCTTTCAGCTCTGGTCTTTTCATCAAGAATGCTTGAAAGTCCTCTATTTCATTGAAAGACCATATTTTCCCCTGAAGTATTATACTCAGTTTTGCTGGGTAAGTGATTCTTGGTTTGAGTCCTAGTTCCTTGGACTTCTGGAATATCCTATTGCATGCCCTTCTATCCCTTAATGTAGAAGCTGCTAGATCTTGTGTTATCCTGATTGTATTTCCACAATACTGGAATCGTTTCTTTCTAGCTGCTTGCAATATTTTCTCCTTGACCTGGGAATTCTGGAATTTGGCCACAATGTTTCTAGGAGTTTCTCTTTTTGGATCTCTTTCAGGCAGTGATCAATGGATTCTTTCAATACTTATTTTGCCCTCTGGTTGTAGAATACCAGGGCAGTTTTCCTCGATAATTTCATGGAAGATGATGTCTAGGCTCTTTTTATTTATTTATCTATCTAACTATCTACTTATTTATTTATTCATTCATTCATTTACTTATTCATTCATTTATTTATTCATCCATTTATTTATTTATTCATTCATTCATCTATCTACTCACTTATTTATTTATTCATTCATTTGTTTATTTATTTAGCTTTTTACATTCATTTTCACACAATTTTGGGTTCCAAATTTTCTTCCCTTTTATCTACTCCCCCACCCCAATACACCGAGCAATCTAATTTTCCCTTTCTCCAATCTGCCCTCTCTTCTGTCATCCCTCCCTTCTCTTGTCCCCATCTTCTCTTTTGTCCTGTAGGGCCAGATGACTTTCTATTCCTCATTAACTGTATGTCTTCTTTCCTAGTAGCAACAACAATACTAAACAGTTGTTCCTAAAACTTTGAGTTTCAAATTCTCCCCATCCCTGCCTCCCCACCCATTCCCTTTGGGAAGGCAGGCAATTCAATATAGGCCGTATCTGTGTAGTTTTGCATATGACTTCCCTGATAGTCGTGTTGTGTAAGACTAACTGATTTACCCTCCATCCTATTCTGCCCCTCATTGTTCCTCTTCTGCCTTTTGATCCTGCCCCTCCCCAAGAGTGTCGACGTCAAATTTCTCCCTCCTCCCATTGCCCTCCCTTCCATCATCCCCCCCACCCTGCTTATCCCCTTCTCCCCCACTTTCCTGTACTGTAAGATAGGGTTTTGTACCAAAATGAGTGTGTATTTTATTCCTTCCTTTAGTCAAATGTGATGAGGGCAAACTTCTTGGTTTTTTTTCTCAGTTCTCCTCTTCTTCCCTCCACCAAAAAGTCTCCTGCTTTCCTCTTAAATGACATATAATTTACCCCATTCCATTTCACCCTCTTTCCTCCCCCTACTTTTCTCTCTCACCATTTACCTTAATTTCTTTTAAGATATGGTCCCATCCTATTCAATTCACTCTGTGCTCTCTGTCTCTGTATGTGCGTGTATGTGTGTATGTGTGTGCATGCTCATGCATGTACGTGTGTGTGTGTGGTCCCATCAACAACCCAGATACTGAAAAGTTTTAAGAGTTACAAATATTGTCTTTCCATGTAGGAATGTAAACAGTTCACTTATGGTACGTCCCTTATGACTTCTCTTTGCTGTTTACTTTTTCATGCTTCTTTTCATTCTTGTGTTTGAAAGTTAAATTTTCTTTTCAGCTCTGGTCTTTTCATCAAGAATGCTTGAAAGTCCTCTGTTTCATTGAAGGACCAGATTTTCCCCTGAAGTATTATACTCAGTTTTGCTGGGTAGGTGATTCTTGGTTTGAGTCCTAGTTTCTTTGACTTCTGGAATATCCTATTCCATGCCCTTCTATCCCTTAATGTAGAAGCTGCTAGATCTTGAGTTATCCTGATTTTATTTCCACAATACTGGAATTCTTTCTTTCTAGCTGCTTGCAATATTTTCTCCTTGACCTGGGAATTCTGGAATTTGGGCACAGTGTTCCTAGGAGTTTCTCTTTTTGGATCTCTTTCAGGCAGTGATCGATGGATTCTTTCAATACTTATTTTGCCCTCTGGTTGTAGAATACCAGGGCAGTTTTTCTCGATAATTTCATGGAAGATGATATCTAGGCTCTTTTTTTGATCATGACTTGCAGGTAGTCCCATAATTTTTAAATTGTCTCTCCTGGATCTATTTTCCACGTCAGTTTTTTTTCTCATGAGATATTTCACATTCTCTTCCATTTTTTCATTCTTTTGGTTTTGTTTGGTGATTTCTTGGTTTCTCAGGAAGTCATGAGACTCCATCTGTTCCATTCTAATTTTGAGAGAACTATTCTCTTCAGTGAGCTTTTGAACCTCTTTTTCCATTTGGCTAATTCTGCTTTTGAAAGCATTCTTCTCCTCATTGGCTTTTTGAACCTCTTTTGCCAATTGAGTGAGCCTATTTTTCAAGGTGTTATTTTCTTCAGCATTTTTTTTGGGTATCCTTTACCAAGGTATTGACCCGTTTTTCATACTTTTCTTTCATCTCTCTCATTTCTCTTCCCAGTTTTTCCTCTACCTGTCTAACTTGCTTTTCAAAATCCTTTTTGAGCTCTTCCAAGGCCTGAGCCCACCGGACATCCCCCTGGGATGTCTGGGATACAGAGGCCCTGCCCTCTACGTCTTTCCCTGATGGCAAGAATACTTCCTCATCATCAGATCCAAATGTTGGGATCATTTGCATTTACTCAAAAAAGCTCTCTATAGTCTTATTTTTCTTCCCTTTTCTGGGCATTTTCCCTGTCAGTTACTTGACTTCTGAGATTCCTGTACACCCCTGCCTAGATCCGCCCAGCTAGTGTTTGGGGTCTGAGATTCAAATGGGCTTTCCGTGGCAGGCGTGGCTGCTATTCAATGTGAGCTTTAGTTCTGTTGCTGGGGTGGTGGCAGGGCCGCCTCCCAGTCTCAGCTCCCTCAGGGGCTTTATGCAGAGACCTTCAGTAATGTAGCGGGTGGGGCAGGGCCGCCCCCCAGTCTCAGCTCCTTCAGGTGGTTTATGCAGAGACCTTCGGTAATGGCGCTGAACTTCTGCCTGCTGCTCCAGGAGTCCCAGGCCGCTGCTGCTGAGTCTGCCTCTGCCTCTGCTGCTGTCTCTGCTGCTGCCTCTGCCGCTGCCTCCCAAGGGGGTCCAAGTCATGGAGACACCCCACTTCCCTCTCGGACAGCCCAGACATCTCTCTCACTAACCTGTAGCGTCTGTGGGAGGAGGAACCTTCGCAGCCACTGGAAATTCCGTCCCTGAAGCCTGCTCGGATCTGCTCCTCTGGGGCCGTGTGGCCAGGGCAGCACAGGGGTGGACTCTGCTGTCCGGAGCATGATGGACCCCTGGGGACGGCTCTTCAGGGTTCTCTGGAGTGGCAATCTTTTCCACTCTGTTTCTGCGGGCCTTGCAGTGCTCCAGAATTTGTGGGGATTTTTTTTTTTTTTTTTTTGCAGGAAATACATGGGCTGTGGGTTCGGAGCTAGTATACGTGAGTCTTTCTACTCCGCATTCTTGGCTCCATCCCCCATTCTAGTAATTTCAATTAACGAATATGTCAGACTCTGTGCACAGAACTAGGGATTCAAAAGTCTGAAAAGACAGTCCCTGCCTTTCAGAAGAATACACTCCAGTGAGTTAAATATTTTGCAAACAAATATGTATAAAACAAGCTATAACTAGAAGAAATAGAAATGATTAACAGAGGGAAGTCCCTTGAAATAAGAGGGATTGGAGAAGGTTTCTATTAAAAGAAAAGGTTTTAGTTGGAACTTAATGGGCGCCAGGCATGTCAGTAGGTAGAATGGAGAAGAGAGAGCAAGCACACTCTGGCATGCTATCTAGAGGACTTACTGTCAAGTACAGTTAATATCTGTGACATGTGTGGAATGGACATACTACTGAAAACTCTAGTTAGCAATAGCCAGATGGTGTATATTTTAATCCTTACAAATTTATCTAATTTATAAAGGTTTATAGATAGAAGAGGAGATAATATGCCCTGGTGGCTGGGGTTTGCCCTCCAGTGCCCTGGATATAGTGGCTGAAGAATGGTTCATTGCATCTCACCCAAGTTGACCCCCTTCCAGACACTCAGCTTCTGCTCCAACACTCATTGCATGTTCATTTCAGACCTAGATGCCATACCTTTCCTATGGTCATGAGAGCAAATCTCTTGTTAATACATTTTGTATTTGTTTTAGCATTTCTGACAGATTTTTTTTATTGTTTTCCTTATCCTAATCCAAATGAGAACAAATGTGCAGGAAAAGATACCAACCTGCTTAAATTTCACACTGTG
This sequence comes from Bettongia penicillata ogilbyi, assembly GCA_023548195.1. NCBI lineage: Eukaryota > Metazoa > Chordata > Mammalia > Diprotodontia > Potoroidae > Bettongia > Bettongia penicillata. Next base: position 93,748 of record JAJHZJ010000310.1, on the reverse strand, counting down.
ACAAAATGGAGCAATTACCTTGTAGAAATGGAATGTGAAAGGAAAAACTAATACAGAGGAAGCAGATGAGGGTAGAGAGTTTCTAATGTTGCAATCTTACTCTCCTCTGGGTAGAAAAGGAAATGTGCATATCTGGAGAGGTTTAGAAGTCTTTTGAATTTCTAGGGAGGTGAGAAAACGAGGGTACAGGGTGGGAGAGGGACTTTTAGAAGGTTGTATAGATTTAGATTAGGAGGGTGGAGAGAGACGATAAGGGACTGGCTTTTGGAGGAGCGAGCAAAATAAGGAATAAGAAGGTAAGGGGACAGGGTAAAAAGAGAGGTTGAGAAGGAAAATAGTGAGTAAAAATAAGATGGAGGGAAATTCACAAATAGTAATTATAACTTTATGTGTCAACTCATCCATAAAATGAAAACAGGTAGCAGAATTGGCTAAAAGTTAGCATTCAATAATATGTTTTTTACAAGAAGCACATTTAAGAATGAGAGATGCATACAGAGTTAAAATGGAGGGTTGAAGTGGAATTTATTATGCTTCACCTGATGCAAAAAAGGCAGGGGTAGCAATTATGATCTCAGACAAAGTTATGTCTAAAATAGATTTAATTAAAAGAAATAAACACAGTAACCACATTTTGAATAAAAAGTACCACAATGAAGCAATGTCAATACTGAACCTATATGCACCAAATACTATAGCATCAAAATTTTTCAAAGAAAAATTAAATGAATTAAAGGTAGAGATAGATAGTTGTAGTAGGGGACTTTAATCTTCCCTTCTCAAAACTAGATAAATCTATCAAAAAAATTAATAAGAAAGAAGTTAAGGAAGCGAATAGAATGTGTGTGTGTGTGTGTGTGTGTGTGTGTGTAATCTGGAGAGAATTGGATGGAAATAGAAAGTACTGCACCTTTTCTCAGCAGTACATGGTACCATTACAAACACTGACCATATATTAGTACGTAAAATTTTTATAGTTAAAAGTAGAAAAGCAGAAATATTAAAAATATTCTTTTCAGATCATGCAATAAGTTATATTTAGCAAGGGATCATAGAAACACAGATTAAAAACTAATTGGAAATTAAACAACCTAATCTTAAAGAATGAGTGGATTAAAGAACAAATTATAGAAACAGTAATTTCATTAAAGAGAATGACAATAATGAGAAAACATATCAAAACCCATGAGATATAGTAAAAGCAGTGGTCAGTGGAAAACTTATTTCTCTAAATGCTTACATCAATAGAATGTTTACCTCCCCTTCCCCTTCCTTCTCTTCTCCAAAGGAAGGTAAATTTTTATGACCAAAAGATGCCCAGTTGGCTTGGGTTTTACTGGGCTAGTTCCCTCCCCTCCCCTCCCCTGTCCTGTCTTTTCCTTTCCCAAAACCTGAAACCTACTGCACTCTGAAACTGGGACACCAATGAGCCCCTGCCTTAAGGCTCTTGTGGACCCTCCTGGCTTTAGAGTGATTATCAGTAGTAACTGTTGCTATTTCCCTCCCAGTCTGATGTTTTTCTTTTTCTTGATCTCATTATGTCTTTCTTTTTTTTGGTCTCATTAACGGGCCATACCCTGGCTATTTCTTAAACAGACCTATTCATTGAATGGATGTGATCTCACCCTAAGAGAGTGCCTGCAACGACCTTGGCCTAAAGGGCCCAAGGTCTTCCAGTGCATCCTGGTTCATCTCCAGTCATCTTGATGAATATCTGCTCACTGGATTCAGATGGCTCTGGAGGAGAAGTGAGGCTGGTGACCTTGTACAGCCCTCCTTCACTCAAAACAAAGTTATGTGCAAATCGTGTCATCATTTCTCTGATGGCATGGTCTTCTTTGGTAATGAAGGATGAACATACATCAATAGAAAAGAGACAGTATAGACTAATGAAGTGGGTACGCAATACAAAAAAACTCAAAAAAGAAAAAATTAAAAATCCCCAATTTAACACTAAATTTAGAAATCCTAATAAGCAGAGATGAGATTGACAAAGTTGATAGTAAAGCTGGGAGTTGGTTTTATGAAAAGTAAATAAAATAGATCAATAATTGGTTAATCTGATTAAAAAAGATTAAATTTGATTAAAAAAGATTTAAAAAAGAAGAAAACCAAATCACTAGTATCAAAAATGAAAAGGGTGGATATATCACTAATGAACGTGATATTAAAGCAATTACAGGAAATATTTTGTCCAATTATAAACTAATGAATTTAACAATTTAAGTGAAATGGAAGAGTATTTACAAAAATATAAATTGCCTAAATTAGCAGAAGAGGAAATAGAATATCTAAATAGACCTATTTTAGAAAATGAAATTGAATGGGCTGTAAATGAGCTCCCAAAGAGAAAAGCACCAGGACCAGATGATCTGGCAAGTGAATTTAAAGACCAACTAATTCCAATATAAATTATTTGGAATATTAGGCAAAGAAAGAATCCCATCAAACTCCTTTTATGAAACAAATGTGATATTTAGGTATCAATAGGAGCAGTAAAAGCAGAGGAAGAAATTATAGATCAATTCTATTAATGAATATGGATGCAAAATTCTAAATAAAATACTAGTTAAGAGATTATAACAATATATCACAAAGTTATACTTCTTATCAAGTGGGATGTATGTCAGGAAGGCAGGGATGATTTAACACAAGGAAAATTATTAACAGAATTGATTACCAATACTAAAAGTTTAAAAAAAATTACATGATTATGTCAATAGATGCAGAAAAAGCTTTTGATAAAATTCAACACTCATGCCTCCTAAAAACAGTTGAAAGTGTTGGAGTAAGTGGATTTTTCCTTAAATTAATAAAAATATTTATTCAAAACCATCATCAAGCATTATTTGTAATGGGGATAAACTAGAATCCTTCCCAGTAAGATCAGGTGTGAAAAAAGGATGCCCAATGTCCCCAATATTATTTAATATTGTATTGGAAATCCTAGCAATAACAATAAGGGAAGATAAAGAAATAAAATGAATCAGTATAGACAATGAAGTAATAAAGCTATCTGTTTTTGCACATGATATGGTAGTAGACTTGGAAAATCCTATATATTCAACTAAAAGGTTAATTGAAACAAATAATAATGTTACTAAAGTAACAGGATATAAAGTAGATCCACACCATCAGCATTGCTATATATCGCAAACAAAACTCTATAAGAAGAAGTAGCAAAAGATATCTCATTTAAAATAAATCTAGATAGTATAAAATATCTGGGATTAGACCTATCAAAACAACCCAGGAACTACATGAATAAAATTACTATAAAACTTTTTATACAAGTAAAACTAGATTTAAATAATTGGAGAAAAATCAATTACTTATGGGTAGGCAGGGCCAATATAATGAAAACAATAACTTAACACAAACTAATTTATATATTCAATGACATCTCAACTATGTTACTAAAAATTATTTTACTAAATTAGAAAAAATAATAACAAAATTCATGTAGAAGAACAGAAAGTCAAGAATATCAAAGGAAATAATACAAAAATGTAAAAGAAAGAGGTTTAATGATTCCAGAGCTTAAACCATATTATAAGGCAGTAATGATCAAAACTATCTGGTAGTGGCTAAGAAATAGAAATATAGGTCAATGGAACAGAGTAGACATACTTATCCCAGCAAATAAATCTTGCATTTGACAAGTGTAAAGAGTTAAGATTTTGGGATAAGAATTTATTATTTGATAAAGGTTGTTGGGAAAACTGGAAAGCATTATGGCAGAAACTGGGCAAAGACCAATATCTTATGCCATTGTATTAGCAAGCACCCTAGTACATCCAGGATGGCCTGCTAGCACTAGAACAATCCTTCTTTAATTAAATATATATATGTCATTCATTAGTTCAGGGGAAAGGTTAACACCCTGAACGTGGAGAAAATACAAACAGAGAAAATACAAGCAGATAAATTAGCACAAAGATTCAACAGACCGGGCTCTTACTGTCTGAACAAAGTAACCCAGCCACCTATATACACTACCAGATGGGAAGGCACAAACCTTTGAGTAGTCAGGGGGCTCTTAACAAACAGTTACTCAGAGTCCATCCAGGCAATCAAAAAGTCCTTCTCATAAGTGAATATCCAAAGCAAAATACCAATATGCCACTAATATATATATATACATACATATGTATATATATATATATATATAGATAGATAGATATAAGACTCAGCCCCCCTAATTGGCTCAGAGTCAGTAGGCTAGAAATATACATGATTCAGCACAGCTGTGAACCATCAGGGTTCAAAGAAGATCAATCCTTCAGATGTTTTCAATGAACCTGGGAAACTGAATGCAAAAAAGAAAACAACAAAAATCCCACTTTGTCCAAAGGACTATAAAACCATACATAACCTTTGATCTAGCAATATCACTACTAGTTCTGTATCCCAAAAGAGATAAAAAACAAAAAGGAAAAAGATTTGTACATACAAAAATATTTATAGAAGCTGTTTTCTGGGGGTAAAGAATTCGAAATTGAGGGGATGTCCATCAATTGGGGAATGGTTGAACAAGTTGTGGGATGTGATTGTGATGGAATGGTATTATAGTATAAGAGACTGTGAGTAGGATCCTCTCAGAAAAACCTGGAGAAACTTGCATAGGCTGATGCAAAGTGAATGTACTATGTACAAAGGTACAGCAATATTTATCGTAAGAGGTTTTTTTTTTTTTGTATGTTCACCCTTCATTCCTGAAGAAGACCATGCCATTAGAGAAATAATTACATTACTTGCACTTGACTTTGTTTTGAGTGAGGGAGGGCTGTGCAGGTCACCAGTCTCACTTCTCTTCCAGAGCCATCTGATTCCAGTGACCAGGTATTCATCAGGATGACTGGAGATGACCTAGGATGAGGCAATTGGGGTTAAGTGACTTGCTCAAGATCACACAACTAGTGAGTGTCAAGTGTCTGAGGTGAGGTTTGAACTCAGGTCCTCCTGACTCCTGCACTGGTGCTCTATCCACTGAACCACCTAGTTGCTCCTTATCGTAAGATGATCAGTTATGAATGACCTAGCTATATTTTCAGCAATACAATGACCCAAGACACCTCTGAAGGTTTTATGATGAAAAAAATCTATTCACCTCTAGAAAAAGAACTGATGGTGTCTGAATACAGGCTGAAGTATACTTTTTTAAACTTTATTTTTCTTGAGTTTTTTCTGTCTTTGTTTTCTTTTACAATTTGACTATTATGGAAATGTTTTGCATGACTACTCATGTACAGCTATATCGAATGGCTTGTGTTCTCAATGAGGGGTGAGTGGAATGGGGTGGGAGGAAGGGAGAGAATTTGGAACTCAAAGCTTTAAAAACAAATGTTAAAAATTATCTTAACATACAGCTAGGGAAAAATAAAATATTAAATAAACAAAGAAAGTTTGTGCAAAAAAATGAGTAATATGAGTAATTCCCCAATTGATAAATGGTCAAAGGATTTGAACAGGTAATTTTCCAATGAAGAAATCAAAACGTTTTTACAGACAAATAAAAAAATGCTCTAAATCATCATTTGAGATCATGGAAGGGAAAAGTGAAAAATGTTGGAGGGGGTATGAAAAAATTGGGAAATTGATTCATTGTTAGTGCAATTGTGAACTGATCCAAACATATTGGAAAGCAATCTGGATTATACTCTTTGACCCAGTAATATCACTATGAGGTCTGTTTCCAAAGATGATTAGCGAAAAAGGAAAAGAACCTGTATTTCTAAGCTCTGTATGGCACCTCTCTTTGTGGTGTCAAAAAACTAGAAATTGCAAGGATATTCTTCAGTTGGGGAATGGCTGAACAATTTCTGGTATTTGATTGTGATGGGAAACTGCTATGCTATAAGAAATCATGTGCTCAATGATCTTAGAAAACCATGAAAAGACTTGCATGAAATAATGAAGAGCAAAATGAGCAGAACCATGAGAATATTGTATACAGTAATACCTTTATTGTTTTAAGAATGACTTAGAGTAAGTTATTTTGACTATTATAAATACCTAAATATTTTCTTCAGCATTTTTTTGGGTCTTCTTAAGCAAGGTATTGACCCGTTTTTCATACTTTTCTTGCATCTCTCTCATTTCTCTTCCCAGTTTTTCCTCCACCTGTCTAACTTGCTTTTCAAAATCCTTTTTGAGCTCTTCCAAGGCCTGAGCCCACCTGACATCCCCCTGGGGTGTCTGGGGTACCGAGGCCCCACCCTCCACGTCTTTCCCCGATGGCGAGAATACGTCTTCGTCATCAGATCCGAATGTCGGGATCATTTGCATTTGTTGGAAAAAACTCTCTATAGTCTTATTTTTCTTCCCTTTTCTAGGCATTTTCCCAGCCGGTTACTTGGCTTCTGAGATTCCTGTCCACCCCCGCCTAGATCCGCCCAGCTAGTACTTGGGGTCTGAGGCTCAAATGGGCTTTCCGCAGCAAGCTTTAGTTCTGTGCTGGGGTGGGGGCAGGGCCACCTCCCAGGCTCGGCCTCCTCAGGGGCTTTATGCAGAGGCTTTCAGTAATAGAGCAGGGTGAGGCAGGGCCGTCTCCCAGGCTCAGCTCCTTCAGGTTGTTTATGCAGAGACCTTCCATAATGAAGATCCTGCCTGATGCTGGGGGAGTCCTGGGCCAACGCAGCCGCTGCTGCCTCCGCTGCCGCCCACGCCTCTGCCTCCGCCACTTCCTGCCCCCATCTCTGCCGCCCCCGCTTCCTCCCGAGGGGACCCGAGTCACGGAGACACTCCGCTCCCCCTCTCGTCCAGCCCATCCTTCTCTCTCACTGACCTGTAGCTTCTGTGGGCGGAGGAACTTTCCCGGCTGCTGGAGCCTCCATCCCTGAAGCCTGCTTGGGTCAGCTTCTCTGGGTCCGTGGCCAGGGCAGCGCTGGGGGTGAGGTCTGCTTTCTGGGGCACGATGGACCCTGGGGACGGCTCTCCAGGGCTGTCTGGAACAGAAATCTCTTCCACTCTGGTTCTGCACACCTTTCAGTGATCCAGAATTTATGCGGATCTCTTTTTACATTAATTCTATGGGCTGTGGGTTGGAGCTCGTAAACGTGCATCCTTCTACTCCGCCATCTTGGCTCCGCCCCATAAGTACCTAAATATAAAGAAAGAAGCAATCTGTATCCAGAGAAAGAACTGATAAATAGAAGTATACATAGAGTAATTTTACACACGCAGTAACGCACACATATTTGTGTCTAATGGTGGCCATATCTAGGGTAGGGAGAAGGGAAGGAAAAAAAAGAAAAAAAATTACATGATAATTGTTGCATACAGTAAAACCTCGATTTACAAATTTAATACATTCTGAGATTCTATTCATCATGCGATTTGTTCATATTGCAAAGTGAATTTTCCCATAGGAAATAATGTAAAATTGGATGATCAGTACCACATCCCCAAAAATATTCATATAAAAATAATCATTTATAATTTTAGGTAAGTTTTTTGTCCCTAATGCACCTAAAATACACTAGCAATTATTAGTACACAACATAAACAAAAAAATAAAATAAATTAACCCACACTTTACCTTTGAGAAAATTGTAGTTGGCATGAGGGAGATGAGAGGGAGAGGGAGGAAGGGTTATTGCAAAGTACTACCATATGTATGCAAAGTCATGTGAACACACTTGTAATGGTATTGTTAAGAGCCAGTGATGCTGCCTTCATGAAAGGTCAGTGTCAAATGAAGCTGATTAGGTGGTATACTGACTTGAAGTTCCTTTATTTGACATACAAAAGCAAAAAAACAAAAACAAGACCGTTGCCCTAGTTGAACGTCATCCCTATGTGAGCCATTCAATTCTAAACATGATGTTCATACTGTGAATTTTTGTTTGTCCTGCATGACAAATTTTGCAAAAAATTTGTCCTCATTCAGTAAAGTATAAGTAAACCAGATTACTTTTAAATCAGTGTTCTGTTGCATTTAGAAGCAATAACAAGTTATACATAGAATATTTGCAGTTTCATATGCAATCATTTTATTTGTATTATACTGTTATGTAAATGTTTGTTTTAGTCAATAAATTAAAAAAAAATAAAAAAGAATGAATCACTACTCTTCTCCACACAAAAGACTGTGGTCATCTTTGGAAAAGTGATTTTATTTGCCTCTCAAATATTACCAGTGTCACCATAGTCAATTGAGAAACCAAGACTTTTATCATGATCTACAGATGCATAAGACATCTTAAAAAACTGTCATTGGTGATACACTCTACTAGCAATGCAGTGCTGCTCCTTGGCTTGTATATACAACAACCCTTCCCTGATCAACATCCCTTCTATCTCAACTTCATCCTGTGAGTCCTGGCATTGGACCTGATATGGCTAAAGCATTTATGCAGTGAAATCAAATACAGTTGTATTTAAGAAAGTTCAATTAGAGTCACTTAAAAATGTACATTATTTTGTAAATCTCTATGTACTTATAACTTCAAAAAATGAAAAGTATTTAATTTTAAAGTTAACTAACCTTTTAATGACTTTATTGTTTGCTTTTAGTTGGAAAGCATTTGAATATTTGGTTACTGCATGCATATCTGCAATTTCAGTTGATCAGATGGGTATCAGTCATTTGTGACCTAAAGATCATCTTGATTTGGGTTAGGTAGGAGAATGTAGATTCACAGTAATAAGTGGTTGAAAAGCAAGAAAACATTTTTCGGGCTGAAAATGCACCTTTGTTGAAGGTGTGCATAATCTACTGCATTTTTCATATTTCAATTGAATCTTTCTTAGCATAAAACAAGGACTTTAAAATATCATCTACTGAGATCTCAATCAATTCCATCTGTAGTTCTTTAAGTGTCTTGGTGATATCAACTACATGAGACTGAAATGCTAATGTGAGTGTGATTTCATGTTTTCAAAGTCAGTGAACCTTTCATTGTATTCTCCAGTTCTTAGGTCTATAACAGTTGTGTATTCTTCAAATGATTCACATATATCACCCTGCTCATCAATGACCTTTGCTAACTGAGGAAAATGTTCCTCTGAGATTTCCTTTTGAAGAAATGTTTTGAAAAACGATAGCTTGTTTTGAAATGTTTGGATTTTTTGGCCACATATCATGTATAGACTTAGTTTTTACCTTGCAAAGAAGTATTCAAGTTTTTTAATTTGACATGATGTAATGTTAATGAGAGTTAAATATCTTCCCTACCCATTAATGGGCCTTCCCATTAAGGGAAGTTTGATTAGGGGAGTTTTGTTTTGTAAGAAGGCCCACACCTTTTGTTAATTTCTAATGAGGCACTGGTTCTCAAGGGTTGTGATGCCCTCTGGCTCTAAAAAATGTATATATATACTCTGAGATGAGGTTTTACTTTGGGGCTCACTCATTGGAAGTGTTTGGCCAGATGAGACTCTGGGTAGCCGCTAAGGAGCCCTCTGGTTTTGAAAACCCAGATGTTGGTGTTTCTCTGGTAACTATGTAGGTTTGTAATGATCAGATAGCTGGATCTGCTGGTCTGTGATGTATGTATTGCTTATGGTCAGACAATTAGAAGTCCTGTCGGTCTTTCTGTTTGTAATTTCTGTTTGTATTTTTTCTGAAGTTCAGAGTGCTGACTTTTCCCCCTGGACTAAGTGAATGATATATGTGCTTGATTAAAGTAGATTGCTGACCCCTCAAAAGTTGCTTTCCTTTTAGAAAAGCAAATCTAAGAACCTGTACAGCAGTGTATTTTAGGGTCCTTGCTGATATTTGTGATATCATACCAAAATGCAGTATTCCTATAGAAATTTTCAATTTCAATTTCCTATAGAAATGTCAATAATTCAATAATTCATATGGCTGATTCTGTTCTCCATAAAATTTAACTATTTGTTCTCACAGAGATAAACTTTTGGCTAACACCTGTCCTTGGAATAGCCAATGCATTTTAGAATGATATGGAAAATTCACACTAGATACTTTTGAGAAGAGACAGGGTAAAAAGAGAGAGAGAAGGATAAGCAGAAGAAAAGAGGATGGAGGAAAATATGCAATTAGTAATCACAACTGTGAATGGGATGAACTTTCCTATAAAACAGAAGCAGATAGTCGAATGGATTAGAAACTAGAATTCAACAATATGATGTTTACAATAAATATACTTGAAACAGAGACACACACAGAATATTGATTCTGTAAGGAAAAAGATGACAGATCTAGGGCTGAAAGAGAATTTTTGTTTTTTTTTAAATTAACATATATTTATTTAAGTATGTTTAAAATTAATATATAATTTATTTTTCAGTTTTCAAGATTCACTTCCACAAGAATTTGAATTCTAAATTTTCTCCACATCTCTCCAACCCCCCACCCCAGGACAACATGAACCTTATTCACCCCTTCCCCTAATTTGTCCTCCCTTCTATCACCCCTTCCTACTGCTCCCATGCCCTGCTGCTCTATTTTTCTGTGGGGAAAAAATAGATTTCTATACCCCATTGCCTGTACATATTATTTCCCAGTTGCATGCAACAACAATTTTTAACATTCATGTTAAAAAGCTAAGATCTGTAAAACATATACCATCTCATTGCCTCTTTGTAACAAGTTAAGTGCTGTTATTTTTCCTGTTGTGGGGTAGGAGCTGAGGCAGGCAGAACTTAAGTGGCATCTCCCACAGCCTGAGGCAAGATCTGAGCTCTGGTCTTCCTTACTACAGTTCCAGCATTCCATCCACTGTGCCACCCAGTTTCAGCTTCTCTCTCTCTCTCTCTCTCTCTCTCTCTCTCTCTCTCTCTCTCTCTCTCTCTCTCTCTCTCCCCTCTCCTTACATTTTATTTGGGCAATAGGATTACCAGAAAAGAGTTGTCTCTCATCTACACTACTAGGGTTCTCTACTGGAGTCCCTTCTTGAAAGTGAATTGTTAAAAATTCCGTGTGAGCATTAACACCTTGGAAATTGCCAAATGCTATAAATTGGGACTTGGTTTATTATTTTTTGACTGTTTAGACTTAAGAAAACAATAGAAAAAATATTAATGATGCATTTTAAGCTTAAAAATGTGTTGTGTACAATTTTTCCCCTAGAGAGTCAGTTGTTAAACATTTACCAGCACATTCCTGATCATCACCATTTTGGACATCTGTTCCCTAGCCTCCCCTGTGATTTCAGCTGTTCTGGATGCCACACCCAGGAAGAATGGTGTGTGGGGGACCCTGGCCCTTTCTGCCAACTTTGCTTCCTGCCTTGCTGTGCCAAGACCTGGGGAGTCAAACAGTAGACAAACCTTCCTCCTCTCCCATGTACATGCAGCATCTCAGAGATATACCAGTCTGAGCAGAATTCCCAGGGGATGTGGTTTCTCCTCCCACCCCCCAATGCGTTTGCATTTGAGGAAGTTAGGAACAATTTGAGTCAGAAGTTGTCACTTCCCTTGGAAGTCCCTTTTGTACTCTTGTTGCCTTCTTGCATACTGAATTCTCAGTATGTCCTACAAGAGGAGTTAGATATACACACTATCTTCTCTTCAATTTCTTTTTTTTTAAAAAATTCTTTCTTTCTTTCTTTAAGTTTTAAGCATTCATTTCCACAAAATTTTGAGTTCCAGTTTTTTCCCCATCTCTCCCTTCCCCCCTCCCCAAAATGCCAAGCACTCTGATTACCCCTTCCACCTATCTGCCCTCCCTTCTAACACCCCTCCCTTCCCTCATCCCCATCTTCTCTTTTGTCATGTATGGCAAGATAAATTTCTATACCCCATTAATTTTATTTATTATTTCCCAGTTGTATGCAAAAACAATTCCCAACACTTGTTCCTAAAACTTTGAGTTCCAACTTCTTTCCCTTCCTCCCTCCTCATCCATCCCCACTGAGAAGGCAAGCAATTCAATATAGGCTATATACGTGTAGTTTAGCAAACGACTTCCATAATAGTCATGTTGTATAAGACTAACTATATTTCCCTCCATCCTGTCCTGCTCCCCATTTCTTCTGTTCTCTTTTGACCTTGTCCTTCCCTGAGTGTTTACTCCTAATTGCCCCTTCCTCCCATTTGCCCTCCCTTCCATCATCCCCCTGACCCTGCTTATCACCTTCTCCCCGACTTTTCTTGTAGTGTAAGATAGGTTTTCATGACAAATTGAGTGTGCATGTTATTCCTTCCTTGAGCCAAATGTGATGAGATTAAGCTTCACTTTCCCCCTCTCATCTCCCTCTTTTTCTCTCCATTGAAAAAGCTTTTTCTTGCCTCTTTTATGAGAGATAAACTTACCCCATTCCATTCCTCCCTTTCTTCTCCCAATATATTCCTCTCTTACCCCTTAATTTTATGTTTTTAGATATTATCCCTTCCTATTCAACTCACCCTGTGCGCTCTCTCTCTCTCTCTCTCTCTCTCCTCTCTCTCTCTCCTCTCTCTCTCTCTCTCTCTCTCTCTCTCTCTCTCTCTCTCTCCCCAATCCCACCAACTACCCAGATACTGAGAAAAGTTTCAAGAGTTGCAAATATTATCTTTCCATGTAGGAATGTAATTAGTTCAACTTTAGTAAGTCCCTTATGATTTCCTCTTTCCTGTTTACCTTTTCATGCTTCTCTCAATTCTTGGGTTTGAAAGTCAATTTTTCTATTCTGCTCTGGTCTTTTCATCAAGAATGTTTGAAAGTCTTCTATTTCATTGAATGGCCACTTATTTTTTCCCCTCAAGTATTATACTAAGTTTTGCTGGGCAGGTGATTCTTGGTTTTAATCCTAGTTCCTTTGACTTCTGGAATATTGTATTCCACGTCCTTTGATCCATTAATGTAGGAAGCTGCTAAATCTTGTGTTATCCTGATTGTATTTCCACAATACTTGAATTGTTTCTTTCTGGCTGCTTGCAATATTTTCTCCTTGGCCTGGGAACTCTGGAATTTGGCTACAATGTTCCTAGGGGTTTTTCTTACTGAATCTCTTTCCGGAGGTGATCAGTGGATTCTTTCAATATTTATTTTGCCCCCTGGTTTCTAGAATACCAGGGCAGTTTTCCTTCATAATTTCATGAAAGATGATGCCTAAGATTTTTTTTGATCATGGCTTTCAGGTAGTCCCATTATTTCCAAATTGTCTCTCCTGGATCTATTTTCCAGGTCAGTTGTTTTTTTCAATGAGATGTTTTACATTATCTTCCATTTTTTTTATTCTTTTGGGTTTGTTTTGTAATTTCTTGGTTTCTCATGAAGTCATTTGCCTCCATCTGTTCCATTCTAATTTTTGCAGAACTATTTTCTTCAGTGAGCTTTTGAACCTCCTTTTCCAATTTGTCTAATTCTGCTTTCTAAAGCATTCTTCTCCTCATTGGCTTTTTAGACCTCTTTTGCCAATTGAGTTAGCCTATTTTTTTCCTTGTTAAAAACAATTTTTATTAGTGGGGATCTAGTAGGGGGCATTACAGGAGGGGATCAGGGGAAGGAAGCAAAAAAAGCAGGCAATAGAATACAAGATTTTTGAGAGTGAGTGAGAGCAAGGTGCTTAGGGCCAGGTGACTTTCTCAAGAGGCACAGAAATATCCCCAAAGCTAATTAATCTTGTGTAGGGGGAGAAAGGACATAAAGGAGTAATAGGGAAGAGATGTGAAATTGGGCTATAGAAACTCCCCTATTACTCTAAGACAGTGATCTGTCACAGATCTCCAAAGCCAACTTGACATTTGGGTCCCTCTCCCTCTGTTTAGTGAAGGTGCAACTGAAGGGGACATCTTTTATGGCTGAGACTCATGGGGAGAGAATGATAGGAAATTTAGGCAAACAGTAGAGGCTTCAGGCCAATATATTCAGGTCACCACCTGGCTTCAGAGGTTGATACAGCAAGCCTTCTTCTCCTCAGAACCCAGCTCTTGCCCAAGTTAGGCACTGCTCAGAGTGACTGTGTTGGCGTGGGCATTGTTCTGCTACTGCTTGGACACCTTGGTGAAAATCTCTTTGAGGACAGTTTTGAAGGCCAGCTCCACAGGAGTCCATTATTCTCAGCAGACATGTGGGCCTCTTTGGTGGGCCCATCAGCCTGACAATAATAGTGGCTTCCACGTGGTCGTATAGCTCCTTCAGCCAGTGCTCCACTACAGTATAGTCTGGTGTTTGGTCAGGCCAAATAACAGAAGGGCCACCATTGCCACTCGGTAATACACTGAAGTGATGGCATGGTATCATTCCAGTCCAGCTATGTTCCAGATTTGGGCTTTGACAGCTGCTGTCCCTAGCAACAGAGTTCAAGTGAATAATTCAGCCCCAATGGTTGTCCAACTGTCATGGCTGAACTCATTTTTTTGTGAATCTTGGTAAGGTTGGTCTTTCCCACTCCAGGTTCCCCTATCAGCACCACTTTGAAGACAAAGTTATAATCCTCTTCTGCTCCATTTTCCTTCTTGGTCCCACATCGAATGTGTATGAATATGTGTAGTTGTAGTGAGAGATGTGGATGGAAAAAGGGATTAGGGCATTGGCTCTGTGCCCCTCAACCCTCTGCTCTCTGGAGGCCTTGACCTGACTCTCTTCTCTTTGGGGACAGTTAGTCTTTGCAGTGGGAAAGAAGAAGGACAGACTTGATCACTACTCAAGTTAGCCTATTTTTATAGGTGTTATTTTCTTCAGCATTTTTTGGGATCTCCTTTAGCAAGCTGTTGCCTTGATTTTCATGATTTTCTTGCACCACTCTCATTTCTCTTCCTATTTTTTCCTTGAAATCTCTTACTTGATTTTCAAAATCCTTTTTGAGCTCATCCATGGCCTAAGACCATTGCATATTTATTTTGGATGGTTGGAATTCAGAAGCCTTGACTTGACCCTGATGGTTGGCATTGTTCCTCCTCCTCCAAAAGGACAGGAGAAAATACCTGTTCACCAAGAAAGTAACCTTCTATAGTCTTTCCCCCCCCCTTTTTTCATTTTCCCAACCAGTTACTTGGATTTTGTGTCCTTTGGCAAGAGGATGGTATACTCTGGGGACCTGTAAGATCTCAGTTCCTTTAAGGTGGCACAGTCAAGCCTGCCCATTGGCTGGGAAGAACCAGAAACTTTTCTGCCCAGAATCTGCGAGTAGTAGAATTCCCTCTCCACAACCACCTCCAGTTCCACCATGCCAGCACTCAGGTCTGAGATTAAGATCAGTTCCTCAGTTCCTCCAGGGGCTTTAAACTGAGCACTCCAACAATGGAGGCTGGCTGTTGCCCGCTGTAACTGCTGCAGCCCCAGCTGCTGCTGCCCCCTGCTGTTGCTGCTATTGCCTCTGCCACTGCTGCCTGGGACTGGGTCTGAGGGGGTGGGGGGACCTTGCTCCCTTCTTGCCCAGCTGAAAAAACCCTCTCACTGACCTTTGAAGTTGCCTTTGGCATTTGTAGGCTGAGGGATCTGAGAACCTCCACTGCTGCTGGGGATTCTGCCCCCAAAGCCTGCTTTGTCCTGCTCCTCCTAGTGCTACGCAACCAAGGCTGGGCTGTGTTCTGCTCCATGTCCAGTGTGACAGACCTTTCCCATTGGCCTTCCAGGTCACCCTGGGCTGGAAATCTCCTCCACTCCATCATTCTGTGACTTCTGCTGTTCTAGAATTTGTTGAGAGTCATTCTTTACAGGTGTTTTATGGGCTGTTCTCTCTTCAGTTTCAAAGGAAGATAACCATTAATAATTTTCTATTTGTCCTAGGAGTTGAGATACAGCCATATTATGCCTAGAATATTAGACTGGGAGTTTCATATCAGACATTTAGCTTTGTGACCTTGGTCAAGTGACTGGATTTTACTGAAACTCAGTTTCTTGATCTGTAAAATGGGGATGAAACCTGTTGTATCACAGGGAACCTGTAAAGGTGAAAATGTATGTAAAGGTTAATAACTGTTTGTTTTGTGGATAGAGACACCTCACCTGCCATTTCGATAGTCTGGGGAGTTTACCCTGAATAGGTAAATCTGCTCTTCAATTTACAGTCTCAAAGACCTGCCTGGGGCCCTCTCTGAGTCTAGTTCTAGCTTTTCTATTAGTTGAGAAACTGAGGCAAGGGATCACACTAAGTTGGAGAGTACTCAGAGGTTGGCAACCAGCATGGTGCCAGGTTTTGAGTCCTTGTTATGGGATGTTGTTGAAGGAAATAGGGGTGTTCAACATGGGGAAGAGAAATCTCAGGGAGAGAGGAGGAGATGGTAGCTATATTTGAAGGACTGTCACATGGAGGAGAATTAAACCAGCTTTGTTTGATTCCAGTGGACAGAACCAGGTGCCTGGGGGGAAGTTCCAGAAAGGCCAAATCAAGTATGAGATCATGAAAAAAATTTTATAGAGCTGTTGCAAGGTGGAATGAATTGCCCTGTCCTTCACTGGAGGGGAGTTGGAAGCAGAACCCAGGCTAGGGACCAGGACTCCTGATGTCCATCCCAAGAGAAGCTGCCATCCCCTGGGGTAGAGTAGCTGGGAATCCCTCTATCCATAGCTCCATGAACCCACTGTGTCCTGACCTAATTTCTCTTCCTTCTTTCACCAACTGAGCTCTCAGTCCCTGCAGCAGACTCTGTACTCAATGGGCTCCCAACCCGACCTTGGTGACCTTCCACTTGAAGGATTAGCTGCTATCCTTAGTCATGGGGAGAGAGTGGGGGGAGATGGTTGGTCCAATCAGAACACTCTCCCCAGAGTTACTCTATTCAACCTGTGCTTCTCATTCTAATTTCTTGCTAGGATGTACTCCTTTGAAAGTCAGACTTGAGCCAGACCCCAGAGATCCTCTCAGATATAAGGACTCCTTCCCTACTCCAACCCCAACAGCTTAAGTCTCCTTGTTAGACCAAGGTTTTCACTCTGCCAACATTATTTAAAGAGTAACTGATGCCCAGCTTTTAACCACGTCCTCTTCAGCTCCCTCTTCCAGTTCTCCTTCTTCTTTAGGTGTGGCACCCTGATACTACTGATACTCAGAAACCAAGTCATTCATGTTGCTTTTTGCTTCAGTGAATTGCATTTCACTCATGCCCTCTCCAGTGTGCCAGTACCAGAAAGCCTTTCTTTGACACATGGCTGTAAACTGCTCCAAAATGCACTTGAAGAGCTCTTGGATGGCAGCATTGTTACCAGTGAAGGTGGCAGACATTTTTAGGCTCTGGGATGTTACAAATAGCTGTTTTCACATTATTGGGGATCCATGTTCTTGTTGCGGACATTGAGCTGTTGCTCGGCTACCTCCTTCCTGGGCCTATGGTTTCTGAACACAGCTGCCACCAAGAGACCACGGATCACAAACAGCCATCATGTTCTTTGCATCAATCATCTGCTGGATAAGCTCTGGCATAGTTAAAGCATGGTGCTGCTGGCTATGATGACTAGTCAATGGAAGACAGCCAGACATAAAGACATGCAAATGGGAAAAGGGAACAGTATTCACTGCCAGGTTACACATGTCAAAGTTAAGCTGCCCTGAGAAAGGTGGTGGCACCACTCATAGCGGCTGACACCAGGTGATTCAAGTTGCCATATGTGGGAGGGGTCAGTTTCAGGGTCAGTTTCAGTGAGTCCCCAGGGTGAGGGCTCCCCAAAGACTGTGTCTTTCCCCTAAAGTCACAGATCACAGAGTGTCAGTCATTGAGGGCATCTTATCCAATGCCCCAACACCTGAATGATTATTTCTCTCTGATGAGGGTCTCTTTGAGGGAAAGGTCAGTTTGTAGGTCACAGGTCACAGAACGTCAGAGCTGGAGGTGACCTCAGGGGCCATATAGTTCATATCCTCCCCAATCCTCCAATTCCCACTAATATATACCCAACAAGTTGTTACTAAATCTCTGCTTGAAGACTTTTACTGAAGAGTAATCTCTCAGACAGCCCTTTTCACTTTAGGAGGCTTCTAATTATTAGATAGCTTTTCCTGACCTCACGGCTAAATGGGCCCTTTCCATCCAATGTTCCTAATACTTCCCTTTGGGGCTTCTTCCATGGGATAGTTCTTTAAATTCGCTAAGATACTATCAAATGCTATGTCCCTCCCCCACCCTGCCCAGTCTCCCCTTCTCCAGGCTAAATATCTCCATTCCTTCAATTGATGCTTATATAATAAGGACTTGAGAAACCTGTATCATCCTGGTTGCTCAACAAGGACCCAGCCTTTGAACAGCAGTTGAATTCAAGTCTAAAGTGGTTGGAGTGGGGCCTTCCACATCTCTCACCTCATATTGGTTCAGCTCTGACCATTCCTGTGGTCAATTCAGCTCTGACCTTGGTGCTCATGCTGATCTACAATCCTCCTCTAGATCACAGGTCAGATCACTTTTCCCCTGCACTTATCAGGAGCTGGGGAAAGTTATGGGCTATTCCAGTTCCATCAGTAAACACTTGGATAATTATGATGATATCAACCTGGGACTTGTAAGTGCCATAGTGTGGATTGGGTGTGGGTGTGGATCTATAAACTGAAATAGAAACAGATTGAGAGAGGCTGTGGTCTCTTAGGAAAAGAAGGGGAGGAACAGGAGGAGACAAAGGGTCAGGTAGGACCTTGGGGGAGAGCCAGGTGGCCCCTAATAGGAACAGGTATGGGAGCAGGGAAGGCCCTTCTGGTCCTATAATAGTTTACTGTCTCAACCTGAAGGATGGAAAGGGGTGAGCCAATTCTGGAGGCATGATAATTACCTAACTGTGAGTGGGGGGTGGTAGAGCCTCCTTTCTTGACTGGGATAAAGACTCAGGCCAGACAGCAGGCAGGGGAAGGAGACAACTGGACAATCAGAGGACAGGTCATGGATGCTGGAAGCTTCCTCCTCCTGGCTGTCTTCCTGGGGCTCCTTCTGCTCCTAGCCCAGAGATCCCAGAAAGGCAACCTCCCTCCAGGGCCTCCATCTCTGCCTCTGCTAGGCAATCTCCTGCCTATCATTGCCTGTCATGGCCTCCTCTCGTCCTTCTGGGAGGTGACCTATCCTTTTGTATGGGTGACCAAAGACCTAGGACCTCCCTGGGCCAGGGTAGTGCTGGGGCTGCCTATGGAGATGTAGTTGCCTTCCCTATTTTCTCTCCTGGTGAGAGGAGTTCTTTGATATCCCTCAAGAGGAGATATTTTGAGTGAGGAGAGTGTGGAGAAACCTGGATACCTTCCAAGATCTGGGTCTAATGTCTGCTTCTCTTTGCTTAAGCATTATTCATCAATGAGGGAGAGGTAGGAGGTCAGATTATTGGTAAAGGGAGAGAGTCCCTAAAGAAGTGGACCTCTGGAAGCAAGTATGAATGTGATGTGGGTAGAGGTACTGGGTTTGATGTCTGGAAGACCTTGGTTCAAATCCCAGCTCTGCCACCTATTACCTGGATAACTTTGGGCAAATCACTCAAATCACTTGCCTCAATTTCCTCATCTATAAAATGATGATGTTCAATTAAATAATCTCTAAGTTCCTTTCTGTAGATAGATGGAACCACAGTGGTGCATGGAGTGTTGGGCTTGGAGTCCTATAGACTCATCTTCAATATGTATTCAAATCTAGCTTCAGACACTTACTAGCTGTGTATGCCTGGGCAAGTCATTTCACCTTGTCTACCTCAATTTCTTTATCTATAAAATGGTGATGTTGAATTAAATGACTTTTAAGGTCCCTTCTAACTCTACATCTGTGACTTAAAGGAGCAGGATCTGAGGTCCTAGATGGATATAGAGGCAGGTGAAAACAGAAGGGAAAGAAAAGGGAGAAATACTTGAGGATTTGGAGTTTAAGAACATGGACATAAATCCTGATTCTTTCATTTCTTAGCTGAAATCCCAGACTTTCTCCATCCCTGCTAATAGTACCTTCCCTCTGAGATTATCTCCACTTTACCCTGGATATAACTTTTATGTATGAAGTTGTTGAACTGGAAACGACCTTAGAATTTGTTGTTCAGTTCTTTTCAGTCATATCTGACTCTTCTTGATCCTATCTGAATTTTTCTTGGCCAAGATAGTAGTGTGGTTTGCCATTTCCTTCTCAACCTCATTTTACAGATGAGAAAACTGAGGCAAAAATGGTCAAGTGACTTGCCCAGCATCATCCATTGAGTAAGTGTCTGAGGCTGGATTTGACCTTAGGAATATGAGTCTTCTTGACTTACCTTGACTCCAGACCTAACACTCTATCACCTAGCTGACCTTAGAATAGAAGATGTTAATCCTAGAAAGAAGTTAGAGACCATTATCTATGATTTGAGTTTTAGACCCATGCTATGGGGTCCAGGGCAGAGGTGGCTAGAGGACTGAGACCATGGGGTACCCAGGACAGCAGCCTGACAGAATGGATGGATCTGCTCCACAGTTTTGAGACAAGTATGGGGATGTCTTTACCGTCTATCTGGGTAGCTGGCCAGCTGTTGTCATATGTGGACCAGAGGTTGTGAAAGAAGGTGTAGTGAAGAATGCAAAAGTGTTCAGTGACCGTGGGAAGCTTGCTATATCTGATTTAGTCTTCCAGGGATATGGTGAGCAAGATGTGGGGAAACTGTATGTGTGTGAGTAGAGCAGAGGGTGAGGATCAGGACATGAGGGATAAAGTGAGGGAGGGCAGTGGAAAAATAATTCAGGGAAAAATAATGTAGTGGATAAGTATATGGGGGAGGGACACAGGAAAAAACAGAGACTAAGCCAAAGAAGAGTCTGAGGATAGAAGGGGACATCAGAATGGGGGAAAAGAATTGTGGGGATGAGGAATGTTGGGGACAAGAGTTATAAGAATCAAAAGGAATTATCTGTGGGGACATGTTGGAGGGCATGGACTTGAGGGTTAAATATGTGATACATTGATAATAAGAGTGGGGAAGGGTCCCAGCTCCTTCCCTCCCATCTCCTCTTCCTTCCTTTTCCCCCCAGGATTCTTTTCTGCTGGAAGACAACAAAGGGAGTCACTTCAAAGATTCTCAATTTCTACCCTCAAGGATCTGGGGATGGGAAAGAAGAGTGTTGAAGAGAAAATAAAGACTGAAGGCCAATGCTTGGTAGAGGAGCTCTGGAAATCCCAGGGTGAGGAGAGGAAATAGTAGGGACAGGTGCAGACATGCAAAGAGATCGAGACAGATACATAGACAATAAAAGGGAGAATTATAAAGACTCAGGCAGACACAGAAAAAGACAAGAGAGGGAATGAGAGAGGCACAATGATTAAGTTTAAAATAAAAAACAAGATGGCTTTCTAACAATCCCCAACCTGGGACATATACACGAAGCAAGTAAACACCTGGGATGTAGTAGTCATCATTCAGAATACTGATTCATATGTGCCAATTTTACATAAGTAAAAATTCAGTCAAGGGGTTTGAATTAGGTCAGAGTGCAACATATATTTTACTCACCATATATGTTGAGGCAGCTAGGTAGCAGAGTGGATAGAGTGCTGAACTTGGCCTCAGAAAGACCTGAGTTCAAATCCAACCTCAGATAGTTCCTAGCTGTATGCCCCTGGGGAAGTCACCTAATTTTTGCCTGCCTCAATTTTCTCATCTGTAATAATAACACAGACCTCCCAGGTTTGTTGTAAATATCAAATGAGATAATATTTATAAAGTGTAACTTAGCACAATGCCTGGCACACAGCAAATGCTATATAAATGGTGATTACTAATTGTTACTATTATTTTTATTAGTCATCAGGGAGTATTCTACCTAGTTGTTCTGGATTTGCCACTTCTCTGCACTGCTTAGACCCCTTTTGGCAGTCTGATGCTCCAAATGGAGCTCATTGTGGGGTTTTTCTCTGACTCCTGGGTGACTCTCTAGTCTAGGAGATGATATATTTACAATTAAAATTTGAACCTTATTATTGATATTTTGGTTTGATTATCTTCCCCCTTATGAGTATTTCACTTTCTCAGATCTCTTTCCTTTCCACTCATAGATTCTGACATTTAGTATGCTGTGAGCACATAGGTTTCATGGTTGTTGTCCTTCGTCTTCAAAGAAGACCAAAATGACATCACCATCGTAAGGTGAAATTTCAATGTGTCCAATTATGGCCAATCAGTCCAATACGAGCTTGGAATGTTCCACCACAGGTTGGGCACAGATATGAATATTTGGGGTGGATATCCTAAATTTGAGCATCCTGCATTTACTTCGTGCTGTCTCAATTCTGATTTGCTCAAAGAGCGCAGCACCTTTTCTTATGTGGACACACCATGCTGAGCAGTCTTGTGCCAGTGTCTCCCATGTTGCGCAGTCAAATCCAAAGTCCTTGAGAGAGACCTTGAGAGTGTCCTTGTATCGTTTCTTCTGGCCACATTGATTAGTCATAAGGGCATGATCCTAGAGAGAAGGGCTGCACACTTCCATAGGGTTCTCAACATACCATCATCAATCAATGCTGAGGCCATTGACCATTTACCTCGGGTTGAAGTCAATCCCTCCTTAGCTGAACTTCCAACTGGAGAAGAGGTTTTGAGGGCCATTAGATTCCTTTCATGTGGCTAAGCACCTGGTACTGATTCTAATCCAGCTGAGATTTACAAGATAGGGGGACCATTGCTCATACATAGATTTAATAACATGATTTGAAATACAAAAGACAATATAAGCCCTTCTCAGTACATACTCCGTTTCATGTCTTTGGTGTGGATGTTGCTATTTCTAGAGCATGCATAATGGCTTTGTTGTTATTGTGTTTGTCCTTCATTTTGAAAGAGGCCCATGACATCAGGGAGATGATGACATGACTTGCAGTTGACTTTGCTTTGAGTGAGAAAGGGCTGTGCAAGGTCACCAGCCTCACTTTCTCCTCCAGAGCCATGTAGGTCCACTGACCAGATATTCATCAAAATGACTGGAGATGGCCCAGGATGCAATGGGAGACCCTGGCCCTTTCAGGCAAAGATCTTATCAGATTCTCACTTTGAGTGAGATACACCCATTCAATGAATAGGCATGCATAATGGCAAGCTCATATAAAAGGAACAGAAAGATTTAGAAAACTAGGGATGGATGGAATTCTGCCTGGCTCAGTAGTCACTGGGGTCATAGTAGCTGCAGGTGCTCAGCCAGTTTTGTGCAACACTGAGTGTGATATATAGCATGTACTCCTCCCCTCTAGGTTCAGTCTTCAGCTGCTCCACTGTTCTGGTCAGGTTCATCCTCCCTTTAAAAGTCAGAATGGGAAGGAAGAGAGGAAAGGAGAGGGCAATTCCCAGATGGGGTCTTTTTCTCTCCTACTCCTGTTACAGGATGGACTCTCAAAGTGGGAAAGGATGGCCTTTTTCTTTCTCAGAGTCACAGAATTCACTCTTTCTGTGAATCTTTTGTTTTGACCCTAAGGATTTTCACAGAGAGAAAAGAAACAGATTCTCCTGGGTTACCAAACCAAACAAAGAGACCCACATAGTAGACACCTGGGAACTTCTTACCATCCCCCTAAATTTCGCCCTTTCTTGTCTCTCCATTTTCCAGGGGCCCTGCTGGACCCCACCTACCTTTTCAATTTGGCCATGGCCAACATCATCTGTTGTCTTGTGTTCGGTGAACACTTCTCATACTAGGACACCCAGTTCCAGGGACTGCTGATTATGCCAACTGAAGCTTTCACCACTGTCAGCTCCCCAGGGATGCAAGTATAACTTGGGGACCCAAGTTGGGGGAACACAGAGGTACACAGGGAGACACTATGGACACAGAGAGAGGGAACAAAGAGGTAATAAAGAGGAACAAAGGGAGGGGAGCATATTGGGAGGGAGAATAGGGGAAATGGAAAGGGAAGGACAGAGAGGGAAGGATGAGAGGAGGGGGAAATACAGGGAGGCAGTGAAGACTGTTTTGTATCCCCAGAACCAGGCAAAGGGACCAGAACACAGCAAATGATTCAAAAAGGCTTATTGATGTACAGGGAGAGACTGAGAAAGACAGGAAAAAGACAAGAGACAGACACACAAAAATAATATTAGAACAAGAAACAGCATGACCTTACTAGTACCTAATATGTTGACAGTGATGGTGACAATAATAATTATATTTATACAGCACTTCAAAATTTGAAAATCCCATTTCAAATATTGCCTCATTTGCTCCTCACAATGGCCAGTAAGTATTTGAGGATTAATTCGAACTCAGGACTTGCTATTGACTGTATCATCTAGTTACAGTAGGGATATGAGACAAATATATGTGACATTTCTGGAAAGAAGAGAGAGAGCTCTTGTGGAATAGTAAATTATATTTACAGTCACATAGTAAAAATCTAGTAGGAAGAAAAGGGAAGAAGGACAAAAGGAAGGGGACATAGAGTTGTAGAGATAGTGTTTTTCTAGGGGAGCAGGTTAGGACTAGAGGAAGGGCAAGGTCATGGTGAGAGGGAGGGCATTTGAGTCAATTCCAGTGAAATGTGCTGAGAACCAAAGGACCTGTGAAGGTTGGGGACCAGTCATGCTTGAGTCCTACCCCTTGTCCTCTCTCCCCAGTTGTTTGAACACTTTCCATATTTGCTGAAGTTTTTGCCTGGGTCCCATTGCCCTGTGTTGAAAATTGCTCAGCATGCCAAAGACTTCATTGCTAGCCATGTTGAAAAGTACCAAGAGAACCTGGACCCCAATGCCTCCTGGGACTTCATAGACAGTTTCTTGCTCCACATGGAGAAAGTGAGTCTTCTCTTCTTCCCCTCCCTCAACACACAAGGACTAGTGGGACTCTCAGAAAAAGACTGTAGTGGTATGTGTATGTGTGTGTGTGTGTGTGTGTGTGTGTGTGTGTGTGTGTGTTTCTGTAGAGACAGGGAGATACAGGGAAATCCAGGAAAGATGAAGAGACAGAGGCATGGAGAGAGTGACAACAAGAAGAGAGAGACTGAAGGTGAGAGATAGAGAAACAGGGGTGAGGAGGAAGAAAAACAAAGACAGAGAGAAAAGTGATGCTAAGAGAGAGGAAGAGGAGACAAGGGAAAGGAAACATAAATTAATATACATATGGGCTGACAAGACTGAAGACAGAAATGGGCAGAGATCGGTCCAGACAGAGGAAGAATCAGCTTCTGAGATGGACCCCATAAAAGAAGAGGTAGTGAGATACATGAAAGGACTCTGCCGGCTCTCTCTTCATCTCCTTCTCTATCTCTTGTCAACCACCCTAGGAGAAGGAGGTTCCAGGTTCTGATTTTGATCCTAAGTCCCTCATCTTTACTGTCCTGAGTTTGTTCTTTGCAGGCACTGAGACAACAAGCACCACTCTGCGCTATGGCTGCCTCCTGCTTCTCAAATACCCCCAGTGGCAGGTGAGCAGGCATTTTGGGGAGGCATCCATGAGGCTTCTGAAGGTGTGAGGACTAAGAGCCTAGAGGCTAATATTGTAGTGCTTGTGTTACCCCTAGCTTAATCATAGTAGAACCTTGGACAAGTCCTTCCCTTTTCTGAATCTCAGTTTCCCCATGTAAAAAAATCCAAAAATGACTTGGACAGACTAGAATGTTGGACTGACTCTAGTAGAATGAATCTAATAGGAATTAAATTAAGTTAAAGTTTTACATCTTGTTAAAAAAAGAATTCACATACAAAATGCAGAGTCATAATTAGACAATAGGTTGGATTAGATCTGGGGGTTTTAGTATGCTTCTAGCTCAATATGTAGCAGCTGTGGGATGTGGCAGTCAGAAAAGTTAATGGGAGCTTGGACTCCATGAAGAGGGATTTGGTTTCCAGGAACAAGGAAGTGGAGGTCCTGCTAATCCTGTACTCTGCTTTCATCAGAACATAACTGAACATTCTATTTGGTTCTGGACTTCAAAATTTAGGAAGGGTGTTGATAAGCTGGACAGTATCTGGAGGAGGGCAACCATGGTGCTGGAAGGTCTTGAGTCTTTGTCACCTGAATAGTGATTTAAGAAACTATGTATGCTTAGAAGAGAAGACTTGGGAGATGGAAGGTGGGTCAGGAAGGTGATAGCATCCTCTAGTATCTGAAGGAGAGTCTTTTGGTGGAAGAAGTAGCCTTCTACTTGCCACCAGAAAGCAGACCCAGGGGCAGTGGGGGAAATGACAAAGCAGCCAACTGAAGCTTGAGGCAAGGAAGTTTCCTAGCCATGAATGCTGTTCCAAAGTAGAAGCAAATGTCTCCTTCAGGAGGTTGGGTGGGGTGCCCCATCACTAGGAGTCTTCAAGCTGATGCAGACCACTTGTCAGGTATGTTGTAGCAGGAATTCTTCTTGAATTATGTAAATTGGTCTAGATGGCCACAGGGTATTCTTTCTAACTCAAAATATGTCAACGGAAACTTGGATGGTCTCCCAAGGTACCTTCCAGTTATAATGATCAGTGAAGTTCCCAAACTTTGTCCCCATTTAAACTAAGCTGCTTCCAGCAACTTCTGGGGTGTCTTGAGAATCAGATCCATATCTTGAACACGTCTGACCTCAAGAGAGGTAGCTAAGTGGTACAGCAGATAGAGTGAGGAAGATCTAAGTTCAAATTCAATTACCAACTATGGGATCTTGGGTAAGTCACTCAACCTGTGCCTGCCTCAGTTTCCCCAACTGTAAGATGGAGATAAAAATAACACCTATCTCCTAGGATTGTTGCGAGGATCAAATGAGAGAAATGAGATATAGTGCTCAGCAAAGAGTCAGGCAAATAGTAAGTGCTATATAAATGGTAACTGACCATCATCATCATCATCATTGTCATCATCAATAGTAATAATGATGACAATAATAGTAATAATTAAAAATTCAATAACCTTGAGACAGCAAGAAACAGAGGTTGCCTTCTCTCTCGAGTTAATTTATCCAAACATTAAGTAAGACCAATCTTAGAAACAAATCCCTGTGGGATGGTATTCTTTCCACTTCCCCAGTCAGACAAGTGTCCCGTTTATCCCTACCCTAGTTTCCTCCCTCAAATTCTGACTCTGATGAAACACTCTTTTCAAACTTGTAATAATGAATGAATTAAAGAATGAATGCATTGAAAAGCATCTAATAGACACTTAGTGTATGCCGACCACTGATAGAAGTGCCCGAGATTCAAATAAAAGATAGAGGCAGTTCCTGCTCTTAATAATCATACTCTTATTGGGGAAATAACCACTGCAGAAAGTTCATCCACAGAGCAGATGGAAATACCCCAAAGTCCTAAGGGCAGTGATAGGGTAGATGGCAAGGTCTAAGGTTCTTAAATCACATCAATAGGTCAGTCAGATGAAAACACATTTGTTAAACATTTGCTATGTGTCAGGCACTGTACTAGGATTATGAAGAAAACATGTCTATCCTCAAGAAGTTCTTAGTCGAATGGGGTAGACTTCATATAACTTTAATTAATTCTGTACAAACAATACATATACTGCATACATTGGGAGGGGGTAATCAACATATGGAAGGTACTAGTCTTAAAGGGGATCAGGAAAGTTTCTTTCAGAAGATGGGGCTTTAGTTGAAAAATAAGCCAGGGCAGGGAGCCAAGATGGCAGAGTAGAAAGACTCACGTATGCTAGCTCCGAACCCACAGCCCATAAAATTAATGTAAAAAGAGATCCCCATAAGTTCTGTATCACTGCAAGGTGTGAAGAAACATAGTGGAAGAGATTTTCGTTCCAGAGAGCCCTGGAGAGCCGTCCCCAGGGTCCGTCGCGCCTCGGAAAGCGGACCCCACCCCAGCGCTGCCCTGGCCACGGCCCCAGAGAAGTTGATCCAAGCATGCTTCAGGGACAGAACCTCCGGTGGCCAGGAAGGTCCCTCTGCCCACAGACGCTACAGGTCAGTGAGAGACACGCTTGGGCTCACCAAGAGGGGAGCGGGGTGTCTCCGTGACTCAGGCCTCCTCGGGAGGAAGCAGTGGCGGCAGAGGCGGGGGCAGGAAGCGGCAGAGGCAGAGGCGGGGGCGCCGGTGGAGGCAGCAGCTGCAGCAGCGGCCCGGGACTCCCCCAGCAGCAGGCAGGATCTTCATTACTGAAGGTCTCTGCATAAAGCCCCTGAGGGAGCTGAGCCTGGGAGGCGGCCCTGCCCCCACCCGCTCCGTTACTGAAGGTCTCTGCATAAAGCCCCTGCGGGAGCTGAGCCTGGGAGGCGACCCCACCCCCACCCGCTCCGTTACTGAAGGTCTCTGTATAAAGCCCCTGAGGGAGCTGAGCCTGGGAGGTGGCCCTGCCCCCACCCCAGCACCAGAACTAAAGCTCACATTGATTAGCAGTCGCGCGGTGCGGAAAGTCCATTTGAATCTCAGACCCCAAGCACTCGCTGGGCAGATCTAGGCAGGGGTGGACAGGAATCTCAGAAGTAAAGTAACTGGCTGGGAAAATGCCTAGAAAAGGGAAGAAAAATAAGACTATAGAGAGTTTTTTCCAACAAGTGCAAATGATCCCGACTTTCGAATATGACGAGGAGGAGGACATATTCTTGCCATCAGGAAAAGACGTGGAGGGCGGGGCCTCAGTACCTCAGACATCCCAGGAAGATGTCGGGTGGGCTCAGGCCTTGGAAGAGCTCAAAAAGGATTTTGAAAAGCAAGTTAGACAGGTGGAGGAAAAACTGGGAAGAGAAATGAGAGAGATGCAAGAAAAGTATGAAAAACGGGTCAATACCTTGGTAAAGGAGACCCCAAAAAATGCTGAAGAAAATAACACCTTGAAAAATAGGCTCACTCAGTTGGCAAAAGAGGTTCAAAAAGCCAATGAGGAGACGAATGCTTTCAAAAACAGAATTAGCCAAATGGAAAAAGAGGTTCAAAAGCTCACTGAAGATAATAGTTCTCTCAAAATTAGAATGGAACAGATGGAGTCTAATGACTTTCTGAGAAACCAAGAAATCACCAAACAAAACCAAAAGAATGAAAAAATGGAAGAGAATGTGAAATATCTCATGGGAAAAACAACTGACCTGGAAAACAGATCCAGGAGAGATAATTTAAAAATTATGGGACTACCTGAAAGTCATGATCAAAAAAAGAGCCTAGATATCATCTTCCATGAAATTATCGAGGAAAACTGCCTTGACATTCTACAACCAGAGGGCAAAATAAGTATTGAAAGAATCCATCGATCACCACCTGAAAGAGATTCAAAAAGAGAAACTCCTAGGAACATTGTGGCCAAATTCCAGAGTTCCCAGGTCAAGGAGAAAATCTTACAAGCAGCAAGAAAGAAACAATTCCAGTATTGTGGAAATAAAATCAGGATAACTCAAGATCTAGCAGCTTCTGCATTAAGGGATAGAAGGGCATGGAATAGGATATTCCAGAAGTCAAAGGAACTAGGACTCAAACCAAGAATCACCTACCCAGCTAAACTGAGTATAATACTTCAGGGGAAAATATGGTCTTTCAATGAAACAGAGGACTTTCAATCATTCTTGATGAAAAGACCAGAGCTGGAAAGAAAATTTGACTTTCAAACACAGGAATGAGAAGAAGCATGAAAAAGTAAACAGCAAAGAGAAGTCATAAGGGACTTACCATAAGTGAACTGTTTACATTCCTACATGGAAAGACAATATTTGTAAACTCTTAAAACTTTTCAGTATCTGGGTAGTTGGTGGGTCCATACACACACATGTACACGCATGCACGCACACACACATACACACATGCACACACATACAGAGACAGAGAGCACAGATTGAATTGAATAGGATGGGACCATAGCTTAAAAGAAATTAAGATAAATGGTGAGAGAGAAATGTAGTGGGAGGAGAGAGGGTGAAATGGAATGGGGTAATTATGTGTCATTTAAGAGGCAAGTAGGAGACTTTTTAGTGGAGCAAAAAGAGGAGAGCTGAGAAAAAAAAAACCAAAAAACAAGAAGTTTACCCTCATCACATGTGACTAAAGGAAGGAATAAAATGCACACTCATTTTGGTATGAAAACCTATCTTTCAGTATAGGAAAGTGGGGGAGAAGGAGGTAAGCAAGGGGGGAGATGATGGAAGGGAGGGCAAAGGGAGGAGGGAGCAATTTGAAGTCAAAACCTGGGGAGGGACAGGATCAAAAGACAGAATAGAAACAATGGGGGGCAGGATAGGATGGAGGGAAATATGGTTAGTCTTACACAACACGACTATCAGGGAAGTTATTTGCAAAACTACACAGATATGTCCTATATTGAATTGCCTGCCTTCCCAAAGGGAATGGTTGGGGAGGAAGGGATGGGGAGAATTTGGAACTCAAAGTTTTAGGAACAACTGTTTAGTATTGTTGTTGCTACTAGGAAAGAAGACATACAGTTAATGAGGATTAGAAAGTCATCTGGCCCTACAGGAGAAAAGATAAAATGGAGACAAGAGAAGGGAGGGATGACAGAAGAGAGGGCAGATTGGAGAAAGGGAAAATTCGATTGCTTGGGGTATTGAGGTGGGGGAGGGGATAAAAGGGGAGAAAATTTGGAACCCCAGAATTTTGTGAAAATGAATGTAAAAAGTTAAATAAATAAATTTTTATTAAAAAAAAAAAGAAAAATAAGCCAGGGAAGCCAGGAGATGAGGCGCAAGAGTATGTCAGATGACAATTCCAGAGATCTTGGGGGTGTAGATATATTACAGTTAGTAAGAACTAGAGCACCTTAGAAAGTGTTGGCAGAGCAGGTGGTAAGGGATAGAGGACATTAAGAGGCAGCGCCAGGGAGGGGGTAAGGCCTGGGAAGGATTCTTCATTTCACCGGGAGGAACTGAGTTGATGACACTCATTTTGTCGAAATTCTGTGATTTTTTTTTTTACCTTGAAAACAAAGCAGGGAATTAAGGGGCTTCTACTACAGCAGGTGTTTCATAAAGACTTGGGAAATGAGGAATGAAATGACTTTTTACTTGGCTTTCCAAATGACTTTTTAGACGTCTAAGGAAACCATGTTCCTTGGTTATTCTTTATTCAACCCATGAAAGCTTTGCTCATAATAGGCAGTCAATCAATGATTGTTAAATGTACGAATGATATCTCCCATTGTTTCAGACTTTCTTAGGCAAGTTAAGTATGAATGCCCCTTAGAGATTACTCTTTTCCTGTGGACTACACTATAGTGTATAGGAAAAGTCAACTTTTCCTAAATGGGTTACACTATAGAAGTGGTCAGAGTTGTTGCTGTATGAATTAGTTTTTCAGCATTATCTGAGACTTCATGACCGAGTTTTGGGTTTTCTTCACTGAGTTGTACCTCATTCTCAAAGAGGACCAAATGACATCACTATGTTAGAGTCAAATTACAGTGTGTCTGGCTGTGACTGATCAGACCAATGTGAGCTCAGAATGCTCTACCACAGGTTGGACACTAAGAGCCCAATGTGAACATTTAGAGTGGATTCTCTAAATTTTCTCATCTTGTGTTTCTTTGAACTACTTCAATTTTGTTTTGCTCATAGAGCACAGCACTTTCTCTGATGAGGGCATGCCATGCGGGGAGTGTCTCCCATGTCTTACAATCAATCCCATAGTTCTTTTATAAAAAATTAAATAGATAATTTATCAATTTTTCCATTTTCAACATTCGCTTCCACAAGAACTTGAATTCCAAATTTTCTTCCCATCTCTCCCCAACTTCACCCCAAATCTTAAACTTCTTAAGAGAGACCTTGAGAGTATTTTTGTGTCTCTTTTTATGACCAACATATGAGGTGTTGTCCTGTGGAAGCTCCCCATACAATAGTCTCTTTGGCAAACATACATTTGACTTTTGCACAACATGGCCATTCCATTGGAGTTGCTGTCTCTGCAGTAGAGTTTGAATGTTTGGCAGTTTAGTTCGAGAAGGAACTTCAGTGTCTGGTATGTTATCCTGACAGGTGATCTTCA
Organism: Bettongia penicillata ogilbyi; assembly: GCA_023548195.1. Classification (NCBI taxonomy): domain Eukaryota; kingdom Metazoa; phylum Chordata; class Mammalia; order Diprotodontia; family Potoroidae; genus Bettongia; species Bettongia penicillata. The sequence goes on along the minus strand of JAJHZJ010000310.1, from coordinate 62,100 downwards.
GAATCATCCTAAGAATTCAAATGGAAGTGATTCAGTTTCCTGGCATGGTGCTGGTATACTATCCAGGCATAGAACAATGAGATCAGCACAATGACCTTGTAGACATTTAGTTTGGTAGTCTAATACCTCTTCTCTCCCACACTTGTCTTTGGAGCTTCCCAAATACTGAAATAGTTCTGGAAAATGCATGTGTTGACTGCATTATCAATGTGTCATCCCTGGAAAATATACTTCCAAGGGAAGTAAGCTTATCCGGAGTATTCAAAACTTCTCCAATTTTCTGTAACCAATAGTTACACATGTGAATTGCGTGATACTGGCTGATGGAGTACCTGTGTTTTCTTGGTGTTAATTGTTATACCAAAATTAGCACAAGCAGCAAAGAATCAATCCATACGTTGTTGCATCTCAGTTTAAGAGGCTTCACTGAGTACACAATCTCACCTCAGACACTTGACACTCACTAGCTGTGTGACCTTGGGCAAGTCACTTAACCCTAATTGCCTCATCCTGGGTCATCTCCAGTCATCCTGATGAATATCTGGTCGCTGAATTCAGGTGACTTTGGAGGAGAAGTGAGGCTGGTGACCTGCACAGCCCTCCCTCACTCAAAACAAAGTCAAGTCATGTCATTATTTCTCTGATGGCATGGTCTTCTTTGGCCAGGAAGGATGAACACACATCTGCAAACAAAATGTTATGCACCAACACTCCCTCTATTTTAGTCTTGGCTTGTAACCTTTTCAAGTTGAAGAATTTACCATTAGTGTGGTAGATGACTTTGATGCCACGTTCATCCTCATTGAAGACATTTGACAACATGGCTGAAAACATCAAGCTAAAAGGCTTGGGAGCAGGCACATAGCCTTGTTTCATTCCATTGGTGATTGGGAAAGAATAAGAGCATTGTCCATTATTCATTACCTGGGCAAGCATGCCATTGTGAAATTGATATACAATATTGATGAACTTCTCTGGACAATCAATTTTGACATAAATGTCCATAAGTCCTCAGGACTGACAGGATCAAAGGCCTTGGTCAGATCTACAAATATTGCATATAGACCTTTGTTCTGCTCCTGGCATTTCTCCTTAAGTTGTCGGGCAGTAAACACCATATTGTAAACACCTCGGTCCTTTCTGAAGTCACACTGACTCTCAGGTAGATGACAATCTTCCAGGGGAAGGATCAGCCTATTAAGGAGGGCTCTGGCAAGAATCTTGCCAGCAATGACTAATAGAAAGATTCCCCCCTGTGATTGTCACAGGACAATCTATTTCCTTTGCCTTCATAGAGATGGACAATGGAGGTATCCTTGAACTCCTGGAGGATAATATCCTCTTGCCATATAACTTGGAATATTTCAGTCAGCTTTTGTATGAGGAGTGCTCCCCCTCCCCCCCACCACCTTGTAAATTTCATCTGGAATAGAATCAGCACTAGGTGCTTCGCTACATAAAGGAACCTAATGGCCCTCAAAACATCTTCTTCAGTTGGGACTTCAACTAGGGAGGGATTGACTTGAACCTGAGGTTAACAGTCAATGACCTCAGCATTGATTAATGATGGTCTGTTGAGAATGCTATGGAAGTGTTCAGCCCATCTCTCTAAGATCATGTTCTTATCACTAATCAACGTGGTTGCATCAGCACTGAGTAGTTGTGATGCACCATAAGTTTTTTGTCCATAAATAGCTTTCAGGGAATCATAAAAGCACTTTGGATTGTTACTATCAGCATAAAACTGATTTTCATTTGACTTTTTACTGAACCGAGAATTTTGTGTCTCTCTAAGCTTCACTTGTACTTTACTTTCAATGTAATTAAATACTGCAGTCTTAGATGACATGATGGATGAACACACAATCAATTCCAAAGTTCTCAATAGAGACTTTGAGAGTGTCCTTGTGTGCTTTTTCTGACCACCACATGAGATTTTGTCCTGTGTGAGCTCTCCATACAATAGTCTTTTTGGCAAGCATACATTTAGCATTTGAATAACATGGCCAGTCATCATAGTTTTGTTCTTTGAAGTAGAGTTTGAATGTTTGGTATTTTAGTTCCAGAAAGATGTCTGGTAAATTATACTGACAGGTGATCTTCAGAATCTTCTTGAGACAATTCAAATGAACTATCCTGCTGGTAAACCCTATAGGGTTCTCATTTTTCATTTAGCGGCTTCTGAATTTCCCCATCATTTTCATCAATCCAATTTTGATGTTTGTGAGTGTTCTGACCCAGATGAGCAAAACCTGTGCTGTACACCAGATCTCTTAAAGGAGTTTTCTTGGCAAAGATATTGGCGTGGTTTGCTATTTCCAGTTCATTTTACAGATGAGGAAACTGAGGCAAACAAGGTTAAGTAACTAACCCAGGGTCACACACTTAGTAAGTGTCTGAAGCTAGATTTGAATTCATGAAATTGAGTTTTACTTATTTCAGGCCTGGCACTCTAGTCACAGTGCCACCTAACTCTCCACAGCAGAGTTCCTTTATTATGAGTGCCACCAGGCTGCTTGTTAGAGCAGTGGCACTCACTCATTTGCTTCTTCTCCAGTTTCTCACTGGGACCCTTCCTGTGAATTGGGTTTACATGTCCCTTTCTCTGCCCCAGAGAAAGTCCAGCAAGAGATCGAGCAGATAATTGGGAAGAGTTGTCCTCCAGAGCTCAAGGATCGAGCCAACATGCCCTACACAGATGCCATTATCCATGAGATCCAGAGATTCGGTGACCTCCTCCCTCTAGGCATACCTCATATGGTGACTGAGGACACCTCCTTCCAAGGCTATCTTCTTCCCAAGGTAGAGTCATTTGAGGTCCTGGAGTCCTTGGATTGGTGAGTGCCCAAAGTCAATGCATTCAGCCCCCTGATGTGGGCACACTATACTTCCTTCTTTCCAGTACTTTCTGTTAGAAATTCTAGAATCTCCCCAGAAGTAAGGGGAGCACTATTCTTCCTGCTTTGAGTCTTTCTCCCTCACCTTCACACTAGGGTATTAATGTGTTCCTTTTCCTGAGCTCCAGTCTGAAGGATCCTCATCATTTTGAGAAGTCACATATCTTTGACCCCAACCAGTTCTTGGATGCCCGAGGATCTCTGAAAAAGAAGGAGACCTTCATCCCTTTCTCCCAGGGTAAGTGCATGCCCTTATGTCCTTTTTGTGTCAGTGAGGGAGAGAGTGAGAGAGAGAGAGAGAGAGAGAGAGAGAGAGAGAGAGAGAGAGAGAGAGAGAGAGAGAGAGAGAGAGAGAGAGAGAGAGAGAGAGAGAGAGAGAGAGAGAGAGAGAGAGAAACTACAGAAACTACAACTCTGCTTGTACCTTTCTTCTTAGCTATGGAGCCTCATATCACAATTAGTACTAACCAAACCCACAAGGCATGGGCTGCTTAAACAGAATGCCAGCATAGAGCCTTGCAATGGCACCTTGCCTGGCTGCATACTAAGTCATAGAGAAAGAGAAGTGCTTGATGAGGAGAGCAATGGAAAAATATGCAATTTTCTTCCCAAGAGATATCTCTATCAGACAGGAGTGAATTTCTCCTTTTCTAATCCAAGCTTTTCTGTTTAAGTAATACTAAAAGTGGTGGATTTTTTTTTCCTACTAAGAGTGCCCTCTTTATTAAAAAAACAAAACAAAACCCTTTCCTTTAAAAATATTGATATATTTCATTTGTATACTACCTTAATTTCCAAAAATAGTCCTCCTACTCGTCTGCCAGAAAGTCAATCCTTATTAAAAAAAAACAGAAGAATTTCAGCAAAATTAACCAGCATATCATCTAAACCCAACATTATATGAAGCCCCCCATCTCTACCCCACCCAGTCTCTAGACTTTCCCTTCTACAAAGAGGGGAGGGGTTGCCATCTCCTTTAGTGTAGGATAATATTCTTTTTTTTTTCCATTTTACACTGTTTACTTTTTCAAAAAAACCTATATAATATTAATAATAATGAATAATTTTAATTATTAACAATTAATTATTTTAATTTAATCTAAATTATTTTAATTATTAATAATTATCAACATAATAATTTATTAATAACAAAATGTGCAATAAATATTATACATCCTTTTCAAAGCTACTCTGATCTTCTCTGAGTTTTCTTTTTATCTTTGCTGTGTATTTTTTTTTCCCTCTCTTCCCCACTTCACCCTAGAAAAGGCGACCATTAGGCTCAAATTTGTGTGTGTATGTTTATAAAACCATATGATACATACTTCTCTTTATCAGTTCTTTCTCTGGATATGGATAACATCTTCCTTCATAGGTCCTTTGTAGTTCATCTGAGTATTTATGATACTCAAAATAATGAATCGTTCAAAGTTGGTCTTAGAACAATATTGCTGTGACTACAGACAAAATTCTCTTCATTCTGCTCATTTTAAAAAATAAACATTTCACTCATTATTTCATGCAAGTCTTGCAGGGTTTTCTATAATCAATTAGCTCATCCTTTTTTTCTTTCTGTTTTTTTAATAAATTTATTTATTAAACTTTTTACATTCATTTTCACAAAATTTTGGGTTCCAAATTTTCTCCCCATTTTTCCCCTCCCCCCACCTCAATACACCGAGCATTCTAATTTCCCCTATCACCAATCTGCCTTCTCTTCTATCATCCATGCCTTCTCTTGTCCCCATCTTCTCTTTTGTCCTGTAGGGCCAGATGACTTTCTATTCCCCATTACCTGTATTTCTTATTTCCTAGTAGCAAGAACAATACTCGACAGCTGTTCCTAAAACTTTGAGTTCCAAATTCTCTCCATCCCTCCCTCCCTACCCATTCCCTTTGGGAAGGCAGGCAATTCAATATAGGCTATCTCTGTGTAGTTTTGCAAATGACTTCGATAGTAGTGGTGTTGTTTAAGACTAACCATATTTCCCTCCATCCTATCCTGCCTCCCATTGTTTCTATTCTCTCTTTTGATTCTGTCCCCCCCCTAGTGTTGACTTCAAATTGCTCCCTCCTCCCATTGCCCTCCCTTTCATCATCCCCCCTACCCTGCTTATATCTTCCCCCACTTTCCTGTATTGTAAGATAGGTTTTCATACCAAAATGAGTGTGCATTTTATTCCTTCCTTTAGTCGAATGTGATGAGAGTAAACTTCATGCTTTTTTCTCATCTCTCCTCTTTTTCCCTCCACTAAAAAGTCTCCTGCTTGCCTCTTCTATGAGAGATAATTTACCCCATTCCATTTCACCCTCTTTTCCCACTACATTTCTCTCTCACCATTTACCTTAATTTCTTTTAAGATATGATCCCATCCTATTCAATTCACTCTGTGCTCTCTGTCTCTGTGTGCGTGCATGTGTGTATGTGTGTGTGTAGTCCCACCAACTACCCAGATACTGAAAAGTTTTAAGAGTTACAAATATTGTCTTTCCATGTAGGAATGTAAACAGTTCACCTTTGGTAAGTCCCTTATGACTTCTCTTTGCTGTTTACTTTTTCATGTTTCTTCTCATTCTTGTGTTTGGAAGTCAAATTTTCTTTTCAGCTCTGGTCTTTTCATCAAGAATGCTTGAAAGTCCTCTATTTCATTGAAATACCATATTTTCCCCTGAAGTATTATACTCAGTTTTGCTGGGTAGGTGATTCTTGGTTTGAGTCCTAGTTCCTTTGACTTCTGGAATATCCTATTCCACACCCTTCAATCCCTTAATGTAGAAGCTGCTAGATCTTGTGTTATCCTGATTTTATTTCCACAATACTGGAATTGTTTCTTTCTAGCTGCTTGCAAGATTTTCTCCTTGACCTGGGAACTCTGGAATTTGGCCACAATGTTCCTAGGAGTTTCTCTTTTTGGATCTCTTTCAGGCGGTGATTGATGGATTCTTTCCATACTTATTTTGCCCTCTGGTTGTAGAATGTCAGGGCAGTTTTCCTTGATAATTTCATGCAAGATGATGTCTAGGCTCTTTTTCTGATCATAGCTTTCAGGTAGTCTCATAATTTTTAAATTGTCTCTCCTGGATCTATTTTCTAGGTCAGTTGTTTTTCCCATGAGATATTTCACATTATCTTCCATCTTTTCATCCTTTTGGTTTTGTTTGGTGATTTCTTGGTTTCTCAGAAAGTCATTAGCCTCCATCTGTTCCATTCTAATTTTTACAGAACTATTTTCTTCAGTGAGCTTTTGAACCTCTTTTTCCATTTGGCTAATTCTGCTTTTGAAAGCATTCTTCTCCTCATTGACTTTTTGAACCTCTTTTGCCAATTGAGTGAGCCTATTTTTCAATGTGTTATTTTCTTCAGCAATTTTTGGGGTCTCCTTTAGTAGGATATTGACCCGTTTTTCATGCTTTTCTTGCATCTCTCTCATTTCTCTTCCTAGTTTTTCCTCCACCTGTCTAATTTGACTTTCAAAATCCTTTTTGAGCTCTTCCATGACCTGAGCCCACCGGACATCCACCTTGGATGTCTGGGATACAGAGGCCCCGACCTTCACATTTTTCCCTGATAGTAAGCATTGTTCCTCCTCATCAGAAATGAAAGGCTGGAACATCTGTCCCCCAAAAAAGTAGTTTTCTATGGTCTTATTTTTCTTCCCTTTTCTGGGCATTTTCCCAGCCAGTTACTTGACTTCTGAGATTCCTGTCCACCCCCGCCTAGATCCACCCAGCTAGTGCTTGGAGTCTGAGACTCAAATGTTGCTTCCCACCCTCAGGGCTTTCCGCAGCAGGCCCGGCTGCTATTCAATGTGAGTTCTGGTGCTCAGGTGGAGGCAGGGCCACCTCCCAGGCTCAGTTCCCTCAAGGGCTTTATGTGGCGACCTTTGGTAATGGCCCTGAGCTCCTGCTTGCTCCAGGAGTCCCGCGCTGCTGCTGCCTCTACCGCTGCCTCCTGAGGGGGCCCAAGTCACGGAGACACCCCGCTCCCCTCTCGGCCAGCCCAGAAGTCTCTCTCACTGACCTGTAGTGCCTGTGGGACCTTCACAGCTGCCCAGAGATTCCATCCCTGAACCCTGCTCGGATCTGCTCCTCTGAGGCCCAGCGGCCAGGGCAGTGCAGGGGTGGGCTCTGCTGTCTGGTGCGCAACGAACCTTTGGGGTTGATTTTTCAGGGCTGTCTGGAATGGAAATCTCCTCCGCTCCATTGCTGCATGGCTTGTACTGCTTCAGAATTTGTGGGGAGTTCTTTTTAGAGAAAATTTATGGGCTGTGGATTCGGAGCTAGCATATGTGAATCTTTCTACTCTGCCATCTTGGCTCCTCCCCATTCAAGGCAAATTTTATATTATTTTTTATATTTTTGTATCAAGATTCTTTTTTTAATCATAGCTTTAGGGTAGTCTGATTATTCTTATATTTTCTCTTCTTGATCTGTTCTCCACATAAGTTCTTTTTCTTTTGTTTCACATTCTCTTCTATTTTTTCATTCTTTTTGTTTTGTTTTGATTATTTCTTGTTTTCATATAGCGTGATTGACTTACCCTTGCCCAATTCTAGTTTTTAAGGAGTTGGCTTCTTCCTTAAGATTCTGGATCTCCTTTTCTACTAGGTTAACTTTCTTTTCATAATCTTCTTGGTTTTCTAAGATTGTTTTTATTTAAACTTCTTTTTCTTCAATCTCTCTTATTTGATTTTAAACGTCTTTTTTGAGTTCTTCCAACAATTCTTTTTGGGAAGGTGACCATTTGACATTACTCTTTGATTAGAAGAAAGTTTTTTATTTTTTTCTTAAGTATCCTCCTTTGAAGACAAACCCCAGTCTTCTCTATTCCCATAGTAACTGTCTATGGTTTAGTTCCTTCTCCTTTATTTGTTCATTTTCTGTTTGTTATTAAAAACATATTTTAGTAACTTGCTATTATAATCACCTTTGTTCCTGGGGTGTGGAGGATATTTCTTTGACCTCAGGTCCTTCTTAGTGTTATTTTTTTAATTTGTCTTGGGCCCAACCTCTGTACTCCTTTCCCCCTCCAAGTCACAGATATGGCCCCATGGCACTTTATGCTGGAAATGCTCTTGCTTCTTGAGGACTCTCCAGTGGCTATAACCATCAGTTTTCCCCTCTGGCATGGAATCCAAACCAAGAACTCAGCTGTCCTATAAGTGTCCACAGCCAGAAGTATTCCCACCTCACTTCTTCTGCACTCACCAGGCATGTGCTGGTTCCCATTTCCCCAGGGACCATGTTTGGACAGTACAGCTGTGCCTGTCATTCCTGGGTAGTAGAGGTACCTTCAATTTTCCCCTGTTCAGATGTCTGACCCCCTCCCTCCGCCCCCATCTATGAAGTGAGAATTCCTGTGACTGAGGCTGAGGCTACCTCCCAACACAGCTGCCCTCAGGGCTTGTTGTTTATGGTTTCAGCTGAGATAGCCTGAAGGAGTTTACATTTCACTCAGGCTGAACCTCTATCCCTGAGTCTTCAGATCTTCTCCACTTGTCCCAGGGCTTTTCCTCCTTCTTCTTCTCTTTTTCCTCTCTTCTGTTGTTCTACCCAGGGGAAAGTACACTCCATGTCCAAAAACTGCCTTTTTCCTCTGGGTTTACTGGTTACATTCCTGGCTCCAAGCCTTAAACCCAATTTGCTCTGCAACACATAGACTGGACAACAAGTCCCGACCCACCTAGCACAGAGTGATAGTAATTACTAAATAATAATTGTTTCTCTTTTACCCAAGAACTCTGAGGGTCTTCCCCTCCCAGTTTGATATTTTTTTTTTATTAAAGGGGCCATTCCTCGAGTAACTACTTAAAGTAGCCTATTCACTGAATAGGTGCATTTCATTCAAAGTGAGAATGTGATAAGACCTTAGCCTGAAAGGGCCAGGGTCTCACATTGCATTCTGGACCATCTCCAGGCATCCTGATGAATATCAGGCCACGGCACTCAGATGACTCAGGAGAAGAAAGTAGGTTGGTGATCTTGCACAGCCCTCCCTCACTCAAATCAAAGTCAATTGCAAGTCATGTCGTTATCTAGATGTCATGGTCTTCTTTGAGAATGAAAGACAAACAACAAAATTGTCCCAGGAGGGCCACTGTTCTTTCTCAATTCTTGTTTATTTTTACTGCTCTAGGTTCACCTTGAAATGCTGTTTTGTCTTGTCTCTGGAAGAAATCTGGAGAGCTTGGATTTTTCTGACCAACTCTGCCATATTTTTAGAATCCTCTCTGACTCAGTTTAGATTTTAACCCTACATTTGACCAAGTTTCTTATAATTTTTTTTGGAAAATATATATATATATATTTTATTTTTTCTAATTACACATAACAATTTTAACATCTGTTTTTTAAAAGTTTGCATTCTACATTCTTTCCTTCCCTACTTACCTTTTCCCTTCCTTGAGAACACAGGCAATTTGATATAGATTATATATGTGACATCATGCAAACACATTTCCATATTAGCTAAATTATGAAAGAAAACACAAACAAAAAGAGAACCCAAGAAAAACAAAAAGAGTAAAAAGGTATACTTTGATCAGCATTAAGACTCCATTAGCTCTTCCTCTGGAAGTGGTAGCAGTTTTCATCTTATATTCTTGTGACTGAATGGTGAGAAGTGGCCTAGAAGATGACACAGGTAGTTGGATTCAGAGCTAGTTGGTCAGATCCCCAAAGCCCTCTTAAATGGTTTGATGTCAATTAGAAAGAGGTTTCCAATGGACTGCCACAGAGATCTGTTCTTGGCTCCATGCTGTTTAACCTTAGATTATAAAGGCATGAATGGTGTGCTTATTAAAGATCCATAAGACACAAACCTTTAAGGGAAAGCTAATAGACTAGATGAGTAAATCAGAATCCAAAAAAGATTTTGATGGGCTCTAAAGCAGGGTCAGATCTAAGAAGATGAATTTCACAGGGATAAATGCAAAATCTTATATCTGGATTCAAAAAATCAACACAAAAATATAAGATCAAAATGTATGTTAAGAGGACCTCAGGGTTTTAGTGGACCTACAACATCTATATGAGTCAACCATGTGATATAGTAGCCTATAAACAAATGGAATCTTAAGTTACACGGAGGAAGGGATAGTGTCCAAGCCTGTGACAGAGGTGATTGTCCCTCTGTCTTTCACCCTGGTCAGAACCTATCAAAGCATTGTGCTGAATTGTGGCCGTCATATTTCATGAAGGACATTGATATATTGGAAACTAAAAAGATGGGAAAGGGCCTTGAGATCCTGCCATCTGGGGAAAAGTCATAACTAGGAACTTGGATGCCCAAGGCAAATTCAGTTGGGTGCAGGGATAGAGATGTGGGCAGGTGGAGGATCCAAGATATGACTACATTGTGCAGCACTGTCTTAAGTATTTGTTTTTACAAATATCATCTCATTTGTGCTTCGGCTAGCCCTGGGATAGTAGTTGTGAGAATTGAGGAGACTGAACAAAGGAATATAATGTGTTGGAAGAGGATACTGAACCTCTTGGGGAGGAGGGAGAATGACCTGGAGATATCTGCAGGACAGCCATGAGGACAGAGTTCACTCTAACAGAGGAGTTTGTTAACAATAGGGAATTTCAATGAAAACAGAAAAGATTATAGGGATGAGGGTTGAGTTTGAGGGGGGCAGATGAGGGGAGAAGAAACAGTCAGTGCTTGGATCACTCTTCTGCTGCCCACCATTTCCTCCTCACTCCTGCTTACCCAGGTGTCCCATGAAATGAGGTCTCCCAGATTGGGAGGAGGGGCATCATGGACCCCAAAAATGTCTTTTGGGGAGACAAAGTGTTAGAGAAATGCTAGATGTTGTTGTGCTTTATTCCACTTCTCTGCCACTCACAGGAAGTGCATCTGTCTAGGTGAGAGTATTGCTCCATCAGAACTCTTCCTCTTCCTCATCACCATCCTGCAGAACTTCTCCCTAGTCTCCTCCAAGCCCCCTGAAGACTTGGGCATCAGGCCCCAGGAGAGTGGATTAGGGACATTGCCCCCAATCTATAAGCTCTGCTTCCTGCCCCGTTGATGGGAATGGTCTGCAGGGAGATGTGGACAGAGGGCATGAGCCTGGCATCATAGAGTGATCTGTATTTTGAGTCAGAAGATGTGGGCTCAAGTCCCAGTCCTGTGACAAGAGTCATACTAGCTGCGTCACCCTGGACAAATCACCTCTCTAGGAGTGGAAGGCCAGACCTGATGATTGACATCAATTTAGTTCAGTTTTGCAGGTGTTATTAATTTCTCATCATATCTCTTAAGGTCTTGCCAGATCTAACAGCCTGGATTTTATTCTTCTGTCAGTCCAGTCTCCAAACTAATAAAACTCTCCATACCCTGCTCTGTGTTGTTCATCATCTTTCCCCAAAAGCACCTGCTCTGCTTCATTACCCATGGAACCTTTAGTGTGAGACTTGCTTTTGAAGGTGGGAAGAGCCCTGAGTAGGAGAAGGACCTAGGAGTTAGAACAAGCAGAGAGGTGACAGTGGGGAGGATTCCAGTCCAGATGACCTAGATGAAGAGGGCTGTTGGGAAAAAGGATGTGGATATCTCAGGGGAAGCAATAGTAGGTTTGGGGTTAAGGAGTATCAAGGAGAGGCTAGGGCCAGACAGAGGCAGATGGGTTTGGGGATGACAAGGAGAGAGGTCAGATGGGTAGGAGCAGAGGGAATATGGGAGTCACTGTTGGGTTTTGATCCCCATGGAGAGGTCACTTCCAGGGCAGATATCCAAGGTCATTGAGCAGGACAGACAAACTCAGTTCTGCCCATGAGGCCAAGTTAGGAGTTGGGAAGAGTGAGAAATGGACATAGACAATAAGGACCATGAGAGACAGACAGACACAGAGATAGGATAGGAAGGAGAGAGAGAGAGAGAGAGAGAGAGAGAGAGAGAGAGAGAGAGAGAGAGAGAGAGAGAGAGAGAGAGAGAGAGAGAGAGAAGAGGAGGAAGAGGAGGAGGAGGAGGAGAAGAAGCAGAAGAAGCAGAAGCAGAAGAAGAAGAAGAAGAAGAAGAAGAGGAAAAGAGGGAGAAAGGTAGAGACATTGATAGAAACAGAAAGATATATGGGCACATAGAGACTGGTGAGAAATTTACTCAGGAAAAGAAAGATAAGGGGGGGACACAGAGAGTTAGAGAGAAAGGCCAAAGAGAGAAAGACCCAGCACCCAAATGAAACCTTCTTGGTGGACTGCTTAGTTCCACTGGCTGCCTCCCCTTTTCCCATGCCTGAGGCCTTGTTCCCTTTGAACCTTGAGGCCCCGGCCTCCTCAGCTGCTAAGTTTCCTGGGGGATTTGGTTTCTGCTAATCCTGACATTTGAGCCACGGACATCATTGCCCTACTAGCTTCTCAGGTTCTCAGAGCTAACCCAGAAGGGCATACCACCACTCCCTGCCCTGACCTGCATCCCATTTCCAATTCTCTCTCCCCACCCAGTGGCATTCTTCTGAAACAAAGACTAAGCAGCTTAAACTCGGCCCATAGGTAACTTGTCTGGTTCTCCAACCCCACCCTAGTCATCCCTGCGTCTGAGACCTCTTCAAGGACTCTCCTCCCCAGGGTCCCAGTTCACCACAGATGGGGAATCAAGTTCTGGCTATGGTTCTAACTTGCTCTGTGACTCTGTCTATCTCTAGGCCTCATTTTCAACATTTGGAGGGGAGACCTTTGAGCTCAGTCTTTCCCAAAAAGGTCTGTCCCACATAACTACAGGTGCCAAAGAGCTAAAGGAAAGGGGTCTAGCTGTCAAGATCCCAGAACCAAGCTTAAGCTCTGCTCCTGGCTTATTGCGTGACCTGGACAAATCCCTCCCTTTTTCTGCCTCTGAGTTTTCTTCAGTTGGATAAATAAAGGGTCATATCAGCCTTTATTCTGAGAAGACACGACTCTTGATATCTGGAAAGGACTTTGGAGGCCATCTAGCCTACCCTCCCTCCTACTTTACAGATAAAGAAACTGAAGTTCAGGAAAGGGGAGTCACTTGCCCAGGTTTACACTGGCAGTCTGCCAGTAGCAGAGTGTGGATTCAAATCTAGATCATTGAACTCCCAAAACAGAACCCCTGCCAGGCCATCATTCTAGTTCTAGAAGGAGGAATGGGACAGGGGGTGGAGAGGGGGAAGAGATTCAGAGATTCAGTCCAGTACCCTCTTATCCAGGAAGTTTTCCCTAGTTGGCCCAGCTAGGAGTAACTTTTTCTTCCTGCCTAGGGGAGGGGACACAAGTTATGTAATCTATGTATCAGGCTTTAGGAAGCTTAATTCTAGGGGGATTCAGATTTCAGATAAGGCTGTACCCTGATGAATATATAGCTGGGGCTCCCAGTAGACTGGGCACCCCCTCTTCCAGACACCATGGAGTTTGGTGGTGTTATCACTCTTTTCTTGGCTCTCTGTGTGCCCTGCCTTGCCATCCTCATTGCCTGGAAGCGCATGCACAAAGCAGGCAAGCTACCCCCGGGACCCACTCCCATACCCTTCCTTGGCAACCTGCTGCAAGTCCGCACCGATGCCACATTTCAGTCTTTCCTGGAGGTGAGTCTGCCCACCTTCTCTCATGCAGTTACAGGGTTGGTGAATCTTAAGAATCCTAGATGCTCAGGATGTCTGGAAGTTAGAACCAGAATCCTAGACTTAGCAATGCAAAGTAAATTACAGAATATTAACATCATAAAGAATTATTTAGACTTAAACCATTAGGCCTGAAAGAGACTTCAGAAACAATCTAGGCTATTCCCTACCTTAAGGAAACAGAGTCCAAGACAGGAGAGCCTGGGATGAAACCCATATCTCTTGACTAGGGCTTTTTCTACTGGACTATATTTCCTGTACACCCCTCACAGGCTGTCCCCTGGACCATTCTTTAGTACCTTCCTACCTTGTCCCTGAGATTCATCTTGGGAAACATGGGCTAGGACCTCCCTGCCTCACTCCATTCTCTTTCCCCCCAGCTCAGTAAAAAGTATGGGCCTGTGTTTACCGTCTACATGGGTCCGCGAAGAGTAGTCGTGCTGTGTGGCCATGAGGCGGTGAAGGAGGCACTGGTCGACCAGGCAGAGGATTTCAGTGGCCGGGGGGAGATAGCTTCCATTGACCGGAACTTCCAGGGTCATGGTGAGAGATTCCACTTCTGCTGACTGTCAACTGATTATGACATCCATAAATCCTTGCCTACTACTATAGGCTCAGTAGAAGGTGCAAGCTTTCTCCAATACTCCCTAGAACCAAGAGAAAACTGGCCACCATCCTAGAACTAGAGTTTCCTTCATGAGGGTTTAGTGAGGCTTGTTTTGGGGAGGGGGCAGGCATAGGAATATAAAACTTAGGGAGGACTTTAGAACTGCCATCTCTTAGCACTGGACATTTCTTTACATTTCATTTCATTTTTCATTCCAGATTCAATCCCTCCCTTATTCCCTCCCCCATACATTGAGAAAGGTAAAATGACTCTGGGCATTTTCATTAGTGGTTCCCCTATCCTGGAATGCTCATCTTCTTCATCTCTGTCTCCTGGCTTCCCATCTTCAAAAAGAAGCCTGTCTTGGTCCTCCTTAATCTTACTATCTTCCACATGAGATTACCCATAATTTATCCTGTCTCCAGTTCAGTTGAGTATGGTCGTTGAACTGTTGTATCTTTGATTAGACTGGATGATCTTTTGTCAATATGTGGCTTCAAAGATACATTGCTATTTGAGTTTGACCCCATTAGTTGAGTCCCTTCATTTTAAATAGGGCATCTAGGTGGCGCCATAGTGGATAGAGGACCAGAGCATCCAATCAGGAAACCTAGTCTTCCTGAGTTCTAATCTGGTCTCAGACATTTACTGGTTGTGTGATTCTGGGTGAGTCACTTAAGGAGGGAATAACATGCTCACTAAATTTAGTATGAAAATCTGTCTTACACTACAGGAAATTAGGGGAGAAAGGGACAAGTGGGGTGAGGGGGATAATAGAAGGTAGGGCAGTTTCTTCATCTCTAAAATGAGCTGGAGAAGGAAATGTGAAACCTCTCCAGCATCTTTGCCAAGAAAATCCCCCAAAAGGGATTATGGAGAATTGTGCATGACTCAATAAGAAGAAGAAAATAGAAATTTTCAAGACAAAGGCTCTTTGCCTGGAGCCTGGAGGCTGCTCTTTGTCCTAGGCTGAACTCTTCACTATTTAATGAGGAGCTCCAAAAGTTGGGGACCAGTCACTGTCATCAAAAGTGGGTTTGGAGACATTAGTCTTGGGTCCCAGGACTGGTTCAGCTGCTCCCTCTGTGTGACCTAAGGCAAGTCCCTTTACTTCCCTGTGTACCTCAGTTTCCACCTCTGTCATGTGAGGGTGTTGGGCTAAATGTCCTCTGACATTCCTCACAGCTACTGATCATGCTCTTGTGACCTCTCTCCACTTCTGTAGAATGGGAATTGGACCAGATTGGTCCCTTCCAACTCAAAATCCTATATTATTGTCACCCTGACCTTCCTGCCTATGATCCTTCATCCCATCCCCCTACACACAATAGGTGCTCACTTTTGAACTGGCAGGTGTGGCACTGGCTAACGGGGATCGCTGGCGGATCTTGCGTCGTTTCTCTCTGTCCATCCTTCGAGACTTTGGGATGGGGAAGCGCAGTATTGAGGAGCGCATTCAGGAAGAGGCTGGCTTCTTACTTGAAGAATTCCGGAAAACGAATGGTAGGGGCTACTCAGAGGCCTTGGGAGAAACCGAGTCAGGAGAATAGGGAGATGGGGGATGGTGACTTAAGATTGAGGGGCCATGAGAAGAACCAGAGGCCCACGTAGGGGTGGGGGAACAATACTGGGAGAGATGGGCTAATGAAAATCTCTGCACTGTGAGGGGATTCAGACAACTCCAGAAGAGAGCTCATTGAGGAGGAGACTTGGGGAAACCTAAAGGCCAGCCAGTCTCCCACCCTTGGTCTAGGCTCAGATCTGGAAGGGACATGGCAAGAACACTGGATATGGAGTCAGAAAACCTGGCTTCAAATTTGGTCTCTCCCTCATTTTACTTGTGTGATTTGGGTCAAGTTACCTAACCTAGCTAGCTGGGTCTCATTTTCCTCATCTGCCAAATGAGAAGGATGTCAGCATGGGACATGTAAAGGGCACTGGCTGTGAAAACATAGAACCCATAGGATCTTGATTCAAAATGAGTGTCCTTGCACAAGTCACTATATCCACCTAGTCTTTGTTTACTTATTTGCAAAATGAGACTTGAACTAAGCAACCCATACGGTGCCTTTTAGCTCTACGATCTTAAGATCTTAGCCCATATGTGCCATTCCATTTTACAGAGGAGGAAACCAAGGCCCAGAGAGATAGAGTAGAAAAGAAGAAGTGTCAAAGGTGACTCAGCAAATGGAGTCTGATCCCAAATAAGTCACCTGTATTTCCATATGGGGCTCTTCTTTCCACATCTCCATCTCTGTCTCTTTGTTTGCCTTCCATCCCATCCTGGCCTCCCTCCATCTCTCTTCTAGGAGCCCCCATTGATCCCACCTTCTTCCTGAGCCGCACAGTCTCCAACGTCATCAGCTCTGTGGTGTTTGGGAGTCGCTTTGACTATGAGGACAAGCAGTTCTTGTATCTGCTGCGCCTGATCAATGAGAGCTTCATCGAGATGAGCACGCCCTGGGCCCAGGTACTGTTTGTGGTGGCAGCTTCCTCTAATCCCCCAACTTCCTGCACCCAAACAAAGAGCAACCAATGGAATCCTAAAGGCATCAACTCATAGAATGGTACACTTGTCAAGGCACAGAACTTACTAGTCTTAGAAGCTTACAATACTAGAATCTTTTAATTTTAAAATATTAAAATCTGAGAAATGGAATGACAGAATTTTTTATTCTAAAATCATAGAATTGATTATTTATTCAGGAACTTAGAATCCAAGAATACTAGAATATTTTAATTTTAGAATACCAGAACCTTAGAAACAGAACCATATGATCTAGAAACTTAGAATGCTGGGAACTTAGAATTTTTTAATTTTAGAATACTAGTACCTTATAAACATAGAATCATGGAATCTTAGAACAATACACTCTTAGGCTCAAGAACCAAAGACATTGGAAAGTTGGAACTTTAGAATCATAGAAACATATTAAAATCTTCACATAGTAGAATATAAGAAAGAAATGTGGACTCATAGAATCTTGAAACTTTAGTACAGTAGAATCTTAGAAAATTAGAATGACAGAATATTAGAAATTTCAGACTACTAGAACCTTATAAATGGAACCTTAGGTTATAAAAACTCAGAATATTGGGGACCTAGAACCCTGAGGTACTAAGCTCTTAATTTTAGAAGACAAGTACCTTAGAAACAAAGGATCATAGAGCCTTAGAACCATAGCCCATTAAGTTCTAGAACTATAAAGTATTGGAAAATTAAAACCTTAGAATTGCAGAATATTGTACTAGAACTTGCAAATTTTAGAATATCAGAATGTTAGAAATGTATATTCTCAGAATCTTAGAAACATAGATCCTTAGTTAATTGGAACCTTTAGATTGTAATCTATATTATATCTATATTTAATCTTATAGAACAATAGAACCTCAGTACCTTAGCATTTTAGAATACTAGAACCTGTAGAGCTTTAGATTATAGAACCTTAGTCTTGAAACCTTAGTTAAAAAAACTATAGAATATTAGAACCCAAGTCTTAGAATATCAGAATCATAGAAACATAACATTATGGAACCTTAGGAACATAGAATATTAGATTCCAGAATTTTAGAATATTAGAATCACAGTCTTAGAACCTTAGAAATACAGACTCAGGATCACAGAGTCCCAGAATCTTCAAAGCCTGGAGGCTTTGACTCCTGGAACCTCAGAATCTCAGAACTTTAAAATTGTAGAACATTTGGATTTGGAATATGGAATATGGAATCATAATATAAACCTCAGAATCCTGGAAGCTGAGGATGAATTCTTTTTTAGATTAATAACTAAATTACCATTTTTTATGGATGTTATTATTTGTTAGAGACAGCATGGCATAGTAGATAAAGATCCTCCTGAGAGGCAGAGAATTAGGCAGAAATTCTACTTCTACCATGCATTCTGGTTGTATGCCCAGAGACAAAGCACATTTTAGCAGTCCTCTGGGTAACTCTATGTATGCCAGTGGAGAGAGTTTTCACTCTGGTAATTCCCTACAATTGCTAGTTTTGTGTCCATGGGCAAATCATTCAACCTTTCTGAGCCCCCATAAACAAAAGATAGTAATTTGCAGAGCATTTCAGTCATAGGATTGTGAGGGCATAATGAGAGAGCTTTGCAGGTGTTTTCCTGATTGGTAAATGTGAGCATGAGATGGTCATCTATGGTCATCTGACCATAAATTCCTGAAAAGAGTTGAAATGGAAACATGGTGGTGATGGTGGAGGGGTGCGCTCTCACATTTTGTGTCTTTGTTTTCTTTCTCCACAATTTGGTGGAATTTTTTTTTAATTAAAACTTTTTTTAAAAAATTCCCTGGAGATAAAAGAAATAGTCGTGTTTTTTGTCCTTTCTGAAATTTCTTAAGCCTTCAGATATTCCAACCCATTTGGCTCCCCCAATCCTTTCCCCTCCCTTGTATCCTGTTTCTCTAGTCTAATGAGACATGCTTTTCATTCCATCCCCACTCTCATCCTTCAGCTCTACGATATGTACTCAGGGATCATGCAGTACCTGCCTGGCCGCCATAACAAAATTTACAACCTTATTGAAGAGCTGAAGGACTTCATTGCTTCTAGGGTCAAGATCAATGAGGCCTCTCTGGATCCCAACAGCCCCCGGGACTTCATTGACTGCTTCCTTGTCAAAATGCATCAGGTGCCACCTGCAATGCTCTCTACTTTCCCCTGAGTGCTCCCAGACTCTCCCTCTCCTATTCCCAACCTGTCCCTCCTCTCCTGTCCAAACCCAACTCCCTTACTCATATAGTCAAGTGTGACTCCATCTCTCCGTATGGTCCATTCAATCGAAGCCATACTTCTCAAAGCTGTTTTTCAAAGCCTCCATCTCCTGTCCCCTACCATCCCCCACCTCAGATTCCTCTGGTGTCCTGGCCCTTTCTTCAGAAATCTAAAATTGTCAGACATATTTAAATCTTGATTCTATTTCTTACCACCTCTGTGATACTAGGTAAATTCCTTCCTCAATCTGGACCTCTTGTTTCTTTGTCAGTAAAATGAGAGGAATCAGACCAGATGAACCCAAAGGTCCTTCCCAACTCTAAGCCAGAAATCTTCCCAATCAAGAAGAATCTATTGAGTGCTTACTATGTACAAAGTACTATGGAAAAGAAAAACCTTACATTTTCTCAAGGTGGGGAGAGGGAAGAACATGCAAATCCATGCATATATGCATATATATGCTTGTATTTACATGTTATGTGCTAATTCAAGGTGAAACAATACTAGAGTTGGAATCGGGACCTGGTTCATAAATCTAGAGCTCAAAGTTCCAAACCCCTGATCTGACAGAAGATGAGGAAACTGACTCCCAGAGAAGGAAACTGAGCAGCCCGAGGTTACACTGGTAGTATCAGGGGGAGGATTTTGAACTCAGGTCCTCTGGCTTAAAAGCCAGAGATCTTCTCAGTATCCTGTTCTCCATTACTTACAACAAGATGACCTTGGGCAAGTAATTTCATTTCTATGGGCAAGGAAATTGAACTTCGTGTCCTCTAGGGTCCTTTCCAGTGCTCAATCAGTGAACTTTATTGAACTAAGGGAATAAGACAAGCTTCCCATAGAAAAGAAATCTTTTCCCTTCCCTGCATAAGCCAAGTTCTTCCCTTCTCTGTCTGCAGCACCCTTCCCATCTCCTCTACAGCCCCTCAGCCCTTCCTGCCCCAGATGACTGAGTCCCTCCCCACTCCAGAAAGTCCTAAGTGATCTCAATGAGTCCCCACTCCTAGAGGCACCTGGCCAACCTGGCCAGCACCTGAGACACAGGGATGGGGAGAGGGCAGGCATAAAGGAGACTTATAGCTGAAGAGCAGAAGAAAGCATGAACTCTGAGGTGCAGTGTCTTCCTTCTACCCCCAGGAAAGAGACAACCCTCAGACAGAATTCAACCTTAAGAACCTGGTCCTCACCACTTTAAACCTGTTCTTTGCTGGGACTGAAACAGTCAGCTCCACGCTGCGCTATGGGTTTCTGCTTCTCATGAAACACCCAGAGGTCGGAGGTGAGTCCTCTTCCTGACCATACTCCTGGTCCCCACCCTCCCCACCCCCGTGTCCGATCCTGAATAGAACCTCATTCCCTGATAGACCTTGATGGCCATATGCCTTCTGGTCCCCTTGAATCAATCAGGAAATCAACAAGCATTTAAGTACCTACTATGTGTCAAGTTTTGGGTCAGGTGCTAGAGATACAAATACAAAGAATGAAACAATTCCTACTTTCAAGGAGTTAATATTGTAACACCAGTAGTGCTGAGGGAGGAGGGAGACCGTGGAAGAAAGACACTGGGGAAGCTAGTCATAAAATCACACACGCCAGGCTTAGAAAGGGACCTTGGAGACAATTGCTTTATCGTTCTTGTTTTTAAAAAAGCAACAACCAACTTCCTATTCTAACAATGATAGTATCTATCTAATCCATCTACTCATACATTCATTCATATACTCATTCATCTAGCCATTAATCTTCCATCCCTTAATCATTTATCTCTTTCCATCCACCCATCAATCAATCATCCATCCATTCATTCATTTATCCATCTATTGATCCATTAATGTAACAGTCTAACAATCTATACATCCACCCATTCATCTATCCATCCAACCCTGGGCTCTGTGATGTTACTGGATAGAAAGCTAGCTTTGGAGTGAGCAAGAATTAGGGTCAACGCTATCTGGCATGTGCCATTTGTGTAATGCTAGACAAGACTCTTAACCTCTTTGTACCCAAGACAGAGTTGTAGAACTCTTGTTTCTCTGCACTGGTAGGGAGGTGGGTAGAGGAAGTTTCCCCTAAACTCAGTTCTCTATACCAATGAAATATGAAAAACTGGACCAAAAAAAAAGTACATGTAGGAGACCCCTGGAGTTAGAGACCATGATAAGTATATATATGTATTACTGTACAAAATTCACTCAGAACAATCTAATTTGGAAAGAAAACAAAAATAAGATTTAAATGGATACTTGGAAAAATAACATTTAAAATGTATTGTTGATTCTCTTTTAAAAAATCTTTATCGTAATCCCTTACCAATTTTGTAATTATTAAGATCAAGTAAACCAATCAAGGTATTGGTAATAATGGGAAAGACTATTTTTCACTCTACTCCTATAAATCATAGCTTTGGCCCAGAGACAAAAGGGAGATCCCCACCATTAGTCCTGAAAGGCCACAGTTCAGACCTACTTTTCCCAAATTAGTAGAGGACATACCACTCCTTCTCTTGCTCTGCATTGTGCCCAACCTGTGGTAGAGCTTTTCGAGTTTGTATTGGTCTGATCAGCCATGGTACATTGACCCCTACATAGTGATGTCATTTTGGTCCTCCTTGATTCTAAAGGACAACAACCCACTGGCATGGTTGCTGTTCTCCTAGTTCCAGTCACTGTTGCCTTCTCACAAGCAGTCCAGGTCCTGCAATGCCCTCTTTCCTTCCAATTTAAACTCAGGTGTCCTACCCAATATACTCTCTCCCCTAAAAGCATGCGTTTACTGTATCTGTTCACCTGAGACATTTCACAACAAAATGCAGGCTGTTTGAGGTAGGGCAGGGGATTTCTTTCTTTCTCTTTTTTTTTTTCCTTCCTTCCTTCCTTCCTTCCTTCCTTCCTTCCTTCCTTCCTTCCTTCCTTCCTTCCTTCCTTCCTTCCTTCCTTCCTTCCTTCCTTCCTTCCTTCCTTCCTTTCTTTCTTTCTTTTCATCTCTTCTTGACTATTATAAACATTCCATAATTCTTCCATTTCAATATTCTATCATTCCCAAGTTCTGGGATTCTAAGTGTTCTAAAGTTCTGTTTCTCCAAGATCCTGTGATTCGAAGTCTTTATGAAAATCATATTCTAGGATTCTGAAATACTAGGGTTTTAAGTTTCCATGGTCCTAAGAGCCTAAAGTTCTAAGTTATGTTCTATGACTTTGTTATCCTATTTAATGCTGTTAAGGCTGTTGCTTATTAGAAGCACTATGGTACTGTAGAAAGAGCACTGGATCTGGGATTTGGAAGGGCTGGGTTCAGATCCTGACTCAGCCATTGATCTATATTAACTTAGACAAGTCATATAGGTCTCACTTTCCTCCTTTTAAGTTAAGGAAGTTGGACCAAATGGTCTCTCAGATTCCTTGTAGCCCTAGGTTCATCATTATAAGAGTCAATGATTACAAGGTTTTCTCATTTTAAGGCTGGCAGGTTCAGTGACTTAGAACTGGAGGATGTCTTGATCAACATTCTTAGTTCACAACAGAAGCCCAGAGAAGGCAGTGACTTACCAAAGTCACATAATCTCTAAGATGAGACTCTTTTGAGCCTGAGTCCCAAATTCTCAAGATTTGTGACCCCTCCAGTCAAGGTCCAAGAGGAGATTGACCACGTCATTGGGCGACACAGACTCCCCAAGACAGAGGACCGGATGCAGATGCCATACACTGATGCAGTCATCCATGAGATCCAGAGAGTTACAGACATTGTGCCCATGGGTGTCCCCCCACACAGTCATCCGAGACACTCACTTCCGAGGTTACATCCTGCCAAAGGTAAGGGGGCTCTTCCTCTGTGTCTCCCCCACCCAATCCTTTTCTCCACTTTCCTGCTCCCTACCCCAACTCTAGCCCCTGTATCCTAGAACTGACCCTGCTCATTATGCTCATGCCCACCTTCCATCCAGGGCACTGATATCTTCCCTCTCATTGGCTCTGCTCTCCGAGACCCTAAGTATTTCCAGAAACCTGAAACCTTTGAGCCACAACACTTTCTCGATGAGCAGGGACGCTTCAAGAAGAATGAAGCCTTTGTGCCATTCGCCTCAGGTGGGTTCTTAGAAACCTCACCCTTCTCTTAATTCTTCCTGCTCAGAGACATTGAAGGGTCTGGGGTTAGAGTATGGTATAGAGTGGGCTATAGGGCTGGGTCATAACCATAGATTCTCAGAATGTTAGAAGACAAGCACAAGACCATAACTTCAGAGCTTAAGGGACCCTTAGAGTCCAACTGCTTCCCTTTGACAGATGAGGAAAATGAGACCCAGAGAGGAAGAGACTTGGTCAAGCTCATACAAGAAATAAGGATCATAGAGAAAATTTGAACTCAGGACACTGATACTCTCCACTATCCCATGGAGAATCAGCATATTAGAATTGTTGGAAAACACAATATTAGGTGGTTAGAGTCTTAGAATCTTGACATCTTAGAACTCTAAGACATTTGGAATGAGGGATATGCCTTTGCCAGCTTTCTGAAAAAAAATGCAACTATGACACACTTTTAAGTTTAATCTGAATCATTAATATTTTCTCCATCACTTTCTTAAGTCTACAACTTAAATCAGCAAAACAATAAATGAAATCCTGATTTGTACCCTTTGCCAATTTCTGAGGTGTAAATGCTCATGGGGAGAATTTAACCATTCGCTCCTTGGAGCCCATAAGCACTGGCTAAGGCACACTCCTGCTTTTGAACCTTTAGACAAGTACAATCTTAGAATCTTAGAACTGCCTCCCCCACCCCTCTGGGAATAGGCTATATACGTACTTTATTTGATGACCATGATTTAGGTTATTTGTTTGGAAGCATTTCAATGATCCATGCTCCATGTTTCTTTTTCCCCATTGCTGGTACCATGAATAATGGTGGCTTTCTCCAGGGAAGCGTGTGTGCCTTGGGGAGGCCATGGCCCGGATGGAGCTTTTCCTCTACTTCACAGCCATCTTGCAGAGCTTCTCCCTCCAATCTCTGGTTCCTGCCAGTGAGATTGACATCACCCCAAAGATCAGCGGCTTTGGCAACATCCCTCCCACCTATAAGCTCTGCATTGTGGCCCGTTGATGGCCCTCCCAGGGCAAGATCCAGAAACTACCTGCTGCCTGCTTATCCTGCTTTCCCACCATCCTTGCCTTCTGTGGCATCTCCTAATAAAATTTTGTTGATGCTCCTTAGCTGCTAATGTCTTTTCCTCTAAGTATGTTTTCCATCTATTTTATATTTATCTTGTGTGTACTGATTTATGTACATTGTCATCCCACTAGAATATAAGCTTCTTGAGGACAGGGACAGCTTTTACATTTTCTTTGTTTCCACAACCCTTAGAAATGCTCTATAGAAAGCACTTAACATATGCCTGTTAATTGTTGGTCAGAAAGGCTGGAATGGTAAATAGCTGCTTTGCTTTCAAGCCAAGATTCTCAGCCTGGGGTCCATCAATTGATTTCAGAGTGTCCATGATTCTGAAATGTTTAAAACTGTATTTCAATATAATTTCCTTTGCAATTCTTTGTACTGTATTTTATGCATTTAAGAATACGATTCTGAAGAGGTGGCCATAGGCTGCAAAAGACCGATTCCCCAAGGGATTCATAACACAAAATAAGTAAAGAACCCTTGTTCTAGAGAATCAAGCAGGAAAGAAGAAAGTACTTCATTTTATTGTTTTCTTTTGAAAACTGGCACCATACTCACCTCTCTTCAATCGAGGGACATCAAGTCACTGGATTCAGATGGCTCTGGAGGAGAAAGGGAGGCTGGTGACCTGCACAGTCCTCCTTCACTCAAAACAAAGTCAAGTGCAAGTTATGTCATCATTTCTCTGATGGCATGGTCTTCTTCGGTAACGAAGGACGAACACGACGATGTATTAAGTCCCTACTACATGCTAGGCACTGTGCTAAATACTGGGGATACAAAAAGAAGCGAAAGATAGTTTCTGCCCTCAAGGGAGCTTACAATTTACTTTCAGAGAAGGTGATGCAGGATTCTTTGTACAAAATGAACATCCTCTATAGACATGGACAATGGAAGCATCCTTGAACTCCTGGGGGATAACTCCTCTTGTCATATAACCTGGAAAATTTCAGTCAGTTTTTGTATGAGCAATGGTCCCCCTATCTTGCAAATATCAGCTGGAATAGAATCAGCACCAGGTACTTTGCCACATGAATGGAGCCTAATGGCACTCAAAACCTCTTCTTCAGTTGGAAGTTTAACTAAGGAGGGATTGACTTCAACTTCAGGTAAACGATTAATGGCATCATCACTGATTGATGATGGTCTGTTGAGAGCACTATGGAAGTGTTCAGCCCATCTCTTTAGGATCATGTCCTTATCACTAATCAATGTGACTCCATCAGCACTGAAAGGTTGTGAGGGATGGTTTTTGGTCCATAAATAGCTTTCAAGGAATCATAAAAGCGCTTTGGATTGTTACTTTCAGCATAAAACTGAATTTCATCTACTTTCCTACTGAGCCAGGAATCCTGCATCTCTCTAAGCTTTGCTTGTACTTTTCTTTTGATGGAATTGAATGCTACCTTCTTAGAGTGGATGAACTATCCTTCTGGTAAATCCTGTGGAGTTCTCATTTTTCATTTATCAATTTCTGGATTTCCCCATCATTTTCATCAAACCAGTCTTGGTGTTTGCTGGTGTTCTGACCCAGATGAGCAAATGCAGTGCTATTCACCAAATCTCTGAAAGCTGCCCACTCCTTTTCTGCTCCACTGTTGCCAACTGTGCATTGGCTTTCCCTCCAAGTTAGCGACAAACTGTTCACGTTCAGAGAAGAGCTCTAATTTATTGACATTAACTCTTCTGGTAGTTATTTTGCCTTGGGGGCAGCACTTTTGATGAATGTGAATATTTAGCTTGCAAAGGATAAGTCTATGATCAGTCCAGCACTCTGCACCACACATTGCTTGTGTTACTCACACATCTTGTCTGTCTCTTCTCCTTATAATCACATAGTCTATTAGATGCCAATGTTTGCTGCAGGGTGCATCCATGAAGTTTTATTTTGTTTAGATAAATGGAAAACAGTGTTGGTGATTAAAAGGTCATGTGATGCACAAGTCTTCAGTAGTAAATGACCATTGCTGTGGCTGTTTCCAACTGCATTCCTCCCTAGGACTCCCTGACAAGTCTTTAGTCTGAGTCTACTGTAGCATTAAAGTCTCCCAGAATTATAAGGTTGTCCTCTATTGGCACATTGATGACAAGGGTCTTCAGTTCTTCATAAAATTTTTCTTTGATCTCATCAGAGTTCATCATGGTGGGAACATAAGCACTGATGATGATGGCATGACGTTTTCCTGCAAGTAGCAATTGCATTTTCATGAGCCTATCATTCACTCCTTTTGGCAGGCATACCAGCTTCCTGACTAGATTTGTTTTGATTGCAAAACCTATGCCAGCTTTGCTGTGCTCCCCTTCACTGTGACCACTCCAGGAAAAAATGTGTATCCAGCTCCAATTTCAGTAAACTGGCTTTCATTTGCCAGTCTTGTTTCACTCAGGGCTGCTATTTGGATGTGATACAGTTGAGTTCTCTTGCAATAAGAGCTCACTGTGTTTCAGGTCTACTGGATTTGGTATTACCTCTAAGTGTGTGCACATTTCATATGCTGATGAAGGTGGAATCATCTTTGCATATGTTTTTATACATTTTTTTGTGTTTTGGTGGCAGAGTGGGATTTCCTGCCTGCTGTGGTAATCAGGCCAGAGTTGGGTAAGCAGACAACGTTTAGGGTGCCTTTTCTGGCCCCCTTCCTCACACCAGGAGGTGAGTAGTGTGATCCATAAAAGGCTGCTCAGACATCCAGGGGGCTGTCAAATGCCACTGCTGCTTACAGTGAGAAATGACCCTATGACCTGGGACTCGTGTGTGCAGAGTTGTGATTACAGTTCCCAGTGTATCCCCACCTGCTGCTTTATCACTTGCCTGTTGCTACAGGACTTTGAGATATAGTAGGGAAATGGTATGGGTGATGTCTTTTGATTCATGAGTAAATTGAATTTAAATGAAACAAAGTTGCACAAAGTTGTCAGTCTCACTCTCTCTCCTCCAGAGTCATTATAATCCAATAGCAGAACAGAGTCGAGACAACTGGCGATGACTCAGGATGCAGTGGATGACATTGGTGCCTTTGGTTTCTAAGCAAACTTTAAGCATTATACATTGCCTGCTTCAGCTGCCTTCATGGCCATTGGAACAAATTGTTCTCATCCACCCATTCCACCAGGGGAAGTCTTCACATGCTTGGAGTAAACATCTCTTAACTCATCAATGGTTATCTTCAAACTGGTTTGGTTTGTCTACCAAAATGGTTTACCGGGGTGTGGCCATTGTGCATGCTGCAGCTTCTTGGAGGCACAGGTGAGAGTTGAATGGAACAGGTGGACACCAAAGGTGGAAGGAGCCCCAAAAAGGGCACACCAAAGATACTGGTCTTCCATGAACACACCCTGCATCCTGGTCAGGTAAATAAGAGAACCAAGGGAGAAAAGTTTCATGAAAACTTAGAGAGAAGAGAGCATCAAGGGGAAGAAGGTGATAAATAGTGTCAAGGGGTACAAAGAAAGATGAAGACTGAGAAAAGGATAGCATTAGATTTGGAACTTAAGAGATAATTAGTAACTTTGGAAGGAGAGGTTACAGTTGAATGATGAAGGTAGAAGCAAGATTGTAACAGAAAATTAAGAGTTAGAAGAAAGGAAGTTGTAACACCAATTGTAGATGGCCTTCCCAAGGAATTTAGTCATCAAAGGAAGGAAGGATTTGAGCAAGTAGGGATTGAGATGGGTGGATCAAGTGAGAGGTTTTGAGGATGGAGGAGAAATGGACATGTTTCCAGATCATAGGAAAACAAAGGGCTAGATAAGGAGAGACTGAAGATAAGAGAGAGAGAGTGGGAGTGATTGAGGGGGCAGTCTGCTGTGGAAGACATGTGTGTAAAGCAGTTTGTCTTGGACAGGAAAAGAACCACCACATTATGTGAGACAAGAGTGAAGGAGACAATAGTGACAGAAGGCATTTGGGTGGTGTGAGGAGCAGAGATGAAGGAACTCTTAGCAAGTGGCATCCATTTTTTTCAGTAAAATATGAGATTCTCGTCTTAGTGGTGGGTGGAAGTGGAGTCAATGGAAATTTGAAGTGGGGGAATAAAAGTTTTTAGAAGATCCACCATAGTTAGTAAGAGAGTGAGCTAATTAGGATGCTGTAAAAGGATTAACTTGCAGCCAGTGTGGAGCTAGTAGAGGATATATAAATTTGTAGCACACCCAATCAGCAGGGATTTGAGATTACATCCGACTTTGTTCAGCAGCACATGCATAGGAATAATTCAAGGCTGAGGCTTTTTAGGGCAAGATCAACAATACAAAGGGGCAAAGGACACAAGAGAAGAAGGTAGTGTGGAGCTGAATTGATTCACCCAGGGATCAATAAGTGGAGGGGATACAGTGTAGTCGGCGTAGGGGCCTGGGAAAGAATTGAGGTGTGGAGAGACTGGAAGCCTGGGTGTGGAGAAAGAACAGAGTTTGGGATTTCAAGGCAGAGGGAGAGGTAGCAAGACAACAGATCATGATTAGATAAAGGAATTTCACAGTTCATGAATATGGAAGTAGTCTGTATTAGTGGTAGATGGAAAGATGAAGGTTATTTTTGTGTGCAACCGAGACAAGGTGGAGAAGTAGATTATAGAAAGGGAAGAAATTGAGGAACTATGAGATTAGGGTCTTTGAGGGAGTCTTTTGATTGTTGGAGTTGCCTATTTTGAGGATATGATTTGAGAAGGAGAGAAGACCGTGCCAGGAACTAAACTTATTGAGGAAGGGAGGAAGGACAGAAGGAGAGAGGGTAGTAGACAACATAGCCATTAAAATACAACCGGGTCGTGAAATCAAGTATCTAAATTTGGAAGGGACCTGAGAGGTCACCTAGTCCGATACAATAGAGGAAACTGATTGACTGGGCATGGGTGAAGGAGCTCAGTAGAATCTGCCCGTTTCATATCTAATACTATGAAAAATAAGTGCCTTTTCCTTGTCCTCTTTAGTTATGAATTTCTATTAGTTTAACCTCAATCATTTTGACTGCAATTCTGATGCAAGCTTTACTCCTCCCCATCCTCTCTCAACTTTTTCCCTCTTGCTTCACATCCAAATCTCTCTTCACACTCTTTTCAGTTTCTTCCCTCTTCCCCAACCCTTTTTGAGTTTGAAAAGGAAGAATAGACTTTCTATTTATGAACCTGAATGGAAGGGAAAAGGGAAATAGGAGAGAGAGAGAGAGAGAGAGAGAGAGAGAGAGAGAGAGAGAGAGAGAGAGGAGGGGGGGAGGGGGGGGGAGGGGAGGGAGGGACAGAACATTGTGAACAAAGAAATATCCTCCAAAGTTTAAGAAGTTAAAGGTATTACCGTCATGATTCCAGGCTTTCTAGCTGGAAGGTTTACTTAAAGATTACTCGATCTGCCTCCCTCTATATTTTATAGATACGAAAATTGAGGAGGGGTAGATCCAAAACAGTAGAGAAAAGGCAGGGACTCTTCTGAGCTCTCGAAAATTCCCCTCCAAACAATTTTAAATAATACCTCAAAATGAGTTCTGTAATGGCCAAACAGGAAAATGGTTGGGTGGATAAATTTTCCTGCGGTTGGCAAGAAAGGTCTGTCATATCTATGTGATAGTGGAGCATGGTCCAGTTTAGTACAGCCCTCGCCCTACTAAACCCACATCAGGCCTTGGGGGAGATTTAATCAGCTGAAGTAGCTGTGGCTTCTGGAGCTCTGCCCACAGATAGCAAGGGTGTTGGATAACTAACTATTCAGATGTAGATTAAAGGGATCTCGTTGCTGTCACTGAATGCAGAAGAATCTCTAACACTTTAGAGCTTATAGCCAAAGGGAGATGAAATACAATTCATAGTTCTATGAATGGGGAGTGTATGTGGTCTCTTAAGGACCAGAACAAAAACAAGGAGAGATGTGACCCTACCTCTCCTTTGATTATACTACCTTGAAAGAACACAAAACTCACAGCAACCCCCCCCCCCCCCCCCGGAACTACTCTCTCAGAGCAGCAGCAAGAAAAGCATATACTTGGCATGGTTCACCCTTCACCCCTAGAGCAGAGCCCAATAGTAACATAGTTAATTGTTAAGACTATTGACTTTTGTCAATAAATAGGCTGATAAAATGAACAAACAGTAAAAAAGAATTGGACCATAAAAAGTTACTATGGTAACAGGGATGATTAAACTACACACTCAGAAGACAACAAAGTCAAAATTGCTACAAGCAAAGCCCGAAATTAAAGTGCGAATTTGGCTTAATCCCCTCCCCCCAAACTGCTGGACAAACTAAAAAAAGTATTTTAAAAACTTAATAAAACAAGTGAAGGAAAAAAAAATTGGAAAAAATTAGAGTGATGTAAGAAAATCATGAAAAAAATTGTCAACAGTTTGCTAAAAGAGACACAAGAAACATTGAAGAGAAGAGTTCCTCTTAAAAGTAAAATTGGCCAAATGGAAGAGGAGGCACCAAAGCTCACTAAAGAAAACAATTCCTTAAAAATTAAAATTGAACTAGTGGAAGCTAAGATCTCCATGAAACATCAAGAAAAAAATGTCATCAAAAGAAAGAAAAACAGAAGAAAGTGTCAATTATCT
Source organism: Bettongia penicillata ogilbyi (assembly GCA_023548195.1). NCBI lineage: Eukaryota > Metazoa > Chordata > Mammalia > Diprotodontia > Potoroidae > Bettongia > Bettongia penicillata. The sequence goes on along the minus strand of JAJHZJ010000310.1, from coordinate 31,574 downwards.
CATTGGAAAAACAATTGACTTAGAAAACAGATTGAAGAGAGATAATTTAAGAGTTATCAAACTACCTGAAAGCCATGGATAAAAAAAGGAGCGTAGATATTATCTTTCAAAAAATTGTCAAGGAAAACTGCCCTGATTCATTTTATTTTTTCATTCTTTTGAATTTGATCCATTGATTCTTCATTAGCTTCCACTTGCCCAAATCTAACTTTTAAGTTGTTTTCCCAAATTAACTTTTGTACTTTCTTTTCCACTTGACTAATCGTGTTCTTAAGAGTTGTTTTCTTTCATGGATTTTTGTATCTCCTTTTGCATTTGTCTAATTCTACTTTTAAAGCAGTTTTCCAAGCTATTGATTCTTTTTCATAAATCTCTTGCTTTGTTCTTATTTCTTTTCCATTTTTCTTCTATCTCTCATATGATCTTTAAGCTTCCTTTCTGAGCTCTTTCATGAGTTCTTTCTGGGCTTGAAACCACTTGCCACATTTCTCTGGAATTTTACCATAGGATTTTGAAATTGTTGTCCTCTTCTGAGTTGTGTTTTGGTTTCCCTTGTCACCATGATAACTTTCTATGGTCATATTCATTTTGCTGTTTTCTGTCATCTTTTATGGGGGCCTTTTTCATTTCTTTAAAATTTGACCTGTGTTCCTGGGATGGAAGGGGCACTGTCTCAGGCTTCTTGTACCATTGGCTGCAGGACTTGGCTGTTTACCTGTCATTTCACTGATGTTACCCTGAAGCCCCAAGGGACCCCTTTTTCTGGGGCTATGCTGAAATGTGGGGTGGACGGTGGCTGGCACTGCATAGGGATCTTGCAGGTTACCTGGTGCCGAGCTGGGGTCCTAGTAGTGGTGTCTGGCATGTGATGAGACCTAGTGGGGTATTTCTGTGTTTCCTGGAGCTACGCTGATACACATGGAGGTCTGACTGCTACTCAGCAATACAACTATCCAAGACAATTCCAAAGGACTTATGATGAAAATACGCTATTCACTGACAGAGAAAGGACTCATAGAGTCTGAATGCCAATGTAAGAATTTTTTTTTAACATTCTTCATTTTTTTTGTCTGTATCTCCTTTCCCAATATGACTAATAAGAAAATAAATTTTGCGTGACTGCACATATATAATCAATATCAAATTGATTCCTGTCTGAGGGAGGGGGTAAGGGAGAAAGGGAAGAAGAAAATTTGAAACTCAAAATTTTTTTAAAAAATTGGGTGTTAAATATTATTTTATATATAATTAGAGGGAAAAAATATTTAAAAAAGAGAAAATAGAGGCTCAGAGGTAATGAGTCACTTGCCAAAAGTCGTATTGGTATTAATCAGCAGAGTTGGATCCTGTGACTTTAACCAAGTTCTTCACTCTCTCCATTGCCCAATGTTGTGTCACATATGGGGTTAAAGAATCCCCAAGATCCATGAGCAGTCTCTGACCTGACCTTCCCAGAAGAGCAGAGGTAAGTAGCTTTTGATCCAACCCTACTTAATAGAGTTCACAGTCGATTAGGTTTACAGACAGTACATGATCCAGGATAGATTTTAGCCAAGCCTGACCTCAGGAGCTCTCACATGGTTCCTCCAGACCTGACAGACCCCAGTCTCTGATCTTCAGGCTTTCTTTCTGAGGTTACTGACCTCTAAAGTCAGTCCATTCTCCATTTCCACCCCATACACATATCAGCTTTGTTCCAATCAGTCTCTCTTCAACCTCTTCACATGATAGGATCTTATGAAGCTCAAATGAGCTCATGGATGGAAGACATTTGCATACCCCAAACTTATATAATCAATCAACGTCTAATCACCAAGCCCCCAGGCTGGTGTTGACTTAATTTCCTAAGTCTTCTACTGCATTCCTGCTGAGTCCATGCTTTGTTTATTGAGCAATTGATTGTGAGATGTGGGAGACACTGGCACAAGACTGCTCAGCATAGTGTGCCTGAGTATTCAAGAAGGCACTGTATTTGATAAGCAAAGCAGAATTGCAATAGCTCAAAAGAAGAGTGAGATTCACAAATTTAGACAAATCTCTACTCTAAATATTCATATGGACTATTTGTGCCCCATCTTTGGTGGAGCCTCTTGAGATCACATTGATCTGATTGGCCACAGTTGGACACGTACTTGAACCCAACATGGGGATGTCATTTTAGGCTTCTTTGAGAAGGAAGAACAACAACCGACCAATCATTGAGCAATAGGGGAATGGGCTGGTAAATATTTAAGTTGGGCAGAAGGGCAGAAGGAAGAGTGGTATGCACACATACTTTTAAGTTTACTCTGAACTATGAATACTTTCTTAAGACTATAAACAAAACTAAATCAAGCTCTGATTTGTTGCAATTACTGTTTCCAAGTGTAAACACTCACTAAAAATCTAATCATGGTTCTTGGAATCCCTTAGAATTCATTCCAGGGTGTTCTTGACCACACCCATCCTGGTGACTGTTTACCAAAAGTAGACTTATGAGAAATTGTCCTCATTCCCCAGGCTTCTCTCTAACCCTGAGTTCTGCTAGGCTATGACCTTAGAGAGGAGGCAACTAGGGCTATTTGTAGATGAGTAGGAGAGGAAGGTGCTTTGAGACCTAGGTCAGTCCAGGCAATGTAATCCCCATTAGTTTTTAACTCTTGCCTAACTTGCCCTTCCCTGCGTCTCCTTAAAAAAAAACACAATCCGCTTACTTCTGTTTTCTAGCTCTGCTCCTTCTCTCCTCCCACAAGCTGCTACCCAGAGGAAGATATAGCAGTTACCCAATGTGGGAGTGCTGTCCATGGCCACCTTCCCAGATAGAGAATCAGATGACCTGGATTCAAATCCCAGCCTTGCCACTGAACTTCATCACTCAATTGCTTCATTTATAAAACTAAGTTATCAGAAATGTTTGTGTTTGAGGATAATGGTTTATCAAGTCTATCATTAAAAATACATTTAGAATTTTAAAAGAACAAAAATGAGTTTAGAGGATCTCCAGGTCAGAGAATCCCAACTCCAAATCCTAAAGTGTACTAATTGCACCCCCTTTAACTCCCTAATTAGATCAAGGTATAAATGGTTCACATATGAGGATCTGGGCTAGAAATGGATTATTTTTTATTATTAAAATTAATTTATTTGAATTCAGATACTTTTTGAATCCAAACTTGGTTATATTTTTAAAGCTATAATTCTCATCACATTCTGTGATTAATTTTATTGTGCTTATTAAAAATGGTTATTACGATTTTGCACTTAGCTGTTTGAAAAATAGTTTCTTTGTGAAGGCATCAGCTTCAGGTACCTTTATTGTAGGGAATAGGCCAACATCTCATACTAGAATAGAAGGCTATCATTGCAAGTACCATGACTTAGTAAGTGATTGCTCATAGGTGATCCATTCCTCTAGAAACTAGGGTCACACTTGCTACATACCTCTCCAAAGCACTGAGGGTTAAAGACAAGATTTATAAGGTAGTTTGAGCTTCCTTGACATAATGCTATAGCAGACACAAAACTTGCCAGGCTTGCAATTCAGCTGCTTCTTAGTTGAAGTTTTGTAATCCTTTCCTCCACAACTAAAATGGACATGATTCAGTTCTTACAGCATTCTACTGAACAACATCATACTGAGATTGAATAACTTTTACAAGCTATGAGCATGGGTATTTTCTGAGTTGTTTCAACAAGCTATGAACTTGCCAGTTGACCACCGCAGAGAAGGTTAAGTAATACTTTTAAGTTACGTACACTGAATGGCTATAGGGTACACCAATCATATGCAAAAATTAGATAAGAAAGTGAGACTAAATAAATTTACTAATTAGTTAAGTAGCCCCCAAATAACTAATAATGAACTTTTAAAACTGAGATTTGTAGTTTGTACACAATCCTTTGGAGGGGTACAAGCCCAAGTTCTCAGTGACTGCCAAATGGTAATTATTTTAATATAAAGATGTTAGAAAAACTCATTAAAAAGACTTCCCCCCAAATAACCTTCTAACTCCCCTAAGCTCTTCTTCCGTTTAAACATTCTTCTATTTTTCTTTTCTTAAAAGAGGGATTTTGGCACTTGGGTAACCTTAAGGCTAAATATTATTGAAATGAAGAGACTGTTGACAGTATTCAGTCTCATTTTAAAATAAGGGATCTTAGAGGAAAAGCAGCTGCAAAGCACTCCACTTTGTCTCTGATGGCCTTGATAGCACCCTGATACTTTGCACCCCCTGAAAGTTTCTCCTTGAATTCTTTCAAGGTGGCCCAGGAACCAAAGTTTTCCCAAATCTACAGGGACAGTTCTATTCCTTCATGAATAAAGTGAGGTACTTTGTGGAGATATTTTTCTAGTAGTCCTCGGTAGGTCTGAGCTGGGGCTCCTAGTCTTAGTCCACTAGGTCTTAATGTGTCTTTGTCTCTTGGGCAGGTGTTTTTACAAGCAAAAGAACAAGCTTCTAGCACCTGCTCAACTCTTCCTGCATTCATGCTCTTGTGGTATAGGTCCACATGGATCACTTGTTACTATGGTAACCCAGCTCCATCATGGCTGCTGAAGGGCCTTGCCGTTGGCAGCCACCTGCTGCTGAGAAGTCTTAAATTCAGATGTTAAGGCTTGTTTCAGAGCTTCAGCAAGTTCTGCAATGGCATGTGAGGCATTCCCTGTAGTCCAAAGTGCATGGCATCTCTATTCCTGTCTTAGAGTCCATACTGCATACTCCTTGCTTGTAGAAGATCATGTCAGCCTGCCAACCTTGAAGGGTTCTGTGTGTGGTGGTGGTCACCATATGGCAGTGATGACCCAACTGCTACTAGCCCACTAATGTGGGCCATGTCAGCTCTAAGACATGCTCTATTATCATCTGAAATATTCTACATGCAGGCATAGCAGCTAATTCTTGGAATAGCAGCTGATTCCTGCAATGATCAGCTTTGCTTGAAAGAGGTGGGCATTTTCTTCTAGTTTGTCATAGTCAATGTAGCTAATATTTTGGTTTACCATGGACTCAAAAAAAAAAGATGGAAGAGGCAGAGACTTTCTTCTTATCTCTCATGAACCCATGGGTGAAGTACTCATCAAGCAGGTATAGACCCATCATCCTCCCAAATGGTTCCAGCAGGGCTGTGTATACTGCCAAATTTACAGGAGATCCTGAGTATGGCTGAACATTGAACCACCAGCTTTGGAGGTCCAGGTCATAGATCTGCAGAGCTCTCTTCTGACACAGAATCTCTGATTTATCCACAAATTGGGCACCACCATAATACTTCTGGCCTGGAGATCCTTCTGAGTATGAATTGTTCGAAAGAATTGCTCAACTTGCAAAATCCTCTGAAGCAATTAGTTCCAACTCAGCCTTCTGGTCATCATTTTCCTTCTTGATGATTACATATCCCTCTATATCATTGTCTTTCAGTGGCCATGTCAGCATTTGGGGGACTTGTCAGAGGTTAAGATTATGCTTCTTTCCACTGACTGTTGATGCCATATTTCTGGTCTAAGGATTCCTGGTTGGGCACCAATCATCAGGTAGCAGCAAGATACCTAAGTGTAACCTTCAGTCCAATGCAAGAGAAGTCTGTTAGAGATTTATTTATCTCATGTTTGGATCAGTTCTCAGTTTGTCATGAATATTATATTTAAAAGAATACTTGGTAACAATAGGTGCAGGATGCCATGCTCCACAGAGTGGTACAGACAATATCCCACTGGGGGAGGGAGAGGGTCTTAGAGCTCATCTGATACAGTTCCTTCCTCACACAAAAAGAAATGGATGGCCCAGAGAGGGAGGGACTTAGTAAGGTCAGAGTCAATGAAAGGTCTATCAGTTTCATCTGCAAGTCCCAAGATGCCCTGCCCTCCAAGCCCTATTATTAAACCCTTCCCAAACTGCCACCATTGTGTTCTGAGACCCACAACTTCGTTTCTGGTCTTTAAACTTTGCCCATTTCTACTGTTACTCCCTAAGATCCTCAAGTCTCTGAGCCTCCACTGCACTCAATCCTTCTCCCTGTGTGGCCTTCAGCTTTGGCTGTAGAAAACCAGGTGGGGAATTCTGTAAGATTGGGAAGAATGGTGTCAAGGGAACAGGGAGGAGAAGGGTCACCTCTTTGACGGATCATGGAACAGACAGGAACAGGAGGTTTTTGGGTTAGAAGAGGAGTCTATACATAAGTTAGAAGATGAGTCTCATATAGGATGGTTGCCATTTTCTCCTCAAAGGAAACTGAGAAGGAAGCAGAAGGGCTGAGGAAAAAGAGCTGCTTTTGTTGTCAAGGGCCTTCTACCCATGATAGTTCATTGTCTAGATAGATCCATACTTAGGTGAGGCAATGGGCAATGACCTAGGGCATGGAAATTAGAAATTCAGTAGCTATTCATAATACTTGTGGTCCTTTATCAGCCTAAAAACACCCAACAAAAGTCTAGTAGCTGATTAGCAAGAAAAAATAAATAAAGTAGGAAGTTTCCAAAATCTGCCCTTGCTACAGATGAGTGTCTCCTAGTAAAGTCTTTTCTGGCACAAGACTCAAGCATGTTCTGTGCTACTTTCCCCCTCCAAATTGCCTCCCAAATCTCACATTTTATGTCCTAAGGGATCACAGATTTTAAGCAGGAAGAGACCTTTTGAACCATCAAGTTCAATCCCTCTATTTTGTAGATGAGAAAACAGAAGCTTGGAGAGTTTAACTGACTTGACTAGGAAGACAAAGATACTAAATGCTTAAGAAACATTTGAACTTGGATCTTCTTGACTCCAAGTCCAGCAAACTATCATTTTCTTTCACCACCTAGCTTCCTCCCAGCCTGAACATTGTCTGTTCTAGGGACCTTCCTAAGACTGACAATCCCTGTTCTCAGGTTCCTCCCCATTCTAATATTCTCTGTTCTAAGAGCCCTCCCCACTATGATCTGCTCTGACTGGCTCCCCATGCAAATGCTACTATTTTGGAGAAGGCTTGACCAGAATGGAACTGTTCCTCTTCCTCACCACCATCCTGCAGAATTTCTATTTCCAGTCTCCACTTCCAACAGAGGTCATCAATATCTCCCTTCAGATGGTGGACTTTACCACCATCCCCCGGAGCTACGCCATCTCATTCCTGCCCTGAAGATGAGGCTGAACCCAGGAAGTCATAGCTGAAGCGAGAAAAGCCTGTGGGACTCCTGGGTGGGGTGGCATATGTATTAATAAATTCTGGGCAGCTCTGAGTCATTGATTCCAACCTCCTTAGGTAACAGATAAGGTAACTGAAACTCCCAGAGGGAAAGAGACCAGTCCCCAGGTGACAAAGATAGGCAGTGGGAGAGCCTGGCCTTGGAAGCAGAGGACCTGGGTTCATATCTTGCTTCTGATACCTACCAGCTGTGTGACTTGGAGAAAGTCGCTTCTCCTCTCTTTTTTGGAAGCATGCTGAGGTTTGCTAGATGATCTTTGAGGTTCCTTCTAGGTCTAGATCTCTTGATTTTCATTTTGAAGCTTTCCCCACTACACCCAGGAAACAAACAGTCACTGGCAAAGCAGAGACTGGCTCAGAAGACTCTTGGCTCATAAATGAGAGATATCTCTTTCATCATAGTACCCCCTTGTGGCTAGTTTTGCCTCTCTCTCTCTCTCTCTCTCTCTCTCTCTCTCTCTCTCTCTCTCCCCCCCTTCTCTATTGCTCTTTCACTCTTTTTCCCCATATCTCTCTCATCTCTCCCCCATCTCTCTCCATCTCTGTCTCTGTCTTTTTCTCTTTTTCTTTTGTTTCTTTTCCTCTTTTCTGTCTTTTTTTGATCCACAAATTACTCTCTGACTCTGTCCATATCTTCCTCTCACTGTCTTTCTCTCTTGCTATCTTTCCCTGTATCTGTCTCTCTGTGATTCTGTCTCTGTCTCTATCTATCTGCATCTCTCTCTAGCTTTCCTATTACTACTACTAGTGAGAAAGAGACCATAAATATTTATTAACAAATATCTGAAACATCACAGAATGACCGGCCCCTCCTATTAGACAGACAAGAAAATTGAAGCCAAGAGAGGGGAAGGAATTTACTCAAGGCCAAGGGGCAGTCAAGTTGCATACAGCAGCAAGAGGGATGAATAGATGACTCTAGGTAGTGAAGAATATGTAGAGAGAGGTGGGTTAATGAGAGAGCAGTCAGGTAGATTCAGCTCAGGATGGCACTGTGGGTTGAGCATAGGGCTTGGAGTCTGGAAGACCAGAGTTCAAAGCTTGCTAGATATGTGGGTAAGTAATCTCTGGGCCTCAGTCTCCTCATTTGTAAACGGATAAGGTTGGATTCAATGACCTCAGAGGTTTCCTCCAACTCTAAGTCTGTAATCCTTTAATCCTATGAATATTTGGACCCAAAGAATTATTATTCACAGGCACAAGTCATCTTAGAGGGAGGTCTCCATTGAACTGCCCTGGGGTTCTGTTCTTGTCACTGTACTATTCAATACATTTGTCAATGACCTGGATGAAGGCATAGAAAACCTTTTTTAGAATTGCAGAGGACACAGATCGCTGATGGAGAGCTAGTCAACTGGATAGCAGAGTAGGGATTCAAAAAAGCTTGACTGGTTGGAATGACAGGATGACTCCACGACAAAAAAATATAATATAGGTAAATATTAAATCTTATACTTTTATTTAAAAAATTAGTTCAGTAAGAATAAATTAGGTTTCACACAAAAATTCTTGTGGAGATGATCTGAGGGGATTAGTGCAGAGCAGTCAGTAGGATGTTATGGTAGTGTCCAGAATCAATCAGAGAAAATTTGTACTTTGCCCTATTCAGAACATTGTGTTTGCTTCTTGGCACTACACATTTTAATAGCATAACCTGTGTCCCAGCATTGCAACTTCTGGACGTAAATGAATTGAATCCAATCTGGGGAGCCCCTCATTTTGCCCCTAACTAGAGTTTCTTTTGGAAACATCAGAATATACCTTCTATAGAGTTCATGACTATGGAGAAAGAATTCCCAGCCCCTTTACAAGCACTCAAAATAAAAACACGTAGATGGTTTAGGAGAGCATTTTTTCTCACTCCACATATTTTACAGAAAACAGAAAAAAATTCAGATTAGCCTATAAATAATCAAGACAAATTTTCACCCCGTTTAAAGAGTCCTACCTATCCCATTGGGCCTTAGAGAGTCCTGCAGGCTCATAGCAAGACCTTGTGGTTTGAACTTCCCCTGAAAAGGAATTGAGTTTAGTGTCACCAGAGCAGTAATCTTCTCAACATTCCACTTTCACTTGTTTCACTTGTACCCCAAGGGTGTTTATAGGCCTTTAGGCCTATGGAATTACATTAAGAGTTCCAAGTCACCCCAGAAGAAAAAGGAGTTTGAGGTGTCAGAAGGGTAAATCCCTTCCCATTGAACTTTTGCTGACTGAATCATAATGAAAGCAGAGGTCAAATACCAGGAAATTTGTTCCCCCTTGTTGTATCTTTGTCTTTTCCTGCTTTTCCAGCCCTGGGACTACTAGAGTGATCCTCTTCTTTGCAAGAGGCTGGCATTCACTGTCTGTGACCTTTTCTTTTTTTAACTAGAAGGCTAGATTCTAGGATCCCCTCTTCCTTTTTTGGTCCCCTCTTTTTAAAGAGGTCCTATTAAATATTCTCCCCCTTCTCTTCAGAAACTTGGGTCCTGGAACTCTGAAATTGCAGATAAATAAATCTAAAATGAGAACAGAAGAGGAGATACCAAAAATTAGAGGGGAAATAGATTAACTGGAAAGCAAAAAATAAAAATCCTCCAGAAATTAAAAATAAAAGTAAATGTTTGTTCTTTGAAAACACTGAAAAAATCTTAATGCTTTACTCAATTTGACTAAAAAGATGAGGGCAGAAAATCAAATCAGCAAAACAGCAAATGAGCAAGGAGAAATCATAACAAAATTATAAGATTTAAATAGAATAATTGGAACCTATTATGCTCTGTTATATGCTAACAAAATTGAGAACACAAGAGAAAAAGATCAATACCTTCAAAAATATGAATTACTCAAACTACCAGAAGACCAATATCACTGTGTACAACCGAATCTTAGAAAATGAAATAGAACTAATTGTATTGGAGTTAACTAAAGAAAAAAAAATCCTGCTCTCTGTGGATTCACAAGAGAATCTATTAAATTTTTTTGGACCAAAATAATTTGGTCCAAATTAGAATTACTAAGTCTTTCAAGTTGATTTTCTGTTTTATATTTTATTTTTCCATATTACATGTAAAATCAATTTTTAATATTTGTTTTTATAAAATTTTTAGTTCCAAATTCTCTTCCATCTTTCTCTCCTTGAGAAGGTGAACATTATTATATAGGTCATACATGTGCAGTCATGCAAAATATATTTTTATATTAGTCATGTTTTAAAAGAAAACATAAAAACCCTCTCCCCGTCAAAAACAAAGAAATAAAGTAAGTTTTTAAAAGTATATTTCAATCTTCATACAGACTCCAATAGTTCTTTCTTTGGAGGCGGATAGCATTTTTCATCATAAGTCTTGGATCGTTGAATAGCAACATCATTCACACTTCATCACCATGCAGTATTGCTGTTATTGTGTACAATGTACTCTGTTTCTCTCATTTCACTTCACATCAGTTCATCAAGCTTTCTTGATCTTTCTGAGTGCATCTTGTTCATCATTTCTTTTTTAAAAAAATTTATTTTTGACTCAAACACCAGAACACAAGCACAGAATAGAGAAAAGAACCAAAAGCATATCACAAATTTAAATATTAACTTAAACACAAATTTAAAGAGAAAAAAAGCATGTCATATGTATAGCAGAATATAAAAGGATTCAATATATGTAAAAATGAATTTTCATTTCAAGGAAGTCTATACAATAAATAACACGTGTTGAAAATTGTCCATCTTTTCTTTGCTTCCTCATGAGTTTTGTTCTTTGCTGTGCACTTTTTTACTTTGTTATTTTTCCCCTCCACCCAGACCCACCCCAGAAGGCTACTATAAAGTTTACATATGTTTCTCTATAGCTATAGACATATACATGCACACACACACACACACACACACACACACACACACACACACGTAGAAATATACTTTCCCAAACATATTCTATTCCTTATCTTTGCTTTTTATGTTTGTGTGAATCTCATTTCCTATGCCTCCTACTTCTTCTACTTTACTTCTACTCACTACCTTGCCCTCCTATTACTCACCTACCCTCCTCCAAGGATCCCTCCCCTACCCTCCCATTCCCATAAATTTAAACACCCTTCTATACCCTCCCTTTACCTATACCCTCCCTTCCCATCTAAAGATCTCTCCCTTGTCCTCTCCCCACTCCCTATGTGCATACCATTTTATTTCTTCTGAATTTAGAAGACTTATATTCTTCTAAATGTATATGTATTGTTCCCTCCTAAACCCATTCCTGATGAGCCCCATTTCCTGCTCATCATTTCTTATAAAACCATTATGTGCCATTGCAATCATATAGCACAACTTATTCAGCCATTCCCTAATGGATGGGCATTTCCTCAATGTCTAATTTGTTGCCACCATAAAAAGAATTGCTATAAATATTGTTGTATATGGAGGCTCTTTTCCTTTTTTGGATTTCTCTGGGATATAGACTAGTAGTAGGATCGCTGGGTCAAAGGATATAACCACTTTATAGCCTTTGGGTATAGTTCCAAATTGTTCTTCGGAATGGTTGAATGACTTCACAAATGCACCAACAGTCCATTAGTAGCTCAATTTTCCCACATCTCTTTCAACATTTATCATTTTCTTTTTCTATCATATTAGCCCATTTGATAGATGTGGGGTGATAGCTCAGTGTGGTTTTAATTTTTATTTCTCTAATCATTAGTGATTTAGAGAAATATTTCATAGGACTAGAGATAACTTTGATGACTTCTTCTGAAAACTGATCTTTCATGGCTCTCTTATATGAGATAGCTTACCTTGATCTACCTTTCCTTCCTCTCTTTCCCCAATGCATTCTTCTTTCTCAACCTTTAATTCTATTTTTTAAAATATGATTCCATCATATTGACCTCATACCCACGACATCTATGTATACATACTCCTTCTAACTGCCCTAATGATGATGAAGTATTTAGGAGTTATAAGCATCATCTTCCTATGCAGGAATGTCAACAGTTTTACCTTACTAAATCCTACCTCTTTCTCCCTCTTCCATTCTTTATTTGAGATCCTCCTAACATGTTTCCTCTATGTAGACTCCTTCTTATTGTCCCACTAATGATAAAGTTCTTAGTAGTTACATCCATCACCTTCTTATATAGTAATGTAATTTATATATTATATGAATGTATAATTTATATATTGCATATATTTATATAATATATAAGTTACATATATTTACAAGATAAATATATAACATATAATTTTATATATTATATAAAATATATTATAAATCTCTTATTAAGTTCCACCTTATTAAGTCCATTATGATTTCACACTCAGATTATCTTTTAATGTTTCTCTTGAGTCTTTTGCTCGAGTGCCAAATTTTCTATTCATCTCTGGTCCTTTCCTCAGAAATGTTTAAAAGTTCTCTATTTCTTTAAGTGTCCATTTCCCCCCAGTTTTTTCCTCGACAACTCTTATTTGATTTTTAAAATAATATTTTTTGCTCTTTTTATCTCTTTCTTTATCTCTTCTAGGAATTCTTGTTGGGCTTTTGTCCAACTGAGAAATTTATCCCTTACAACTCTGGTCTCAGACATTTATTAAGGCTGTGACCCTTGCAAAATTCTTTGTTTTACTCACTTTCACATTTATAAACTGGAGATTATAATAGCACCTTCTTCTAGGGCAGTAATAAATGTCGGAGGCTGGATTTTAAGTTAAGTCTTCCTGATGCCAGGAGCAGCACTCTATGCACTGCATCATCTAGCCTGCAAGATACGTCTACAAACTTCTTAATCTACTATGATTTATCAGAATTAAACTATATGTGTAATTAAGGAATGCATTTGAAAATCATTGACAAGTAATTTATTAGTAGTTTACTAATTTTCCCTTTTGATTCATGGGAGATATTTCTTTATCTAAAGACAATCCATATTGGCAGAAAGTATGATTATGGAAGCAAAGGCAGCTAACTAAAAGAAGCTTGATTCATCCATATCAAAACAATCCTCTAATATTTACTACCAATACAATTGAAAAGTAAATACAACTATAAGGGTTATTAATATGAATAGTGTCCTTAGTTTCCTAATAACCTGTGACCCATCAAAAGTAATGTAACAATAACAAGGACTTGAAACCAAGGCACTTTTTCCTTTGAAATACGATGACAAGCCTAAAACTCACAGAGACCTTGAGACACAAGATATTTAGGAAAAACCACCTTTCCTTTGATCGTACAACCATGAAAGAAATAAAAATTAACCAGTCCCTAGAAATATCTCTGAAAACAGCTATGCAAAACTCCTGAAGCTTGGGACAGTAGACTTTCCACTCTCCATTCTGGAAGCAGGGCCATACCTTAACAAAAAGCTCAAAAGTCAAATAATTGGCTGGGGAAATGAGCAAACTGAGAAAAAACCAGGCTATAGAATCTTAATTTGGTGGCAAGGAAGATCAAAGCATCCAACCAGAAGAAGACAACAAAGTCAGAGCTCCTATATTAAAAGTCTCCAAGAAAAATGTGAATTGGTCTCAAACTATAAAAAAGCTCAAAAAGGATTTTGAAAATCAAGGAAGAGAAGTAAAGAAAAACTTGGTAGAGAAATGAAAGTGATGCAAGAAAATCATGAAAAATGAATCAACAGTTTGCTAAGAGATACTAAAAAAATTGCTGAAGAAAATAACACCTTAAAAATTGACTAATCCAAATGGCAAAAAAGGTCCAAAAAGCCAACAAGGTGAAGAATGTCTTTAAAAACAGAATTGCCCCAATGGAAAAGGGAGTCCAAAAACTCACTGAAGGAAACAATTCCTTAAAATTAGAATGGAGGAAATGGAGGCTAATGGAGGACTCTATGAGAAATCAAGAAATTACAAAACAAAAATCAAAAGACTGAAAAAACAATAGAACACAATATCTCATTGGAAAAGTAACTGGCCTGGCAAACAGATCAGGGAGAGGGAATTTTAAAATTATTGGACTATCTGAAAGCCATGATCAACAAAAGAGCCTGGACATCATCTTTCAAGACATGATCAAGGAAAACTGCCCTGAGATTCTAGAACCAGAGGATAAAATATAAATGGAAAGAATTCACTAATAACCTCCTGAAAGAAAGCCCCAAAAGAACTTCTAGGAATATTATAGCAAATTCCAAAGTTCCCAGGTCAAGGGTAAAATATTGCAAGCAATCTGAAAGAAACAATTCAAGTATTGTGGAAACACAATCAGGATAACACAAGATTTAGCAGCTTCTACATTAAGGGATCAGAGGGTCAGGAAATAATATTCCAGAGGTCACAGGTGTTAGGATTAAAACCAGGAATCACCTACACAGTAAAACTGAGACAGATGTTAGGATTAAGATCAGGAATGACCTACCCAGTAAAACTGAGTATAATACTTCAAGGGGAAAAATGAACATTCAATGAAATGGAGGACTTTAAAATATTCTTGATGAAAAGACCAGAGCTGAATAGAAAATCTGATGTTCAAACACATGATTCAAGAGAAGCATGAAAAGGTAAACAGGAAAGAGAAATTATAAGGGACTTACTAAAGTTGAACTGTTTATATCCTTACATGGAAAGATGATATTTGTAACTCATGAGACCTTTATCATTATTAGGGTAGTTGGAGGAAACATACATACCCACACCCCCCCACACCCCCCACACATACACACACAAACAAAAGACACAGGGTGAGTTGAATATGAATGGATGGTATCTAAAAAAATAAAATTAAGGGGTGAGAGGAATGTGCTGGGAAAAGGTGAAAGGGAGAAGTAGAATGGAATAATTTATCTCACATAAAAGAGACAAGAAAAAGCTTGTAATCTAAGGGGAAAGGGGAAGATGAGAGGGAATGAGTGAACCTTATTCCTATCAGATTTGACTGAAGGAAGGAATAACATATAAACTCAGTTGGGTACGGAAATCTATCTTCCCTACAGGAAAATAGGAGGAAAGAGGATAAGAGGGGGCAGTACTATAGAAAAGAGGGAAAATAGGGGAAGGAGTAATCAGAAGAAAACATTTTTGACAAGGTTAAAGAGGAGAATAGAATAAATGGGGGGGCAGAATAGGATGGAAGAAAATATAGTTAGTCTTTCTCAACATGATTATTATGGAAGTGTTTTCCATGACTACACATGTATAACCTACATCAAATTGCTTGCCTTCTCAATGAGGGTAGATGAGGATGGGGGAGGGGAGTGATGAGGAGAAAATTTGAAACTCAAAATATTGTGGAAGTAAATATTGAAAACTAAAAATAAATTTTAAAAATTTAGTTTTTTCTATGACCAATGTGTTGACAAACTCTTTAAGGTGCAGCTCCCTTGGTACAGTAGTGTTGGCACTTGGGCAAAGAGAACTGATGAGATTAATGAAGTCCTTTTGTATCCCACTCTCAATGTCCATGTAATCAGTATCTTGAAATCTTATATATTCCAGGTAGTTGTCATCATGACTTTTCTTGGATATTTTTGGAGCAAGCCACATTATTAGGATAGATCTGAAGGGGCTCTTCCTCCCAGGTCTGCTTCTCAGGTTTCTAGAGCTTGTAAGAAGACTTAATACACACTTGATATAATTTAATAAAACTTTCTAGCTCAAGCGAAATCTTTCTGATTGTATTAGTAGAGATATAAGAAGAATATGTAATTAAGAACAAAATTCATCTGAAACTTTAGAGAATTTCAATTGTTACATCATGAGGGCCTGAATTGGAAAACCAGATTTTCTTTCTCTAAAATTATTAGCTAAGGGGAGGAGCCAAGATGGTAGAGTAGAAAGACTCAGGTATGCTAGCTCCGAATCCACAGCCCATAAATTTCCTGTAAGAAGAACTTCCCACAAATTCTGGATCACTGCAAGGCGCACAGAAACACAGTGGAAGAGGTTTCCTTTCCAGAGAGCACTGGAGAGCAGTTCCCAGGGGTCCGTTGCGCCCCAGAAAGCAGAGTCCACACCTGAGCTGCCCTGGCCAGGGCCCCAGAGGAGCAGATCCGAGCAGGCTTCAGGGACGGAATCTCCAGCGGCGGCGAAGGTCCCTCCACCCACAGGTGCTACAGGTCAGGGAGAGAGACGTCTGGGCTGGCTGAGAGGGGACCTGGGGTGTCTCTGTGGCTCGGACCCCCTCGGAAGGCAGTGGCAGAAGGAGCAGCAGAGGTAGCGGCAGAGGCAGCAGTGGCGGCCCAGGACGCCCTGAGCAGCAGGCAGAAGTTCAGGTCTCTGCATAAAGCCCCTGAGGGAACTGAGCCTGGGAGGCGGCCCTGCCCCCACCCGAGCACCAGAACTTAAGCTCACATTGAATAGCAGCCCCACCCACCGAGGAAAGCCCTGAGACTGGGAAGCAGCATTTGAATCTCAGACCGCAAGCACTAGCTGGGCAGATCTAGGCAGAGGTGGAGAGGAATCTCAGAAGTCAGGTAACTGGCTGGGAAAATGCCCAGAAAAAGGAAGCAGAATAAGACCATAGAGAACTACTTTATTGGGGAAGAGATGTTCCTTCCCCCCTTCATTTCTAATGACAAAGTACAATGCCTGCCATCGGAGAAAGACGTGGAGGTCGGGGCCTCTCTATCCCAGTCATCCGAGGTGGATGTCCGGTGGGCTCAGGCCACGGAAGAGCTCAAAAAGGATTTTGAAAATCAAGTTAGACAGGTGGAGGAAAAACTGGGAAGAGAAATGAGAGAGATGCAAGAAAAGCATGAAAAACGGGTCAATACCTTGCTAAAGGAGACCCAAAAAAATGCTGAAAAAAATAACACCTTGAAAAATAGGCTCACTCAATTGGCAAAAGAGGTTCAAAAAGCCAATGAGGAGAAGAATGCTTTCAAAAGCAGAATTAGCCAAATGGAAAAAGAGGTTCAAAAGCTCACTGAAGACAATAGTTCTCTCAAGATTAGAATGGAACAGATGGAGTCGAACGACTTTCTGAGAAACCAAGAAATCATAAAACAAAACCAAAAGAATGAAAAAATGGAAGAGAATGTGAAATATCTCATGGGAAAAACAACTGACCTGGAAAATAGATCAAGGAGAGACAATTTAAAAATTATTGGACTACCTGAAAGACATGATCAAAAAAAGAGCCTAGACATCATCTTTCATGAAATTATCAAGGAAAACTGCCCTGAGATTCTAGAACCAGAGGGCAAAATAAGTGTTGAAGAAATCCATCAATCACCGCCTGAAAGAGATCCAAAAAGAGAAACTCCTAGGAACATTGTGGCCAAATTCCAGAGTTCCCAGGTCAAGGAGAAAATATTGCAAGCAGCTAGAAGGAAATTGTGGATATACAATCAGGATAACCCAAGATCTAGCAGCTTCTACATTAAGGGATCGAAGGGCATGGAATAGGATATTCCAGAAGTCAAAGGAACTAGGACTCAAACCAAGAATCACCTACCCAGCAAAACTGAGTATAATACTTCAGGGGAAAATCTGGTCTTTCAATGAAACAGAGGACTTTCAAGCATTCTTGATGAAAAGACCAGAGCTGAAAAGAAAATTTGACTTTCAAACACAAGAATGAGAAGAAGCATGAAATAGTTAACAGCAAAGAGAAGTCATAAGGGACTTACCAAAGGTGAACTGTTTACATTCCTACATGGAAAGACAATATTTGTAACTCTTAAAACATTTCAGTATCTGGGTAGTTGGTGGGACCACACACAGATGTACACACACACACACATGCTCACACATGTACATGCGTGTACGCACACACACATACACACATGCAGGCACATACAGAGACAGAGAACACAGAGTGAATTGAATAGGATGGGAAAGAAATTAAGGTAAATGGCCAGATATAAATGTAGTGGGAGGAGAGAGGGTGAAATGGAATGGGGTTAATTATATCTCATTCAAGAGGCAAGCAGGAAATTTTTAGTGGAGGGAAAAAGAGGAGAGCTGAGAAAGAAACCTGAAGTTTCCCCTCATCACATTCGACTAAAGGAAGGAGTAAAATGCACACTCATTTTGGTATGAAAACCTATCTTACAGTACAAAAAAATGGGGAAGAAGGAGATAAGCAGGGAGGGAGGGATGATGGAAGGGAGGGCAATGGAAGAAGGGAGTCAACACTCTTGGGGAGGGACAGGATCAAAAGACAGAATAAAAACAATGCAGGGCAGAATACGATGGAGGGAAATACAGTTAGTCCTATACAACATGGCTGTTATTGAAGTCATTTGCAAAACTACACAGATATGGCCTATATTGAATTGCCTGCCTTCCCAAAGGGAATGGGTGGGAAGGGAGGGATGGGGAAAATTTGGAACTTAACGTTTTAGGAACAACTGTTGACTATTGTTCTTGCTAATAGGCAATAAGAAATGCATTTAATGGGGAATAGAAAGTCATCTGGCCCTACAGGACAAAAGAGAAGATGAGGACAAGAGAAGGGAGGGATGATAGAAGAGAGGGCAGATTGGTGATAGAGAAAATTAGAATGCTTGGTGTATTGGGGTGGGGGTAGGGGATAAATGGGGAGAAAATTTGGAACCCAAAATTTTGTGAAAATGAATGTAAAAAGTTAAATAAATAAATAAATTTAAGTTAAAAAAAAGGAAAAAAAATTACATAAATCCCTTAAAAAAATAAAGTTATTAGCTAAATACTTCAAATAGGAAAATAATTTAACCCTCTTCCCAATTATCAATGCAATTTTGCAGGTAAAATCTTTATTTCAATTTTGAAAACTCTGACATATTTCCCTTTAATTTCTTCCTTGTTATTCTTCAGTTGTTTCAGTCATGTCCAACTCTTGATGACCCCTTTTGGGATTTTCTTGGCAAAGATACTAGAGTAGTTTGCCATTTCCTTCTCCAGCTCATTTTCCAGTTTAGGAACCGAGACAAACAGGATTAAATGACTTGCCCAGGGTCTCACAACTAGTAAGTGTCTGAGGCTAAATTTGAACTCCTGAAGATCAGTTTTCCTGACTTCAGGCCTGGCACCCTATCCACCAAGTTATTAGCTGCCCTAATTCCCTCCTATATCATATACACAAATAAAACTATAAGTCAGAGGAAAATCAAGAAAGATGTTTTATATTTACATCCTATTAAGATAACTCAGAAGTTTCAGTACTAACAACCCATTGTATGCCCATAATCACTGGAATATGGTTCCGTTTTATAATCTGAAGTGCTTTATTTGCACACATATATACTTCCAAATTCAAAGCCCCAATTACAGACATTTGCTCTGAAAGGAAAAGGAGGGACATGATTATGAAGATATGGAGAAACCATAACAAGTAAAAGACTCCCTTAGCCGTATTTTGATTCCAGGCAAAAGTGATAACTAACAGGCAGTTATAACTCCACATTTTTCAAAAGGTGTCAAGCCAACCTCGAAATTATCCATGTGGGAAAATTTCCTTTTGAGAAAGGAGGTAACTCAATGAGAAACCAACTTAAAAGGAGCCTACATTTACCTTCACAAGGGAGCCTACATTCACTTTCACAAGGTCACCCTCTCACCGTTCTCCCAAGGGTGAACATCAACTTATCTCTATGCCAGTCACTCTGTCCACTGAGCCATCTGGTGGCCTAAGAGAGTCAAGGATGACACATAGGTTGTGGGCCTGGGAAACTAAGAGGGCGATGGTCATCCTAAACAGTAAAGGAAAGTTAAGAAAAAAGTATGCTCATTATCATCACTATTATTCAGTATTGTGCAAAAATGCTACCTAGAGCAATTAGAGAAAAAAAAGAAATTGAAGGAATTAGAACAGGCAAAGAGGAAACAAAACTATCACTGTTTTTTAAAAAATTTTTTTAACTTTAATTTTTAATGTTCTACAATCACTACCATAAAACTTAGACTTTTTCCCCCTGTACCTACCCCCCACAACTCCCCTCCCTCTCAAAGACAGCATATAATTCTATATAGGATATGCACATACTTTCCTATTAAATATGTTTTCACTATAGTCATGCTGTGTAGACGAACTAAAATGAATGGAAGAAATCATATAACAAATCAAAATATAATACACACACATACACAAAAATGATCTGCTACACTCTGAAAATGAATTCCATAGGTCTTTCTCTGAATGTGGAAGGCATTTTGCCTTGGAAGATCATTGGGAAATTTTTTTTTTTAAGTTCTTGCATTGTTACGAAGTTCCAAGTCTACCAGAAAAAACTCTCACACGCTGTGGTTGTTGCTGTGCACAAATTCTCCTGGTTCTGCTCCTTTCTCTCAGCATTGGATCATATAAGTCCTTCAAGGCCTCTCTGAAGTCTTCTTGTCCATCATTTCTTATGGCACAATAGTACTCCATTACATTCATATGCCATAATTTGGTCAGCCATTCCCCAGTTGATGGGCATCCCCTTGATTTCCAGTTTTTGGCAGCTACAAAGAATGCTGCTATAAATATTTTTGTACATGTGGGACCCTTTCCCATTTTTACCATTTTTTGTGGATACAGTCCTAGAAGCGGTAATGCTGGGTCAACAGGTATGCACATTTTTGTAGCCCTTTGGGCACAGTTCCAAATTGCTCTCCAGAATGGTTGGATGAGCTCACAGCTCCACCAACAATGAATTAGTGTTCTAATTCTCCCACATCTTCTCCAACATTTATCATTTTCCTGTTCTGTCATGTTTGCCAATCTAATAGGTGTGATGTGGAACCTCAGAGTTGTTTTGATTTGCATCTCTCTAATCAAAAGTAATTTAGAGCATTTTTTCATATGATTATAGATATCTTTAATTTCTTCCTCTGAAAATTGCCTGTTCTTATCCTTTGACCATTTATCAACCAGGGAATTATTTTTCATTTTTAACACAGTTCATATCACATAAAACCATTCCAACTTTTGATCAGGTGGTATTTCTTTTAAAGCATTTACAATATAGGCCACAAACGAATTTTTTTTTTTACATTAACCAGCTGAGACACAAGTAATAACTATGTATGCTAACTTCACAAGCCCTTGACCTAATTGTCTCCACACTATTACTAAGAATTAAAGGACCTTAACTTACTGTTGTTGGTCTAAAGTCCTAAGCCTAATAGTTTAATTTTAGACTTAACCTCAGATGTTCCCCTACAAACAATTTATAATTTATAGATCTGGTATTAAGCTTACAAACCTTTTGACTATAGAAAATTGCCACTAAGAGTAGAGACATTGCATGGAAACAATATCTCCCTAACTTCATGTCAATCCCAGGCAGGAGTACATTGTCAACTTGCCTTCAGTCAGGCTTAAAGGTTGCCAGATGTCAGTGGAGAAATTGAGTCAGGAGAATCCTACCTCAGCCCAGGCTGAACAGCCACTCTCCCACCCTTTCCATGAGACCACCTTTTGCAGTTCATACCAGCATCTCACGGGCTTACTGGCATCATGGATTGGAAACTCAGACTGCCTTTCTTGCTATCCATACCTGTGGTTAGACTCAGAAGAACGGTCAGTTAATAGTCTCATAGAATCTTAAAATATCAAGTTTTACTAACCAGGTTTCAGATGTGACTGTAATTTCACATTGGCTAAGGAACATCTTTTGAGGCAAATCTTAAGTGGTTTACATGCCTTTCTATATGTGTTCTAGTTCCTGATTAAATAAAAATCATAAAATCAAATTTATCATTAAAACCTTAACTCCTCTATCAGTGCCAAATTTTACCTGAGGTTACCTGCCTCTAGGAAACTTAGACTAAAATTCTTTCCCCCAAACTAAAGATGTCGCTGACTTAGTCTCAGTAATTAATTCAGTAATTGTTTTAGTACTAATGGCTTTTACATCACTTTGCAACATGTCCAATTTTTCTCCACATCTCTCCCCTCCCCCACCTCCTAATATCTTGCGTTCTGATTACCCCTTCCCTCAATGTACCCTCCCTTTTATCACACCACACCCTTTCTTATCCCCATCTTCTCTCTTTTCTTGTAGGGCAAGATAAATTTCTATACCCCATTACCTGTGTTTCTTATTTCCCAGTTATATACAATAATAATTCTCAACATTCGTTTCTAATACTTTGAATTCCAACTCCTTTCCCTCCTTCCCTCCCTCCCTACTCATCCCCAGTGAGAAGGCAAGCAATTCGACACAGATTAAACATGTGTCACTTTGCAAAAGACTTTCATAATAATTATGTTGTGTAATACTAACTATATTGCCCTCTACCCTACTCTATTCCCCTCTTATTTTTTTTATTCCCTCATTTGACCTTGTTCCTTCGCAAAAGTGTTTATTTCTAGTTACTCCCTTCTCCCATTTGCCTTCCCTTCTATCATTCCCCTCACCCCACTTGTCACCTCCTCCCCTTCTTTCCTGTAATGTAAGATAGATTTTCATGCCAAATTTAGTGAGCACGCTATTCCCTCCTTAAGCCATATGTGAAGAGAGTAAGCTTCACTTTCCCCCTCTCCCCTTCTCCCTTTTCTCCTCCATTGAACAAGATTTTTCTTACCTCTTTTATGAGTAAAAGAGCCTCATTCCATTTCTCCCTTTCTCCTTCCAGTATTTTCCTCCCTCACCCCTTAATTTTTATTTTATTTTTTTGTGTGGATATCATCTCTTCTGATTCAACTCACCCTGTACTCTCTGTCTATATGTGTGTGTGCGTGTGTGTGTATGTATGTATGTACAATCCCTCTATCTACCCAAATACTGAGAAAAGTCTTAAGACATACAAATATTATCTTTCCATGTAGAAATGTAAACAGTTCAGCTTTAGAAAGTCTTTTATGATTTCTCTTTTCTGTTTACCTTTTCATGCTTCTCTTGATTCTTGCATTTGAAAGTCAAATTTTCTCTTCAGTTCTGGTCTTTTCATCATGAGTGCTTGAAAGTCCTCTATATCATCGAATAACCATTTATTCCCTTGAAGTATTTTACTCAGTTTTGCTGGGTAGGTGATTCTTGGTTTTAATCCCAGTTCCTTTGACTTCTGGAATATCATATTCCAAGCCCTTCAATCCCTTAATGTTGAAGCCACCAGATTCTGTGTTATCCTGATTGTATTTCCACAATACTCAAATTGTTTCTTTCTAGCTGCTTGCGGAATTTTCTCTTTGACCTGGGAACTCTGAAATTTGGCCACAATGTTCCTAGGAGTTTTTCTCCTTGGGTCTCTTTTAGGAGGTGAACTGTGGATTCTTTCAATATTCATTTTGCCCTGTGATTCTAGAATATCAGGACAATTTTCCTTGATAATTGCATGGAAGATAATGTCTAGGCTCTTATTTTGTGATCACGGCTTTCAGGTAGTCCCATAGTTTTTAAATTGTCTCTTCTGCATCTATTTTCCAGGTCAGTTGTTTTTCCAATGAGATGTTTCACATTATCTTCTATTTTTTTCAAACTTTTGGCTTTGTTTTTTAACTGCTTGGTTTGTCTAATAGTCATTCAGTTCCCTTAACCCAATTCTCTCTTTCAAAGAACTATTTTGTTTAGTAAGCTTTTGAACCTTCTCTTCCTTTTGGCTAATTCTGCTTTTTAAAGCCTCCTTCTCCTCATTGGCTTTTTGGCCCTCTTTTCCCAATCGAGTTAACCTCTTTTTAAAGGTGTTATTTCCCTCAGCATTCTTTGGTTCTCCTTTAGCAAGCTTCTAACTCACTTTTCAAGCTTTTCTGTTGCCTGAACCCAATTTAAGTTCACTTTAGGGGTACTGAAGGCAGGGGTGTTGACTTCCCGTGACAGTATGCCTTGTTGTTCCTTATATGAAAGGATGGGAGGAGACACCTATTCATCAAGAAAGTAACCTTCTATGGTCTTATTTTTTCCCTTTTTTTGGGAATTTTCCCAGCCAGATACTTGATTTCTGAATCCTTTGTCAAGAGGATGATCCTATTGCCTCTCCTCTCCCCTGTACCATGTTTAAAGCTGAGGTTTGACTCAGCTGCTCAATTTCCCAGGACTTTGGGTGGGGACAGGGTCATCACTCAGGTCTGAGGTTTAGATAAGCTGCTCCTTACCACCAGAGACTTTAAGCTGAACTGCCTGGACAATAGACCCAGGCCAGATTCCTGGCCACTGTAGCTACCTGCAGTCTGCTGCTGCTGTTTCCTAGGGACTATTGCTGGAGGAACCCCATTCCCCTCTTGCCCAGCTGGGAAAGCTGTCCCACAGTGACTTTTGGAGCTTTCTTTGTCACTTGTGGAATGAGGAATCTGGGACCCTCCCTGCTGGGAACTCTGTCCTGGAGGTCTGTTCAGGTCCTATTCCCTCTCAGTGCCACATGGCCAGAGCTGGGCTCTGCTCCATTCAGTGTTCTGTGAGATAGATCTTTCCTTTTGGCCTTCCAGGTTACCTTTGGCTGGAAACATCTTTCATTCTGTTGTTGTGTGGCTTCTGTTGCTCTAGAATTTGTTGAAAGTCATTTTTTTACAGGTATTGTGTGGGCTGTGGGAGAAGTGCTAGAGTATATGCATCCTTCTAATCCACCATCTTGGCTCCACTCCAACTATCACTCTTTGAAGATGATATGATGGCATACTTAAAGAATCCTAGAAAATCAACTAAAAACTACTTGAAATAGTTAACAACTTCAGCAAAGTTGTTATGTAATATATAAAGGTATAAAATATAACAAATAATCAACCTTTATATGTATTACCTAACAAGTCTACCAGCAAGATACTGAAATAGAATTCCATTTAAAATTACTGTAGACAATATACACAACTTGGGAGTCTACCACAGCAGAACCAGGAACAGTTTGAACAAAATTGCAAAACACTTTCATACAAATAAAGTCCGATCTAAGCAATAATGGTACAGGTGTAGACTGAGCTAACATAATAAAAAATTTTAATTCTATCTAAATTAATTTACTTTTTCAGTCTCATACCAATCAAACTACCAAAATAATTTTTTGGAGCTAGAAAAAACAATGAAAAAGTTCATCTGGAAGCTCATCAATAAAAAAATGTGAAGGAAGGTGATGTAGTAATGCCAGCTCTCAAACTGCATTATAAAGTGATAATTAACAAAACAATATGGTACTGAACAAGAATCAGAGTGGTGGATTATTGGAATACATTAGGAACACAATATATTGCAGTAAATTATCATAATCTAGGATTTGATAAACGCAAAGATCCAAACTTTTGGGACAAAAACTAATTATTTGACAAAAAACTACTGGGTAAAATTGGAAAACAGTAAACCAGGCAAAATTAACATCTCACACTGTGTGTACCAGATAAGGTCAAAATGGGTACATGAATTACTCATAAAGGGTGATACCATAAGCGGATGAGGAGATGAAATAGTTTACCTGTCAGACAAGTCTTTATAGAATCTCATTTTGTGGTGGCAAAGAATTTGAAACAGAGGGGATGCCCATCAATTGGGTGGTATGTGATTGTATTGGAATATTATTGTACGAGAAATGACAAATGAAGAGATTTCAGAAAGATCTGGACTTACACAAACTTGTACAAAGGTGAAGTGAGCAGAACTGGGGAAAACACTGTACACTCTAACAGCAATATTGTATTGTGAAGCATTGTGAATGACTTGACCTATTTTGAGAAATAAAATGATCCAAGACAATCCCAAAGGACTCAATGAAAAATGTTATCTGCTTTCAGAGAAAGAACTGTATTCAGACTGGAAACATACTATTCTTTCTTCCTTCCGCTTCTTTCTTTTACCTTCCTTCCTTCCTTCCTTCCTTCCTTCCTTCCTTCCATCCTTCCTTCCTTCCTTCCTTCCTTCCTTCCTTCCTTCCTTCCTCTTCTCTTCCTTCCTTTCCTTCTCTTCCTCTCCTCCCTCCCTTCGTTCCTTTCTCTCTTGCCACAAAATGACTAATATAGAAATGTTTTACATAGTTACACATGTTTAATCTATATCATATGGTTTACTGTCTCAGGGAAAGGGAAGGGGGAGAGAGGGAAGGATAGGAATTTGGAACTCAGAGCTTTTAAAAAATTCACTAAAATTATTGTTGTATACAGTTGAGGGGAAACATTATTAAAAATGGAAAAGAAAGATTGTCCTGATATCCAAGGCTTCTTCACCTAAACTTGAGTTCTGTCAGTAGAGAAGAGGTAACCAGAGCTTGCTACTAGATGAAGTAGAGGAGAGAGGACACTTGGGTCAGCCTAGATAAACAATAATTGTCAATCACCTTGTCTAACCTGCCCCTCCCCGTACCTTCCTAAAAGACACCCATAATCCATTTCTGTTTGCCTATCTCTGCTCCCTCGCTCCTCCCCCCAACTGCTGCCCAGAGGCAGATATGGCAGGTACTGAAATTGAGGGTGCTTTTTTGTGGCCACCTCTCAAATGACCTAAGTTCAAATACCAGCCTTGCCACTGGCTAACTCTCTTATCTTTACCTCTCAGTTGCTTCATCTGCAAAATGAGCAGGTCAGAAATGCTCATATTTGTGGATAATGGTTAAATCTATCCTCAAAAATGAATTTACAATTTAAAAAAATGCAGTTAGAAGATTTCTCTGGTTAGAGGAACCTGACTCTAAATCTTAAGATCTAATAATTGCCTCCCCTCCCATCCTGTAACTCCCTAATGAAATCAAAATACAAATTGTTTGCATGTAGAGGTTTGGGTTAGAGATTTATTTGTCTCATTTTTTGAATCAGTTCTTGGTTTGTTGTGATTATGTTTAAAGGAATACTTTTTTTTTAACAATAGTTGTAGGATCCCATGCTCCACAGGAATAGAGAATATCCCATGGAGGGGGTTTGTAGGGCTCATCTGATACAATTCCCTCCTCAAACAAAGAAGAAAAGGATGGCCCAGCGAGAGGGAGGGACTTAAGGTCATAGACAGTAAAAGATCTATTCTAGGCCTTCCTTTTGACTCTCTACAGCGTCATCTTCAAGTCTTAAGACACTTTCTCTCCCCTCTAAGCCCTAATACTAGGGCTTCCTACCTCCATCTCTGGTCTTAGAGTCCTCTGCAATTTTAATCTCTACATTCTAGGATTCCCCCCTGAACTTGTCTGTAAGCTCCAAGACACCCCCTGGAAACTCAAGATCCCCCAAAACAAACATCATCCTGTTTTGAGATCCCCATCTCTATCTCTGGACCACAACACCCCTTAGAACCTCCCCTATTTCTACTTTTACCCCCTGAGATCCTCAAGCCTCTGAACCCTTACTGCACTTGATTTCTCTCCTTCTTTGGCCTTCAGGCTTTACTAGTCCTGGGGCTCAGGAGAGAAATGAGGTGGAATTGAGAATGTTAATATAAGAGGACTAAGATCAGTGCCAGGTACTAACTCCTACCTCCAGGTCCAAAAATAAAAGACAAGAAGATCCCAACTTAAACCCAGTCTTGGCTCAGCACCTTGAAACTCTTAGACAACACTGTAGAGGAGGCTTCTGCTACTTCCACAATGTTGGCCTCTTGGCTGCTGCTGGGGGCCCTATTCTTTTGTCTCTCAACCTTGTTGGTACTCTCTGTATGGAGAGAGAGGAAGCAACCTTCCCCTGGGGCCCACCCCACTGCTCATGGTTGGCAACTACCTGAAACTCAACACTGAGCAGATGTATGACTCCCTCATGAAGGTACAGAGGCTGGGAGGTTGGAGACAAGAGGAAGAACATGGAGAGACTGAATGTAGTAACAATCACAGCAGAATACAGGATGAGCTGATAACACAGATTCTTTGACCTGCTTTTCTAAAGGAAAGACAGCTTCAAAGGGGTCAATCATCTTACTTTAATTACAAATAAGTAGAAAGAAGTGAGTATAGAAAATACAAGCAGAGAAATTGGCATAGACATTCAATAGACATGACTCCAATTGTCTGAACAAAGTAAAACAACCACCAGACTGGGAGAGCACCAACATCTGAGTAGTCAAGGGGCCTCTTAACAAAGGGGCACTCAGAGTCCCATCCGGGGAATCAAAAGGTCCTTCTCATGAGCCAGCCCCAAAGCAAAATGCCAAACTCCCAGAATATATAACATAAACTCAGCTCCTGTTTGGCTCTGAGCCAGAAGGCACAAAACCTATGTGACTCAGCACTACTGTAAATTATCAGGGTTCAAAGAAGATCAATCCTTTGGATGTTTACAATTTAATTTGAGCCTGGAAAAACTGAACTCCAAAAAGAAAAATATCAAAAAATTCCACTTTGCTTACACTTACACAGAGACAGAGAAACATAAAAATTGAAGGAGAGGTAGAGAGAGATGCAAAGAGAAAAGAGAGAGACTGAGTGGGTAGAAGACAAGTGTTCAGATATACAGGGAGAGCTGTGAAGTCACAGAGATACTGAAACAGATACTCAGTGTGACAGAGACAGACAAAGAAAAGCAGAGAGACTGTAAAGACATTGAGAGATAGATATAAAGATGTGAAGAAGGAAACATCCAGAGAGGTACAGAGTAGAAAACAGACAGACACATAAAGATAGGGAAACAGTTGGATATAGAGACACAGGTATGGAGAGACAGACCCATAGACAAAGATAGCCAGAGGAGCAAAGGCAGTAAGACCCAAAGACAAATTAACAGGGAGAGACACAGTAACAGAGTACACAAGAGACACAGAGAGTAACTGTGACAGAGAGAATCACAGAGCACCTTACAAATACATAAAGACAAGAGCAAAGGCAGAAACAGGCAGAGCCAGAGAAAATGATGGTCAAATAGGAAGGGAGACACACACAAACAACTTAGCAGAAAAGAAAAAAATAGAGACAGAGAAGAAAACACATACCCCCCCCCCCCCCCAAAGAGAGAGATGCGGAGAGATGTATTCAGAGATATAGAGTGAGACAGAGGAACACAAACAGCAAAGACACACTAACACACACACACACAGATATCTCTTACATGCATAAGTAGGTTCCAGGATGCCCAGAGGGAGGCCCCTGATGAGAGAGAAAAAGACAAGGAGGAAGACAGAGAGATAGAGAAAGAAAAAGTCTCTGCTTCTAGTTACTGATTGGAACAATGTCCTTTCCTCTCTCTATTCCTCAGTTTCTCTCTCTACAACACGGCTATGTTAGATGGTCTCTAAGGTCTATGTTTCATATTCTTATGGGAAAGAGGCTCCAAGAACAACACAGAACCTCTTTGTGGGGAAGAATGGGCTCACCTGGGGTACAAGAGGAGGATTCAGGAGAAATGGTGGACAAGAAAACTGGAAAGTCAGCTGGAAGGCCTGAGAGAGAGGACCTGAGGGAAACAGTGAAAAATTAAGAAATGAGAGGTCAGAGAGATTTCTTGGCAGAAAATGAGGACTAGAGGTACAGCATCAGACATGATCAGACATGCTCTCTCTGTGATGGCATGGCCATGTGGTTCTTTAGGTTCTCATGACTCTGTGGAATTGTTTCAAAAAGCCCAGCATAGGTGAGGGCCTTGGAATAGATATGCCTTCCCCCCAAAGAGAATCAAGAAGATATTTAAATATGCTTTTTGAAATAATCCTCCTGACTTCCCTGGCTCCTTCCAAGTCTCAGCTGAGATCCCATCTTCATCAAGAGGCACTAGGTGAAGAGAGAAAAGTAAGATAGAATGGGGTAAATGATCTCCCATGAAAGAGGTATGAAAAAACTACTACAGTGGAGGGGAAGATATTGGGTGGGAAGGCAGGCAATGCTTTAACCTTATTCTTGTAAGAATTGGCTCAAAAAAGGAATAATCTACCCATTTAGTGTGATACAAAAATCGGTTTTACCCTACTAAAAAAGAATGGAAGCATAAGGGAAGAGCAGGACTGATAGAGCAGAAGACAGATTAGGGGAGGTAGTTATCAGAAGTAAAACACCTTTGAGGAAGGACAAGATAAAAGGTAAAAGAGAGAAGGACAAAGAAGGGAAAAATAGGATGGAGGGAAATACAAAGTTATCATAACTGCAAATGTGAGTGGGCTGAACTCACCTATAAGACGGATGTGGATAGCAGAAAAAATGAAAAACCAAAATCTTACAATATCCTGTTTAAAAGAAATACATTTGAAGTACAGAGGCACACACACAGAGTAAATGTAAGACACTGGAGCAAAATCTATTGTGCTTCATTTGAAGTAAAAAGGCAGGGGTAGCAATCATGATCTCAGACAAAGCAAAAAGAAAAATAGACCTAAATAAAAGAGATAAGGAAGCAAACTATATCTTGCTAAAAGGTACCATAGACAATGCAGTAATATCAATATTCAAGATATATTCATCAAATGGTATAATATTTAAATTGTAAAAGAGGTTAAATGAAGTACATGAGGAAATATACAATAAAACTATACTAGTGGGAGACCTCCATTTTCCCCTCTCAGAACTAGATAAATCTAAGCAAAAAATAAGCAAACAATAAGTTAAGGAGTGATCAAAATTTTTACCTCACAGATCTCCGGAGAAAATGAAATGAGAATACAAAAGAGTGTACCTTTTTCTCAGCAGTACATGGCATGGCACCTACACAAAAATTGACCATGTAGAAAGATGGAATCAAGATGGTGGAGTAAATGCAGAGACTTGTCAGAGATCTCTCCCAAACTGATCCAAAAACCTTTGAATAAAGGCTATAACCAAATTACAGAGTGGCAGAACCAACAGAAAGATGGAATGAAACAATTTCCCAGCCCAAGACAACTTGGAAAGTCAGCATGAAAGGTCTGTTGCACCAGGGTGGGAGAGGACCACAGCAAACCACGAGCAGAGCTCCGAATGACTGAATCAGTTGCAACAGTGATGCTTTCCAGACCTCTCAGCCCACAGATACCAAAGACAATTTAGAAGGCAAGCAGCAAAGGTCTGGATCACCTGGGTGAAAGTGGAACACAGTACAACATAGGTTGTGACAGCACAGTTCAGGCCCCAGCAAATTAAGCACGGGCCTTGGGAGCCACTGAATTATCATCATCCTAAGAAGCAGCTATTTCTGGAGCTCTCAGTCCACAGATCATAAGGGAGTCTAATAACTTGTCAGAAGATCACAGGGGTCTCTTTGCTAGCACTGAAGCAGACTTCTGTTGCTCTGTCCATACTTGAATCTGGGTCACAATCTTGGTTGGCAGCCCCAGAGCAAGGAGGAGCACTGGCACAAGAGAGTTTGTGGCCACAGTGGAAAGGGAACACTCCTCACAGTTACAGGGCATAAAAGAGTGCTTGTGGTCACTGACAGACCAAAGCACAGGCCAGGAAAGTAGTAAACACCTCTCTTTAGATCATACCACCTTGGAAGACATGAAAACTTAAAGGCCCCTTGAAGTATCTCTGAAAAAAAGTTACACAGATCCCTGAATCTTGGGACAATGTACCCTCCACTCCAGAAGCAGAGTCCTACTTTAACAAAGAATTAAAAGTGAACTAATAGACTGGGAAGATGAGCAAACAGTAAAAAAAATATGACCATATAAAGTTACTATGGTGACAAGAAAGATCAAAACACACACTCAGAAGATAAAAAAATCAAACCTTCTGCATACAAAACCTCCAAGAAATATTTAAAAAGGGTCTCAGGTCATGAAAGAGCTCAAAAAGGATT
>JAJHZJ010000309.1:7869473-7939395 GCA_023548195.1 Bettongia penicillata ogilbyi | reverse complement strand
GATACTTTGTGCTGTTGTTGGCACCAGACAAAATCAGTTACGAAATGAAACAATCATAAATGACATTTTTTTCTGAGGAAAAGGTATCCAATGCATCAGAAACTTACAAAGACTATTTCATAGTATATTTTATTTCATTATCATGTTTTGTATTTGATATTCCAACTAGTGCCCTGAGAAAACCTTAAGAAAAAAAAGTTAAAAATCATGAAAAGAAAAAAAAAATCAGTAGCTATGAATTCCAGTATCTATTTATATTTACATCACATCATTACATCATTACTTCCTCTATCTCTCTATCTTTATCTCTTCCTCTATACCTACACTTACATCTATATCTATTTATCTATCAACACTTACAATTATAATTATGCATCTCTATATCATCTATATTTGTCCATATCATCTAGTCTTCTCTTCCTCTCTCCCTCCTTACCTTCCCCCATCTCTCCCAGTCTCTCTCTCTCCCTCCCTCTCTGTCTCTGTCTCTCTCTGTCTCTGTCTGTCTGTCTGTCTCTCTCTCTCTCTCTCGCTCTCATTGATATGTTGAATAAGAGAAGTAGTTTTGGTACAGTGAATAGAGAGCTGGCCATGGCTTCAGGAAGAACAAGGTTCAAATTTGGGCTCAAACAATTATTAGCTATGTGACTCTTGGCAAGTCACTGAATCAAGAAATTCTCTAAGACTATAGTGTTTATCAATATTGTTAGAAGGAGTTTTGAACCTAGTACTTACCAACACCAATTGAATCATATTGTCCAATTTCCTTTCTCCCCAAAATGGGAAGGAGAGGAAGGCTAAAAAGGGAGAAATACCCATGAAGTAAAACTCTTTTAATGGTACATCTACAGGGTCCTATTGCCTAGTTTGAAAAACATATCATTCTACTGTGTCTTTGGCATTGGTGAGGTCAAGGACATATTTTCTTCAGTGACCATACTGTATCACTTGCTTGAAATGAACTTGTAGACCCTCAGTTGAATGATGGATGTTTGAGGGCAGAGAATGCTTTTTTGTTCCTCTTTGCCTCTCCAGAACCTAAGCCTGGCAACCATGGCATAAATACTTTCTTTGTTCTTTTCAGCTAGCAATCCTATCACACATTTTGCTAGTGGAAGATGCCAGCTACAAGCATATTTCTTTTTCTTCCTAGAAAAGCACTTTCACAAATATTAGGTTCACTGGTTTCTCATCATCAAAATGCAACCTTTCCACAGGTACGAAAGGGAACTTCTCCATGATCATACATGGTATCTCTCAGAAGTCTGGGTATTTTGTTTCCCTCTTGTCTACTTCTTTGATATTGACAGGGGGTGGGGGATGAGGAGTTAGAGCTTGCAGTTACTGTGAAGGCAGCAAATATTATGCCATCTCAGTTTCCTCATCTGGGTTATCTTTACTCCAACAGAGACTCAATGGAGGAAGAGGATCAAAGGGAAGTAGAGAGGGATTTATCCTGCTTAACCTCTAAAATGCTTTCTAATCTTCTAAAAGATATGTTTATTTTTAATTCTCATTTGAAATATTTTAAATTATTAAGGTAATCAGTAAAATTCCAGAATTTATATCAAATCATCTGAATTGGTGCAAGAGAAAAAAGTTAGTCATGAAAACATCACAAGGAGAAATATTTGGGATGTGTATACAATATAGAAAATAAATTATTCAGTGGACTATGAAAGACATAGGTTATTTGACCTTTTCTCTTGATCTAAGATGTACTATATATTTTTCGTTGTCACTTGCGGAACGGTAGAAAAATGACAGCATATGGTTATAATAGAATACTGTTGTACTTTAAGAAATGAAGGAAAAGACATTTTCAAAGAGGCCTGAGAAGACATTAAATGATGGGGAGTGAAACAAGCAGAATGAGAACAATTTTTTTCTATAACATTTATATAATAAAAACAAAGAATTCTGATCATATAAATGATAAAAAGTTATTTCAATGTGTTAATAAGAAGAAAAAAAACACTACCCACCTCATAGCAGTGAGATACTGGAGTAATGTGAAAACTAAGAAAGGATACAGACAATATAGGAATTTTTTTGACTATACTTCTACAAAAGTCTCTCCTCCCTCTCTCCTTCCCTCCCTCCATCCTTCCTTCCTTCCTTCTTTCCTTCCTTCCTTCCCTTCCTTCCTTCCTTCCTTCCTTCCTTCCTTCCTTCCTTCCTTCCTTCCTTCCTTCCTTCCTTCCTTCCTTCCTTCTTTCCTCCTTTCCTTCTTTCCATGTGGAAGGCAAGTAGGATGTATTGGAATTTTTTCCTAATTCAATTTAAAAATTAAAAAAAATAATTTTTGTAAGTCAGAAGTTTTTCTTCTTTTTAGCCACTTCTTTGATGCTAAAAGGAGTTCTATAGGCTCAGTACAAAGCACAAATTTGTTACTCAAACTTTTATTCCAAATTCCAAAGCAATTATACTTATTCAAATTAACTATAAAGAACTTTAGAAGAATGATGATTTCTGTATCCAGAGGAAGAACTGATATATAGAGAGGTATGTATAGAACAATTTTACATACACACATACACACACACACACACATATATGCATGTGTATACACATAAACACACATTTATTTGTGTCTTATTGTAGTCATCTCTAATATGAAGGGAAGAGGGAGGGGAGAAATAAAGGAAAAAAGAAATTTACATGATAATTTTGTTGTACGTTTGAAAGGAATAGTAAGTTTTGCAAAGTAGATTTGCAGTTCCTTGTGGAATCATCTCTTTTTTGTGTGTACTCTGTTATGGAAATGCTTGTTTTATTCCATAATTTTAAAGTAAAAAAAATCTACAAGAAGATTACATGATATAGGATCAATAATAGCCCCTCCCCCTTGAAAATGTAAATTCATAGAGATGAGGCATTGATTTCCTTTTTATATAGTAGGCATTAAATAGATACTTATTAATTCAATCTCAATTAGTAAAATGACTGCACTGCAAAGTCTTGTATGTACAGAAATGTTACATGAAGTCATATCTCCCCATTTGTGCCTTTTCCCTATAAGTATTTGGAGACAGAAGAGAGGGAGAAAAAGAGAGAGAGAGAGAGAGAGAGAGAGAGAGAGAGAGAGAGAGAGGGGGGGGGGGGGGAGAGAGAGAGAGAGAGAGAGAGAGAGAGAGAGAGAGAGAGAGAGAGAGAGAGAGAGAAAGAGAGATGTAGAGAGAAAAGAAGAAGCACAAACAGAAGAAGAGAAAGAAGAAGAAGAGGAGGAAGAAGAAGGAAGAGGAGGAGGAGAATAAGAGCAAAAACAAGATGGAAGAGGAGGAGAAAAGATAGAAACAGAGACAGGCAAAGTGAGACAGAGAGATGGACATAAGGAGACAGGCTGAGAAAGACAAAGGCACAGGGAGACAAAGACAGACAGAATAGAATGGGCTAAGATAAATAATGTAAAATTTACTAAGAATAATGTTCTATATTCTAATTTAAAAAGCTCAAATACACCAATATAGAATAAAGGAGGCATACTTGGAAAACAGTTCATTAAAAAATGGGGGATTTATACAATTTCAAGCTCAATATGATTCAACAGAACTCTGACAGCTGTACAATGATACATATTTTTGGATATGGAGAATGTGAAAATTTGTTTTGCTTGACAATGCATTCCTTTCAAAGGTTTTTTATTGTTTTGGTTGTTTTTGTGGGTCAAAGAGGATTGGAGAAGGAGATGTTTTTAATATGGTAATATTATATATACATATAATGTATATATATATGCATAAACACACTATTATCTACTACAGTATGTACAATGCCCAGAATATTAAGTCAAAATTGCATAATTTTCTGACATTTTCCTTCTATAAATATACTATTTTATATATCCCCAGATCTTAGAAAGAGACAATTTCATTGCATCTAGGGCTTGAGTAGGATGATGAGAAAAAGACAGGTTAATGATAATTCAGACTGAAAAAGACAAGACAGGTGATGTCTCCAAATTTCTGAATTGATGCCCTCTGTTTCTGGTCTCTGATGTAATGCTACTGAATACGGCAGATGGCATCTTGGAAAAGAAAAGTGATTGATCTTTCCTCTCCTTCTTATTTCCTACATTTAGTGGCAAGTGCTTCTCTAAATGTATGATTTTGGGGTCATTTTGTTTCCATATGGGGAAAGATAATAAAATTTGCATGTCAAATGAGATTTTAAGATGATTCTTAAATCCAACTCCCATATTATAATGTTATTTCATTAAGTTGACATAACATAATTTCTTTGGCTGATTCTCAATTAATGGGCACTTTCCCCCATAGTTCTCAGTTCTCTGCAAGAATCTGATGACCTAATATAAGTAATTTTGTACTAGTCTTTTCTTTTTCTCTGTAACCTCTCTGAGCATAGTCCTAGTTAATGTATCAGTAGCTCAAACTTTATGTACAATTTAGTGATTACTGTATATAATTTCAAATAATTCATGACTACCCCTGTGACAGTTATAACTTTCTTTTTTTTTTAGTCACATTTGTCAAGATGATGTGGTCATGTGAAATCTGAGAGTTGCTCTAATATGCATTTCTCTAATTCTTAGTTACTTAGAATATTGTCTTATGTTTGTGATAGCTTGGATTTCTTTACTCAAAAACTTTATATTCCTGTCTTTTGAGTATCTACTTGAAATGACTTTCGCTTTTATAAATATATCAGTTCTTCATACATGTTGGGTAAGTAAGTTTTATCACAAAAAAATCTACAAAGATGGTTTCCCATTTTCTCTTATAATTTAACTGTAACCCTTTTATCTGTACATTTAAAAATTTTTATGTAATCAAAATTTTCTAATTTTTCCTTTGTAATTTTTTTACCATCATACTCACTGAATATAGGTTCCATTCTCATGAGCTCAGAAGACCTGATATGTTGGATTAATATGATATTTGCTAACATGAGGTTTGCATTAAAATGAATTTCTTTCTACATAATTTAGCCATCTTCAACTGTTACTTTCAAAGCCTTATTTTAACAGAGCATCTAGTAGCACTAAAATACACATAGAAGGCAGTATAATAATTGAATCATTTGAAAGTGACTCAAAGGAAGGGTTTATTTTTACAACTCAAAAATATTGTACTCAGTTACCTTTCAGCACCACAGTGTTCACTGTTTTGCCCCAGAATTAACCAGGAGAGGTAGAATGGCCCCTTAGATCACACTTCTAAAGATAATATTTCAATTTAACTTCAAAAGTATTGAATAAGTATTTATTTCATAAAAGGATCTGTGCTAAGTTTTGGGGTCACACAGATGAAATAAGAAAATGTTTTTCTAAATATCCTTTGATTTTGGTCTAATGACAAGTCGAATAAGGAAGATGATTGACATTTGCACAGTTCTAAAGGAAGTTGTAGTGGTGGTAGACATAAAAATGGGAAGTTGTTTAGAAAAAACAGCATTCTTTTCTACCATGGAGATTTCTTATAAGTGATATTCAATACACAGGTAATTAAATAATATAATATGTGTTAAAATACATATATTAGTAGATTTATATTTACTTTATGGCTATGGTTTTCTTGTTTCTATATGCAATCTTAAAGTTGTAGAAAAGGAAGAGTAAAATCTAATAAAATGACCCTCTAAGAAGGCTTCAGCTAAAGAGCTCTCTGCTCCTTGTAGAGTGACACACAGCAAATAGACCTGAAGTGATGATTCAAATCAATGGAGATGACTGAGAGTTGTTGTTGGTGGGGATCTTTCATTTTCGAAGAAGACCAGTGACATCACCCTTGCTCATGAATTAGATATAAGTGAGGCAGAGTTGCACACTTGTTAGTCTCACTCTCTCTTCCAGATTCATTGAAGTCCAGTGGCAAGATGACTAGTGATGGCCCAGGATATAGTGGAAGAATTCAGTGTCTTCCATGTCTGACACTGTGAAGTCCTTAGAGCATGACTGAGAGTACAAACTTGGTGTAGGAGCATAGCATCTGCTGATAACTGTAGCCAAGTTGAGCAATTTTATCAGATGTGGCAGCCATAAATTCATCTAACATGTAGCAATATTTCCATGTCTGTGATAAACCTCTAGTCTTGGAAGTGAGAATTACTGTAATTTTAACCTGCTTTGCCACTATGACTGAGGCATTCTAATGGAGGTCCAGGAAGTCTCAAATAATTATCTGTAACCAGTAGTGTGGAGGAACTCATACTTATTGGATATTCTTTCAATTGCTACAAAGGTTCTCTATGGGTAAAGTATAGAGTATGTAACATCTGCCCTCAATCAGGAAAGTGGGATGTAAAAACACACTCTATGTGGTACCCAATGTTGCTTGGCTGTCTGAATGCTAATGCCTGATAAAAACTCTGGCCAAGAGAGAACAGCTAATAACAGGTGTTGTGTTGATGACAGAGTGATGGCATGTAAATTCCAGGCAGTGCCAGGTTTACACTGTTATTGAATCCTGAGAGCAATCTCAGAAATACATCAATTGGTAGCTCAATTCAGACTTCTAGATTTGTTAAGGGTCTCTGGAAATATTCTGAAAAATAAAAAAAAATATATATATACTCTGATTCCTATTTCCTCATAAAGCAGAGCATCAGTATTAAGATACTAACTTCTCTAGCTACCACGTTTTTGAATATCTTTTCTTCTTAAGCCTTGCCTACTGTTCAGTGAAGATTTCAACTCAAAATATTTTGTAATCCTATCTTCTAATCTATTCATCAATCTGAAAACACTTATTATGTGGTTATTCAGTGCCAGGAACTCTTTTTTTCTCAAAACATTTTTTTAATAAATATTTTTATTTTTAGTTGATTCTCAGTAGAAACAAGTTACTTAATATATCTATAAGTCCAGGAATGTTTCTTTCTCTCTTCCCTTCTCCTTGCTTTGGTCTCAAATCACCAGCAGGTGTCTCAGACAAGGCCTAAGACAAAGCTGTCTTGACATCCTGAATAATGGCACCCTTGTCAATGCCATACGTCTTCAGCAACTCTGCCAGCTTCCCGCTTCTAGGGACTTTAGAGACCACCAAGTGAATGATGGTGATGCCATGTTCACCCATTAAGGTGACAGCTACAATATCTCCTATGGCATCCTCATAGTAATGGTCTTCCATAATCAGAATGCAGCCATGGGTGACTGGGGCACTGTCAAGGACAAGTTTCTTATCCCGAGGCTTAATTGTAAAAGGATCAAGTACCCAAATGTTGATATTTTCTTTCCGCAGCAGCTCTGCAGCTGCCAAAATTTCATGGAGGGTCACTTCAGCTCCAATCACTGTCCCCTGGTTATCCTTGCTCTTCAGGACCACCTTAGCCTGGCCAATGTGGAAGACTTTATTGATTTTGTAAATGATTGTATTTTTTGAGTGGCTAGTTCTTATGAAATTGATGCCTTTCGTGTTAGCAGCTAACTCAACCACTTTCTCAGTAGCCACAGCATCACTCAGGTAAAGGACTGTCCAATTGGGAATGCTCCAGAATGTGGCAAGAACTTCAAGGGCCATCTGAGGAGGACCATCTTCACTGATAGACACCCACAGTGAGAACCACACAGGTTGATGTTACTATCATAAATGACTGCCATATAGATCTAGTCGAAGGCCCTGCTGAAGAAGACAACAGGCATGGTCCTGCCCCATGTGGCACATCCCATGGTGATGCTCACCATGTTCTGTTCTGAAATGAAACACTCAATGAAGTGATTGGGATGCTCCTTCTTAAAGAGTTCTGAGAAAGTGGAATTCTTAGTGTCCCCATCCACGGCAATCACATGGTCAGTGGCATGCCCAAGTTTGACCAGAGTCATGCCGTAGACTTTTCGAGTATCTAGTTTTTCCCTAAGTTTGAAATTTGAGGGAGATAGCATTCAGATATTGGTAATGTTCACTGTGGGGGCATCTTCTTTGGTAAGGGTAGCTAGAATCTTCTTC
Source organism: Bettongia penicillata ogilbyi (assembly GCA_023548195.1). Taxonomy (NCBI): domain Eukaryota; kingdom Metazoa; phylum Chordata; class Mammalia; order Diprotodontia; family Potoroidae; genus Bettongia; species Bettongia penicillata. Next base: position 7,931,491 of record JAJHZJ010000309.1, on the reverse strand, counting down.
TTGCTTTGGATTTGACTGTATGTTTCCTTGATGACCTGTTCTGCCATGTTTTGGGGAAGGAGCTTCCCATGCCAAGCTTCCTAATCGTCCAAACCTGAGATTCTTCAGTCCTTGTATGTCTTTGCAATGATAGCCAGCGGCTTATCCTTGCCCTTGTTGAAAATCTTTCTGAGTTCTTCCACACTGTATCCATTCACAACCATGGCATTCCAACCAAAGGATTCACATCACTTCTGGTACATTTCCAAGTGGTGCTGCAGTAGAGTTGGGGCTCTGGCCCAGCCTAATATCAAAGATGGCAACCATATCCAACTTGTAGAATCCTGCAAAGACCATGGCCTGTCACATGGAGCCTTCAGAAACCTCTCCATTACCTAACCAAACAATAAACATGGTAACTGGCTTTGTAGAAGTATATACCTATTGTAGTCCATTCCACACATTATTCCAAGCCCCTGACCCAGGGAGCCAGTAACTGCATCTGTAAAGGCTTGTTTAGGGGCTATATAGAATAGGGGTGTTCTTCCTTAAGTTCAACAGCTCAGCCTCTGGTAGGAAGCCAGCCTCAGTCCAGACCACATAGAATATGGGAGTTGCATGATCCTTGGAGAGCATAAAACAATCTCTACTGGGGTTTCTGGGGTCCTGGGATTTATTATACTTCATGATATGGAAGAAGATGACCACATTGCCACACTACAGTATGCTGTGAGGTGACCCAATCTGGCCACCATTGTGACCTGGATGGAGTTGATGCATAACTGGTTGGTGGTGTCCTTCAGTGCTTGCAGTTTCTGTTAGTCAGGCATGTGGTAATCCTCCATGGTGAAATGGGTTTGGCATGAATCCTGAGCTTGGTGGAAGCAAGGGGAGCAGAGAAGGGGAGGTAAAGAGGAAGGAGGATGAAGATGAGGAGGGCCTGCCCTAGCCTGTCATCTTATGACTAGGCCTATCTGCGGAAAGAGCTTGAGCCCTGGAACTCCTTTATTTGCTGTGGGTATAAATACATAAGTGGTAGTCCCTGCCCTCAAGGAGTTTTTAATTTCTTTGGGAATCTAAAGGATATTGATAGGATTTCCTTAATTTTTTTCCAGAAAATTCATCAAATAATGAACCCATTTTTATGGTAGAGATATTAACATTTATTACTATTTTTTAATGAAAATGTAATATATTTTCTGCTTCATAAAAAGCAAATAAAAGTGAAGGAGGATGAAGATACAAAACAAACACACGAAAAGAAGACAAAGATTTCAGTGTCCAGCCAGGTAGTTCCACAAGGAGATTCGCAGAACCAAGAAGGCAAGAAAATTAGAATTAAAGAATTTTCACAAAACAGACCCTAACCCTAAGGCAGTTTTCTGTCCTATTCAGAAAATGTTGTCATTCTCTATGTGGAAGAAAATAGACCTATAATTCCTTCCAACTCTTAATAGTAGTACCCAGCAATTATATTGCATTTAATATTTGCAAAGCACTATGTATAATTATTTGAACCTTATAATACTCCTGTTACATGAATGCTGTTATCCCAAGTTTTGATTATTGTTCAGTCGTTTCAGTTGTGTCTGCCTCTCTGTGACCCCATTTTTGGTTTTCTTGGCAAAGATATTGGAATAATTTGCATTTCCTTCTCCAGCTCATTTTATAGATGAGGAAAATTAAGTGAGTTGTCTAGGGTCACACCTCTAGTCATTGTCTGACACCAGAGTTGAACTTGAGAAAATGAGTTTTCTTGGCTCTAGGCCCAGCACTCTAACCACTGTGCCACATAGCTGCTGCCTTTAAAAATGAAAACAACAGCAAAACAACTCCTCAGAATAAAATAAAAAACAAAAGAACAAAAAAAAAATTGAGGCTGAGAGAAATGAAATGACTTGTTCAAGTTCTCCTAGCCAATGACTGTCTGGGGAATGATTGCATTCAGCTCATTCTCCCTCCAAGTCCAGTGCCCTGTCTATCTCATTAATTCAATTTTAAAGTTATGTCATCTACCATGGATTAAGCATTTACTTTGTACTAAGCACAGCGCTAAGTGCTAACAATAGAAATAGAAATAAAATGGCAGCCCCTGCCCTAAGGGAGCTTACAGTCTGATGAGGAAGAAGAACACATAAAAAGGAGCTGAAAAGGGGAATAAAGGTGGAGGGGGACTGAAAGAATCCTGCAGAGTCATGATAAAGTCCTGCAGAGATGGTTTTATCTCTTAACAACTAAATGATAAGGCATTTTCTTCAGCATGGATGATGTATCTGAATTTTCTTATCTATCTTTCTGCTTGTCATCCATGTGGGTAATCAGTATATTCAGATCAAAGGAAAGGCATTATACCAACATCTTCTGAAAGATGTGACACCTGCTTCATCATAGATTTTAGATGTAATTTGTTTATACCAACTTTTAAATTAACGACTCCTTTATTTCATAATCCTTCATATATTTTTTCTGTCAACATCAGTCAGATATTAATATCGAATGCCTTTCTTAAATTTTCAGTTAAAAATCTTGCTAAGATTTTACTGGGTAGAGAGAGTTGCAATTCTTGTTAGAATCTCATATTGTCGTAAAATTACATTTGCTCATTTTGTTGCCAAGGTAGCATTCTCCATTTCAAAGTCTCAAATGAGGATATTAAGCTTTTCAGTTTGTTTCTTAGAAGGTTAATGAAGCAAAGCATTGATGGAAAACTAGTTTTAACTGGAAACAAGCATATTTCTCCAAAAACTTGGCAGTTTGAAAATTGATTTTTTTCCCAGATAGTACAGTGGTTACTATATTGCATTAATTTAAATATCATCCATTTTAATAGATAATAAAAGGGAGAATAGTTCATATGATTCAGAAGAATGAATGGACTTATTTTAGCATCTGTGGTTATGTTAAATCAACTTCTCTGATGGTGAAGCTTTTAGGGAAAACATTTAAGACTCTTTTGAGTGATAAGGAATCTGGGAGTATGTAAGGTGTCCTGGGGCTGATTAACTGTACCATTCCACTGAGGTATCTGGGTGCCTTTTCAAAGGTCACTAACAGCTTCTTAATCAAAAATAAAAGTTATTAAATGTTCACTGTGTTCTTTCTTGATCCTTTTCCTACATTAAGTACTGTGAACCTCCTCCTCTTGAAAATCTTTTTTTCCTCTTTGTTTGTGTCATGCTATCCAGGTTCATTTATCATTTGTTTTATCATTTTTCCCCTAGCTCCCTCACTGGCTTCTCTTTCTCTTCTGACTCCCTAATTTTGAATACTTTTTGGTGCTCTTTCCTTGCCTTTCTAACTTTCCCTATTGGGGTTTTCTTTCACTCCTAGGAGTTTACCTCTTCTCTGTGGATGGTACCCAAATATACTTTCAGCTTCCATATCTCTTCCAGACTTCAGATTCTTATTTTCACTGCATCCAAGAACAAAACAAACAAACAAATTGAATCCCTCATCTCTTTTCTATCTGAATAGCAATAGGAAATAAATCTGTGATTTCATGGGTAGAGAGAATTCTCAGAGGTGGAAACTTTTACCAATCTAGACTAGCATCTTCCTTATAAATTAAAGTCTTAGAAAAGGTGAATAGAGCACAAAGAAGCTATAAATATTTTGTTGAAAGTCACATAGTTCCAGAATAGGGAAGACATAGAACTTAAACCCACATCTTCCTTACTCTGAGATAATCTTTCTATATACTGTGACTTAGTTGCCCCACTCTGGATAACAATTCATCAAACATTTAAATAAAGGAAAAGTGTTATTCTGCCTCACTCATGTGTTCTTGTAATATTTTCCCTTCTCATTTTTACCTCTCAGAATCCCTGGTTTCCTTTAAAAATCATTCCAAATGCATATTTTACAATTGTAGTCTTTTAATTCCCAGTGGCTGGTTCCCTCCTTTTCAAACCTTTCCTGTATCCATTACCTATACATTTTCTACTTATATATTTGTGAATGTAGTCTCTGCCTTCAGAATGTAAGCCTCTTGAGGGAAAGGTCTATGTCACTATTGTCCTTGGGTTCACAGATCTTAGTCGAGTGCCTATAGAATGTGTGACATATAATAAGATCTCAGTATATAGTTGTTGATTAATATTTCCAAGCTCAGCAGCCTGAAGTTGCTCAGCGAGTTCTCATAGTACATGGTTTCCATTTTACCACCTTTGTTTCCCTCTTTTGGATGGGTTCTGGCTTCCTTCCTCATATTTCCTGCAGCATAATTTCTCCTCATTTACTCTAAACTTCTTTGGTCTTTAACCTTAAATTCAAAAAGATTCAAGAAAGACTCTTTTCTCTCTGACATCTCAAGTTATCTTTAGACTCTAAACCATTTCCTGACTCACCGAAATTCTCTGCCATGGCTGTGGACCCTAAAATCTCTTTTGTTTTCACTTGCTTCATGCGTGCCTTCTCTAATCTTAACTGGTTTACCTTTGCCATAATTCCCCCAATAAAATCACATCAATTGGCTCATTATATTGGGCTTTGTTGCCTCATTAACCTTTTGTCCCAGACAAACATTGAATCTTACTGCCCTGGGACCACAAGATTAGGTTTCACTGATGCTTTTGTTGAATCTATCTTTCCTCATTTTGTTCTTGTTATTAAATTGTATCTTCATTCATTCATACATCTATTCATACAACAAACATTTGTGAAACACATGCTCTATTCCAGGCATACATATATAGCCTTTGGGGAATGACAATCTCTCTGACCAATCCTTCTCTGTTTCCTTTTCTGGATCCTGATGAAGATCACACCCTCTAATGAAAGGTAGACATTTATCAGGGTTCTATCTTGGACCTTCTTCACTTGGTGATCTCATCGGTGTCCACAAATTTTATTACCATTTTTATCCTGAAGATTCTCAAACCTATCTATTCTTTCCCAACCTCTCTGCTAACCTTCAATCTTGCATCTCCAACTGCTTTTTAAACATTTCAAAATGGATGCCCTATAGACAACTTAAACCTAACATATACAAAACCCAACTCACTTTCTTTCTCCTTAAACCCTGACCCCATTCTACCTTCCCTATTATTATAGAGGTTAACACCATCCTCCTAGTCCCTCAGGCTTATAACCCAGGAGTCATCTGGATTTTTCATTATCTCTCACACTCTTCCATTCCCATATCCAAGATAGTGAAAGAGAGAGAGAGAGAGAGAGAGAGAGAGAGAGAGAGAGAGAGAGAATGATTTAAAGAGTGATCTCTCTGACTCAAATCAAATATAAGGGATTAAAAGATCTGAGACAATTAAAAGTATTTACACTGGCAAGGAGATGTTGTGTGTGTGTGTGAGGTAGAGGTGGGGGGAGTGACTTAGACATTATTTTGTCTATAGAACTAAGAAAACGTAAAGGGCAGTCTCGTTTTATTGGGAAAAATAAGAGAAAAGGTACTCTGCAAATACAGAGGGATAAAGAAATGTTATACTTGGCTTGAGAAGACAAGAAATAACTCCAAGGAAGCCAGATAGAGAGTTCGACATGGAAAAGTAAAATCATTGATGTGTGGAGGTAAAGACCTTATTGAGGGCACATGAATGAAATGTATGGCACATTCAGTCTTCATGCTTATGTGACATCCTCCATCTCACTAAGGAGCAGTGAAGACAAATGGTGAGTAATGAGAGCTGGGGCTTGAAGAGGGATGCATAGGGATAAGATAAGGTGGGAGTATCAAAGGTAATGTAAAGTTGCCCTGAGGGGGAATGGCCCATCTGACTGCTACCTCGGGTTTCATTAGCACAGTCAATCTCATTTGTGTACTCCTAAGATTCTTATCTTATTCTCTTTAAAGGTAGTTCTATAGGCTAGATTGAAAGGTATATAGATAGATATAGATATTTAGCCCTATTCTAAGCCATTCACTTCACAGGTGATGATACACCCTCTTCAAGGAAGTGGCATTCTATGGACCCAGAATGAAATAAGTAATGATTCTTAAATATATTGCATTATTAAAATAGTCTCCCTGTCTATAAGGGCAAGAGATGCCACTAGACCTCTCCTGTAGATGAGGAAACTGAAGAGTGAATTCTGACATATTTCTGTAGTTTTCTTCTCGCTGGTCTGAGAGCCTGATCAACTTTTAGCTGGACTTGTGGACTTTGGACTACTTAGACGAGCTGGGTGACAGTAAGGCTCCCCCGTTTGTTGATGGAGAAGAAAGAGCCTTTATTAAATACTTAGTAAACACTTGTTGACTGAGTGACTCACTGACTCTTTAAATTGCTCATTTATTTATTTATCATTTCCATTTCTGGAGAGATTTTTATGGATTACCCTGAAAACCTCTTCATGCACGTTGTGATATTTTGACAGGCATATGATGTATAACATCTTCTGCATATCACTTGTCTGAGCAAATCTGGGAAAATAAAATTCTATGCATATATGTATATAAGTGAGCACATTAGTCAATATCTCAGGACTATGATTTTTAGGCAAATAGGTGTTCAGTAACTTGTATGTATTCTGGGGATTTAGAGTTGGCTATTTTAGTTTATAGTTGAAGTATGAACAACTCTTTTACAGAATAGAACTCAAGAAATCCTAGGATACATTTTTATAACTTTAAAAATAGCTACTGTGAGAATGCACAAATAAGGATGTGTTGGAAATTTTGCAAATGTTAGCCAAACTTAGATCTTTGCATGCAATTTCATATTGGCAGAAGACTACTCAAAGTTTAGAGATGAAATTGTGTTCCTACAAAGGATGGAAAGAGATTGTATGATCATAAATTTCAACTGATATTTTTTTGATGGAGCTGGACCTAAAACTTTATTGGTGTAAAGTTATTCCAGGATGGCAATTCCCTCCTTTGATACAGTTCAGCATATCATCTGTAAAATGTATTATTGGAGAATTGCCAAGGAGATTAAGAGTTTAAGTGATTTATACAAAATCACACAGCAAATACATAGACAAGAAAGGACTTAACTCTCTCTAGGATTCAACATATATAAAGTACTTTATAAATCTTAATGCATTACATAAATACTAGCTCTGATCATTATCATTGACTTAGGGAAGGTTAAAATACTTCAACGACTAGTTATATAAAGAGAAAAAATTCCTATCAATATAATACTTTATCATTTATGTGGCAAAACAATTCAGATAAGACTCATAGTATAGACACAGAAATTAAATCAGATATTATTCTGTTAATCATCTGTTAAATTTGGATCATATCCACTTTTTATAGTAGTTAAAATACTGTTCGTATTTTGCCATGAGAAAGAATAAAATAGAATATTTGGTAGTTTTTCTCAAAGACATTTTCTTTCAAAATTAAAAAGAAATTTGATTTAAAATGTTGTCGTTTACCTCAGTCCTTGACACTTGAAATTTACACTCTATACTTGATCACTTTTTCAGCCTAGTAAGTGATAATTAATCCTATTTATACTTAGCGATGAAGCCACATCCTTCTGAATGCATATAATACTGCAAACCATTCCAAATCATCTAAGCAACAGCAAAAATTACAAGGAAAATGGAAGTTGAAACTACTATGAGGATAGATAGAAGGTGCTCATTTGCATATTTATCTTTTTTTGAGTGAGCAATAAATGCTTACCTGGAAATAATTTGTCCCTTAAAATATTGTACAGGTGGGAAAGTCTCTGTTGTGGAGATCTTACGCTTAGTCATATGAATGTCTTCATTGACAGAACACTCATACAAGCGGAAAAAGGTAATAATCTACACAATCCACCTAAACAATATGTTCCTAGCAAAACTGTGACTGCAAACTCCATGAAGAAAGGGGATGTCTGACCTAAACATTATGTTTTTTTCAAGGTCTTACATTTAGTAGATATTCAATGCTTTGCAAATTCATGTTTGGCATGTAAAGTGATATACTGGATAGTGATCTGGGCTTACAATCAGGAGAACCTAACTTAAAATCTGGCCACAGACACACATTCATTTGATCCAAGGCAAATCACTTAACTTCTGCGTGCCTCAGTTTCCTCAACTGTAAAATGGAGATAATAATAGGTGGTTTAACAGAACAAATGAAATAATAATTTCAAAGCACATAGCACAGTGACTGGCACATAATAAGTGCTTTAAATATAAGCTATTATTACTTATTTTTATTATATTATTCTTGAATTGAATTGAAAGATGATTTGTATTAGTTATAGTTCTCCAACTTCATATGCCCTTCCGTTTGAGGTGTATCTACTCTTGGGAACCAAGGTTTGAAAGGGTAGCCAGATTCCTTGGCATCAAGATTTGTTTCTTTATTTCTCAGCTTGCTTCTTTACTCTATTTTATTTGTTACACTTTAATGTTTGTTGAAATCTTTTTAACACTGCTACTTGCCCTCCCTTTTGACATTTCTGATTCTCTAATTCTTTCCTTACCTAGAGAATTGGTAAGAATGGATTTATTTAAAAGATTTACTAGCTTTGAATAGAGGTAATTGAAATCTTAGTCTTAATGTGCTGGCACAGGCTTCTTAGGTCAATGAGCTGTCATCTACCAAGGATTTCGTTCTGACCTTGACAATTTATAGACTTGATTCAGTGACAATTCCTTTGATTCACACCTACAATGCCAAGAACAAACCCTGACTCTGCTTCTTTTAAGCTGGTAGTCCTAAGGTCATTCCATTTATTTCTAGACAGTGCTTTCAGATGCCAGTGGTCTACCCACTTTAATGAGTCATGAGTTGATACCACCAACACACAGACACACACACGTACACACACCTGTAGGAATATTAATCTATTTCTTCCCAGCTATATTATTTTGCATATACATATCATCTATAGAACAATAACATTTAGAACATTAGGGATCATCTAATTCAGTTGTATGAGTAGAAAGAGATTATCGTTTTTCAAAAAGCCCTGCCTTCTATGCAGTTACCCTTCTGCTCATTAAAAGCAAATAAACAAAACACCACCATGAACAAAAACATTTAATCAAAATTTTTCTGCCCTGTGCTCTCCCGTTAGTTTCCTAGTCTCTGTTTCCCAAGATAAACAAACAAATAAAGATGGCAAATCTTGTCTGCGAATAGAATATCTAGCTCCTCCCAGAAACCACTCAAAGTGCTGTTCCAATGTTAATGCCCTTCTCTGTTTAGTCCATATGTGCATCTCCAGGGGTTAGAAATTAAACATAGATGGAGAGAGGTAAGGGTTGAGAGTTTGGCATCCTTCATGGAATCGCACCAGATTGAATCTCTGTGTCTCTCTATGTCTCTGTCTCTGTCTGTCTTTCTGTCTATCTGTCTGTATCTGTCCACACACACACACACACACACACACGCACACACATACCACTACCACCATCACTGACGCCACCACCATCATCACCACCATTCCAGTATCAACACAAGCACCACTACCACTATTCACTACCTTTGTATTTATATTGTATCTTGCAAAGGTTGTTATCTTTAAGAAAAATGACTATCTGAAAAATATGAACGATCACTGTACCAGTCCAAACTTATTTAAGAAACTTATGTCAAAATTTCCCTGAAGAGAGGAAAAGCTGGCTTGGGTGGAAAGATGTGAGGAAGCAGATACTGCATTCATGAACCCCAGCTGGTAATAGTGAGGAATTTTGAAACAGAATAATATAAAGCAAACTTCCATGCTGCTTTACCAGTGGGGTTCTGCAGAGAAGCTGTCATGAACACTTGACCTGAAGTTCTGGGGAAAAAAAACAAAACAAACATATAAACATTAGTATATGCAAGTACATGTCCTTGAAGGAGGACTGGATTAGAAGTGAGAAGTCCTGGGTTCCAGTGCCATTTATGTTATTTACTAGCTATGTAAACCACACAACAACTTCACAGGACTGGGACTCTCATAAATGATTATGTATGTAAAACACTTCACAAACCTTAAAACAGTATACAAATATGAATTGCTCTTGATATAGAGAAATAGCTTTCATTATGAATGATGGAGTTTAGACAAAAAGTCTTATGTAGCTTTTTCTTTCATATTAAATTTTCTATCAACTTTTACACATATTAATAAATATTTTTGAATTTTTTGCTATGATGAGAATGATAGTGATGTTGGTGATGATACAATCTAGGGCAAGTCATTCAATCCATAAGCCTTCTTTCCTCCTCTGTAAAATGGGATAGTAATGTCTATCTACTTCATTGAACTGTTAATAGGCTCAAATAGCAATCCTTGTGAAACACTGTACAAACAGCTCAATACAAATATAAATTTGAATTATTAATTTGGGGTGTGTTTTTTTTTCCTTTCCCTAAAGATCTCTGGGCTTGAAATTAGAAGTCAGAAATTCACATAACAACTCTGCCATTTCATACCTGTGTGACTTTGGGACTATCCATATACTTCTCTTAGCCTGAGTTTCCTCTTTTATAAAATGGAATAATATCATTTTCTCTACCTACGTCCTAGGGATGTTATATGAGTGAAAAACAAGCAAACAAGCAAACCACCTTAGAAACTCTTAAAAATCAGTGTGTTACTATTACAATTGTATTTTCATTGTTATCATCACCATCATTTTTACTTCTCCATTGAAATTCAATTCTAAGGTTTCATCTTTGCATAGAGGCAACCCAGATGTCTTAAAGGTTCTGCTAGTAGAGGAAAAATGTTGATAGGTGCTGCTAAGCTTGAAAAGTTTAGTAAGGTCGGAAAGGACAATAATGTCCCAGAGGCAAACAGTGTTTGCTCTGATTTCCTACAAAGCTAACTTCAAAAAGGTGTATCACCAAAGAATGGACCATCAACCTATATCTTTTTCAAAGCCAGGGATCATAAAAATGACCAAATATTTGCAAAGGGGCTGAGATCTGTATCACTGGAGATTGTACCCAAAAGAATGAAATTCCCAATTACTTTACAAATTTAGTATTATCATTACTAAATAGCATATAGCAGGTTACATGGCAAACTTGCTATAAATGTAAAGATTAAATACATTTTTAATTAACAGACCAATTAGAGACAGAGATAGACAAAGAGTCAGAAAGTGGGGAGACAGAAGAGAGAGAGGATTTAATTTCCCTTATGGAAGTCATACTGTTTATTTCTAAGATCAGAACACATTTTTTTCTGTGATATTTCTGTATACCTTCCTCTATCCCCTCAAAAAAGTCTCATGACTGATGTTGCTCCTAAAAAAATTGGCAGCTGAAGAAGCAGCCAGTTTGAAAAGATTTTTTACAATGAGATATTTCACATTCTCTTCTATTTTTTCATTCTTTTGGTTTTGTTTTGTGATTTCTTGGTTTCTCAGAAAGTCATTAGACTCCATCTGTTCCATTCTAATTTTGAGAGAACTATTTACTTCAGTGAGCTTTTGAACCTCTTTTTCCATTTGGCTAATTCTGCTTTTGAAAGCATTCTTCTCCTCATTGGCTTTTTGAACGTCTTTTGCCAATTGAGTGAGCCTATTTTTCAAGGTGTTATTTTCTTCAGCATTTTTTTGGGTCTCCTTTACCAAGGTGTTGACCCGTTTTTCATGCTTTTCTTGCATCTCTGTCATTTCTCTTCACAGTTTTTCTTCCACCTGTCTAACTTGCTTTTCAAAGTCCTTTTTGAGCACTTCCATGGCCTGAGTCCACCGGACATCCACCTCGGATGTCTGGGATACAGAGGCCCCGACCTCCACGTCTTTCCCTGATGGTAAGATTTGTTCCTCATCATCAGAAATGAAAGGCGGGAACATCTGTACCCCATCAAAGTAGCCTTCTATGGTCTTATTTTTCTTCCCTTTTCTGGGCATTTTCCCAGCCGGTTTCTTGACTTCTGAGAGTCCTCTCCACCCCCGCCTAGATCTGCCCAGCTAGTGCTTGGGGTCTGAGATTCAAATGCTGCTCCCCAGCCTCAGGGCTTTCCGTGGCAGGCGTGGCTGCTATTCAATGTGAGCTTAAGTTCTGGTGCTGGGTTGGGGGCAGGGCCGCCTTCCAGGCTCAGTTCCCTCAGGTGGTTTATGTGGAGACCTTCAGTAATGGCCCTGAGCTCCTGCCTGCTGCTTAGGGAGTTCCAGGCTGCTGCTGCTGCCTCTGCCTCTGCTGCTGTCTCTGCCGCTCACTCTGCCATTGCCTCCCCAGGGGGCCCGAGTCACAGAGACACCCCACTCCCCTCTCAGCCAGCCCAGAAGTCTCTCTCACTGACCTATAGCGCTTGTGGGTGGAGGGACCTTCGCTGCTGCCAGCGATTCCGTCCCTGAAGCCTGCTCGGATCTGCTCCTCTGGGGCCACGGGGCCAGGGCAGCACAGGGGTGGGCTCCCCGATTTTTTTTTCCTAGACCTTCTAGAGGTACCTAAGTTCTCCTCAGTGACCTAAGCTACAATGAGTTAAATCCTAAAGGCTTCCAAACAAAAAGCAGCCCCTTTACTTCTATGTGAGTGCTTTACTTTGCTTTGGCAAAGTTATAAATAGTTATTTTGAATACAAAACCAAATGCAATATTCAGAAGTCATGTCTGCTGGAGAGCCTTGGACTCTTAATGAAATTTTAAGCAGTCTGAGTTTTGGAGTAAGCTAGGCTTTTTCACTCAGTGGATTGTGCATCAGGGATCTTAAGCGCAAACCCCTGAAGCCAAGATCACCACAGGAAATATGAAAAACTCGGACCACAATCTCAGCACTCATGCCACATGAGATAGATGATTTTTTATTTAATAAACTAAGAACCATGTGTGCTGCCTTTCTTATTACTGTTTTCCTTGGTCATAGGGAAAAAAATAACTAGAATGAACCTAAGGCATTCATTATATGATAAAAATCCATTTCCTTTAAAAAAATTGTACCGTGCTACCACTTTTAATTCACTAGACTGTAATTATAGTGTAAAGATGTACAGTGAAGGAAAACATTGATATCAGGCATTTTACATTCATATAAGTTATAGGACTGACAAAAGATTATCTAAGCAACATGATTTTTTTGTATTATTTGGCGTTGTGAAATCATCTGTGACATATACGCACATATATGTCTGTATTTATGTCAGATATTTCTATCTTATTACTGTTTTGAAAATAATTTGTGATAAAATTATATGTACATATTCAAAGTACTTTTAAAATCTGTGTATCTGAAGATATTTGTGTGGTGAGTTGGATGCCACTATGTTCCACTATTTTTGCTTTGGTGGGGTAAGAAAGTCTAAGTTATAATTTTAGTTACCTGCTCTGATATTTTTGACTTTTTAAAAATAAAGTACTGTCAAAATTTGGTCTTATATAGATACTTCCAACTCACAGTCATTTTTTTTTTTTATAATTTCAGTAACTCTAGTGGTTCAACCTAACATATACAGAGCCTTGTGACTAAGGCAGAAAGGAGAAACCCACACTTTCTTCCATTATAAACAAATTTCATCACCATTGCCTCACCCCTCTCCAGTAAGAACACAATGTCTATATAAAGAAAAAAAAAAAACAGTTCCAGAAGAGAAATTGGCCCCAAGCGTTAAGATTCCTGTCGTGTGTCTCAAGTTGATATGGTCTGTGCCATCAGTATACTTGGAAAGAGTCTTGCTTATGAACTTGTTCTTGTTGACAAACTCCAAGGAAAAATGATGGCTCTGCAACATGGGAGCTTATTTGTCCTGGCTCCTAAAATTATCACAGATAAAGATGACTGTGTTACTGCCAGTTCTAAGATAGTGGTAGTCACTGCTGGAGTCTGCCAGCATGAGGGAGAGAGTCATATCAATCTGGTACAGACAAATGTGAATTTCTTTAAATTAATTTTTCCCTACATTATAAACTGTAGCTCAGAAAATACCACAAATGTGAGTTCCAAACTAGTGAATATTCTGACCTATGTCACCTAAAAACTAAAAAGTTGCTAATGCAGCATGTGTAAGGAAATCTGACTTCTGCAGAAATCTTGTATCTGAAATGTTGATATTCAGTCAAACAGCTGCTACAGGTGGACCCTGGGAGAACCTGAGGACCCAAAAAGCAATTGGTAAGGTGAATGGAGTGAATAGGGAAGGTTTTTCTGCTCCAGGAACTGAATCCAGAAAAGAAAACTAAAGAAGACAATGAAAATTGTAAAGAATTTCATAAGTTGGTGACTGAAATTGCCTTTAGAGTGACCAAACTTAAAAGATACATTACCTTAGGCTATTGGATCAAATATTCCTGATCTAATTAAGACTACAATAAAAAAAAATCTATCCAGAACTCACCTTGAACTAACGATGATGAAAAGGATTTATGATGCTGCAAAAGATAATTTCTTAAGATTTTTTGTATTCTAAATTTCCTGGGAACTGACCAACTAACCAGAAGTTGAAAGTCGATGAGTTGGCTTGCCACAAAAAGAACAGATTCCTTGTCACCACAAAAGAACTTAAAGAACTCTACCATCTTGATAATGTTCTCTAGAAAGGAAATGAAAAGCATTTATTATCTGCCTACTATGTTAGGGAGTGTGCTGAGTGCTTTATAAATATATAATTTGATACTCTCAATAAACCCGGGAAAGAGGTACTATTATTATTCCCATTTCTCAGCTGAGGAAAAAGACAGAAGTCTAGTGACTTACCCAGAGTCATAAGTAAGTGTTAAAGGTCAGATTGGAACCAGTTTTAATTCAGATCTTCTTATTTGCTGGCCTGGTACTCTACTCATTGGGCCACTTAACATGCCTTGGGCAGGTAATAGTTTAGTAATATATGATCAACTATGTACATTATTTTTTTTCATTCTTTGTGAATACCATTTTTTCTCTTCTCAAACTCAACTTTGACAAACATCCAATTATATACCTGATTAAAGACTGTCTCTATGAACACCTAATCCTACTACTATAGCATGTTTCTTACAAATAAAACATTTGTGGAAAGAACACTGAGGTTAATATTCTGAAAGAAGAGAAATTGAGCACGCACAGGTAAGGTCATGTTTACATTTTCTGTAGAAAGTGATGTTAGACTATTTGTCATTTAGGAAATGGCATCTATGAATTACTGTGTCAAAATTATATCTCGTTCTGTCTCCCTGACCGTCATGCTCCCTTCTAGTCGGTATACTAAATAAGTGTATAAGGAGCCAGTTTAAGGAAGCCATAGCAGGAAGTACGGTTGCAAAGGAGAAGCTGGAAGTCATGTACATGCATTCCCAAAGATCAACGAAGCATATTTGCAAATTGTTTCCTATATTCAAGAGCACATCCTCTTAATGTCAGTTGAACCAGGGAAGTCGGAATCTTTTGGTCCTGTGATACATAAATCTCAGACAAGTTCCACTTGGTCCTAGTAAGACTAGTCCCCTGCCCCTCCAAAATATGGTGCTGACAATTTTGAGATGATGTGGATAGGTTAATAAACTAAATCCAAGGTGACACAGATAAGGGTTATTCTGCTCCCCTAAAAACCCCATACCAATAAACCCAAAACTTCTGCCCCCCCCCCAAAGCACCCTTTGTTCCAGTTGGCTCTATACTTTCACATGTTCCCAATTCTTATCTATGGTTATGTGACTCTTTATTTGTCTTCCTCACCATCGTCTTCCTCATGCTTCTTGGTTTCCATCACTGCCCCATCCCCTTTCCCCACATAATCTGCCTTTTTACTCTCTTTCACCACTTGTTTCTTTACTTTCTATGCCATCCATCCTGCACCTTCTATGTCTTGTTAAAGCGTCATTGTAACCTCACTTTTTTGTTTCCGTTGTAGTCTTCCCTCACAAGTACCCAACCAGGTGTGCCTTTCCCATCTCATAATCACATGAATTAATTATCAGTTCAATTACGATATGCTTAATCATAATATAATCATAATAAAGTACAGGGTATAGCCATTGCTGGGGCAGGAAGTCCCACCACTCTTGTGGGAGTCTGTCCTTAGGCTTCCCTCTTCACCTCTTCACCTGGCAAGGCTGCCTTGACTGGTCACCTGGTTTGGAGAAGATGTGAATCGCCCTCTCCACATACCACCTTTCTGCTTATGAGAAGAATCCCCACCCTTTCTCTTTCTACTGAATTACGATGTTATAGTTCTTACCATCTGCCTGAATCTCTGAACTGAAGACCCCCAACACTTCTATCTAGTTTACTGAATTAGCTAAAGACTCCAGGCCCTTGAAATATACCACACCACTGGTCTCTTAGGACTTCTGAGTCTTCCCATCTGCCCCTCAGTTAAGCTTTCTTGATGTATTTTTCCCCAATTCCCTTCTTGAAGACAAGAACTCTTTTTTTGTATACTCTATTGGTTACTCAGGAATATAGTATAGTGCTAAGTACACTGTAAACAATTTCTTTCATCAGTTCATGCTTTGATGAATCTCTAAACCCACCAATGTTCATACTCATTTCAATGTTGAAGATAACATATGAGTACCTTCTAAATCTATGTCACTCATTTCATAAATCCTCCATCATGGGTTCATTCAATGTGCTGGGAGATTTTCTCTAGGTTTTATGATGTTAAATAGATTCTAGTACCATGCACAAGTTTTCTGTCTGTTATACATTATTTTGACTGGTCCATCTTCTTTTCCGGTTATCTGTCTCTTTTATTTTATCTTTCTTACCATTTTTGGTGTACAATTCTTTATTTGCAATATGTTATTGTCTATTTACACTGGAAATCCCTCTTTCATTTATATTACATGTTGTAAATCCTCTATAATTGTGTCAAACACGTAGTGACAGCTATTATTTTTTTACATTTCATTTGATTTTTATAATCAGAGGATCAAAGAGCAAATTATATTTTGTTATTGTATTTTAAAGACATTATTTTAAGATGTGCATGGAAAAACTTGAAGTAGGAAAGTCTTTATGAAGACATTTTACTATAATGAAACAAATAATTTTCTATAGTCATCAAATCACTAATACAGTGGAATCTTTTGTTTTATATGTTGTGACTGAAAAAATGTGGTTTGTTAATAAAAAATCATTTGTGGAAGAATGCCTTTTTTTCTCTTATAGCTTGATAGGATGCTCTTAATTTGTGTATAGGTATTCTTTAAAACATTTATAAAGCTAGGAAATATGTATGTGAAATTACCAATGTTTTATCAATTAATTTTATTGATAGCAACACAAAAATAAATGAATGGATTTTTGATCTTGACAGTATGGTTGTTCCTCTAATGATACAGATTGTAACTTATCCATGCCTGCCCAATACAGTATGACTCTTTCTTGTGTCTTGCCAGGAGAGTTATGGAATATTTTGGAGATCTGATTATCTATATTCTGACATCAGAGGGATACTAGACAGTATCTATTTTTTTAATAAGTGCCTTCAAATTTTCATCATGTGTAAAATGAACTCCTGGTCCAGATTCTCTCTTTCTCACAACTTTCCTTTGTAATATTTCTTCATTTTCCTATAGGAAATCAGGGAAAGGAACAAAAGTTGTTTTGGCTCCATTGTGATTAACAAAGAAAATAGCTTACTATAAAAGTCTTCCCAGATTATTTTCCTTTTTTAACCCATTTACTTGCCTCCCTCCCACATACATATCCTCTTTCATTTTAAATGTTTTCTTGATTAAAAGTCTCTCCACTACTTTGTAATATTTTAGAAAGCAATTCTGTTCATCTTACCTCTACCATCCTGGTACATAAGATTTTTATAAATTAGTTTATATTGAACTGGTATTTTCTTTGTCATATCTTTGCTAGGCAATGAGATCCTATGTTTGATAGCTAATATTATTTTCATTGCTGATAAATGACAACAGATTCTTATTTGCCTGTCCCACTGGAAAATTGGCATTTGGCATCTTCAATTCTCTTGAACTTGATTAGACATTGTCAGGAAAAATAATATTGTTTTATCTATAGATTGTATTTTATAAGAGAAACTAAAATGAAAATATTCAGTAAAATATCTATGAACATTTCATGAAGTGAAAATTAAATTTTCTATTATAATGTTCACAAGCAGTCCATTTTGAAAATAAAATTAATTGTAGATTGAGTTGGCAAAAATGGCATTTTCCCATTTCTACTCTATGTGGTAGTAGAGTCAAAATGGTTTCCTTTCATCTTTTTGTAATACAACTTAAGTTGGGTACCTAATTGATCTAAATATTAGATACAATTTCTTATAGTTAACTACAATCAACTAAAACTAATTCATGTAAAACATGAATTTAGTCAATAATCAGTGTTAATTTTTTTATTATGCATCATGACAAGTGGATTATTTTTCTTCTCAAAGATTTTTTTTTTATTTTAGAATTGGGTCTTATATCTGGTTATATTTCAGACCAAGATTTCAGTTGTTTCACATACATATTTAACATGATACCATAGTAGGTCTCATGGGGAAAATGCACTCCTTTGCTGAAAATATTTAATGGAAAAAGGATATATGACTTTTTTCAATAAATTCAAAAGTCTGGAAAACATTTTTTTCAAAAGGTAATAAGAAAAGGGAGATGAGAGGTTATAAATACTCCAAAATGCCTCTTGCCATTGTTGATTTAATTTTAAAATAGGTAAGGAATTCAGTAGATCAGTAGCTGATAAGGATTGGAATTCCCTCTGAGACTGACAGGCTCATAGTAAGAAGAATCTACATCCCAGAAACTATTATTTTATATGGCTCTCTGCTTAGCAACATTAATTAAATATTCATAGACTTAGAGTAGCAAGGGACCTTTGAGATCTTTTAGTCAGAGAATTTCTAGTAGGAATGGAATTTTGTTGCCATCAAATCTAATCAATACTTGAAAGGAATTCCCCATTACAACAGAACTGAAAAGAGGTCATCTAACCTCTGTCTAATGATTTCAAATAGGAGAAATAATATCTATCCAGGAAGTACATTCTCCTCTAGAAGGTTTAATTCTTAATGTTTATCCCTAACAAAATTAAAAAAAAATAACAAACCTGTTCTATAGTTAGGTCCATTAAAAAATTCATATCGTCAAAAATTATTGCTGATTTGTTCAAAAAATACTGTTTTTTGAAAGTGAAAAAGAATAAACTTCAATCTGCACTCAGAATTCATAAGTTCTCTCTCTGGAGATGTAAAGCATTTTCATTATGGAGTCTGTTCGTTGTTCATGGAGTCTCTGTCATTGCTGAGTCATGTCCAGTTCATTGTGACTCCATTTGGGTTTTCTTGGTAAAGATTCAGAAGTGGTTTGCCATTTCCTTCCCCAGTTCATTTTACAGGTGAGGCAACTAAGTGAAATAAGGTTAAACCACTTGCCAGAGTTACACAGCTGGCAAGTGTCTGAGGCCAGATTTCAATGCAGGAAGATGAGTCTTCCTGACCTGGTGCTGTATACATTGTACCACCTACCTAGAGTCAGAAACCATGAACCACATTATTCCTTATAACACAATAGTACTCCATCACAATCATATATCACAACTTATTCAGCCATTCCCTAAATGATAGGCATTTCTTGAGTTTCCATTTCTTTGCCTCCATAAAAAGTTACTACAAGTATTTTTTGTATGAATGGGTCCTTTCCACCTTTTCTTTGACTTTGACTTCTTTGTAATGTGAACCTCAGTTTCCTGGCTTGGGGCTGGTAGACTGCTCATGTTTCACAGACATAAAACAATGAGGTCAAAAAAAAAACTCTGTAGACCTTCAGTTTAGTAGTCAGTCTAATACCTCTTTTCTCACAAACTTTTCTTCAGAGCCTCCCAAACACTGAGCTAGCTCTGGCAATGCATTCATCAACCTCATTGTCAATGTGTACATGCCTGGAAAATATGCTACCAGGGTAAGTGAACTTATCCACAGCATTCAAAACTTCTCCATTTGCTGTAAATGATGGTTCCACATATGGATGGTATGGAGGTAGCTGATGGAGAAACTGTATTTTCTTGGAGTTATTAGGCCAAAATTAGCACAGGCAGCAGAGAATTAATCCATACTTTGTTGCATCTCGGCTTCAGAGGCTGGATTGAGTGCACAATCATTTGCAAATGGAAAATCACGCACTAACACTCCCTTTACTTTGGCCTTGGATTGTAGACTTTTGAAATTGAACAGCTAACCATCAGCAAGGTAGTTGACCTTGATGCCATGTTCATTGTCATCGAAAGTATTTGACAACATGGCTGAAAACATCATGCTAAAAAGCATGGGAGCAGGCACACAGCCCTGTTTCACTCCATTGGTGACATTGGGAAGGAACAAGAGCATTGTCCATTATCCAGAACCCAGGCAAACATGCCATCATGAAATAGACATACAGTACTGATGAACTTTTCTGGGCAACCAAATTTTGACATAATTTTCCACAAGCCTTCACAACTAACAATGTCAAAGGCCTTGGTCAGATCTACAAAAATACCTAAAGACCTCAGTTCTGCTCCTGGCATTTCTCCTGGAGTTGTCAAGCAGAGCAGCAAACACCATAACGACTGTTATTCAGCCCTTTCTGAAGTCATACTGGTTGTTAGGCATATGACCATATTCCAGGTGGAGAATCAGCCTATTAAGGAGGACTCTAACAAGAATTTTGCCAGCAATGACTAAGAGAGAGGACCCCCCCCCCCCCACTGTGATTGTTGCAGGATAATCTAGTCAACTTTACCTTTATAGAAATGAACAATTGAGGCATCCTTGAACTCTTGGGGGATAGTTTCTTCTTGCCATATAACCGGGAAAATTTCAGTCATCTTTTATATGATCAATGGTCCCCCCAGCTTGTAAATCTCAGCTGGAAAATCTCAGGTGCTTTGCCACATGAAAGGAGCTTAATGGCCCTCAAAACCTCTTCTTCAGCTGAAAGTTCAGCTAAGGAAGGATTGACTTCAACCTGAGTTAAACAGTCAGTGGCCTCAGCATTGATTGATGATGGTCTGTTGAGAACACTATGGAAGTGTTCAGGCCATCTCTCTAGGATCATGTCCTTATCACTAATCAATGTGGCTCCATCAGCACAGAGTAGTTGTGATGTACCATAGGTTTTTGGTCCATAAATAGCTTTCAGGAAATCATAAAAGCACTTTCGATTGTTACTATCAGCATAATTTCATCTGCCTTGTTACTGAGCTGGGAATCCTGGATCTCTCTAGGCTTTGCTTGTATTTGCTTGTATTTTGCTTTTGATGGAATTAAATGCTACCTTCTCAGAGGCGGACAAACTATCCTGCTGGTAAATCCTGTGGAGTTCTTGTTTTTCATTTAGCAGCTTCTGAATGTCCTCATTGTTTTCATCAAACCAGTCTTGATGTTTGCAAGTGTTCTGACACAGATGGGCAAATGCAGTGCTGGATGCCAAAACTCTGAAAGCTGTCCACTCCTTTTCTGCTCCAATGGTGCCAACTGTGTGTTAGCTCAACTTTCCCTCTAAGTTAGCAGCAAAATGTTCATTCTCAGAGAAGTGCTCTAATTTGTTAACATTAATTATCTTGGTAGTCATTTTACCTTGGGGGTGGCACTTTTGGTGAATGCAAATATTTAGTTTGGAAAGGGTAAGTCTATGATCAGTCCAGCACTCTGCACCACACATTGCCTTTGTCACTCTCCCATCTCGCCTGTCTCTTCTCCTTACAATCACATGGTCTAATAGATGCTAATGTTTGCTGTGAGGATGCATCCATAAAGTTTTATTGTGTTTAAGTAAATAGAAAACAGTGTTGGTGATAAGAAGGTCATGCGATGCACAAACCTTCAGCAGTAAATGACCATTGCTGTTGCTGTTTCCAACTTCATTCCTCCCTAGGACTCCCTGCGATCTCTGGCAGGCTGAGTCTACTCTAGCATTAAAGTCACCCAGAATTACAAACTTGTCCTCTTTTGGCACATTGATGATTAGGGTCTCTAGGTCTTCATAAATTTTTTCTTTGACCTCATCAGCGTTCGTCCTGGTGGGAGCGTAGGCACTGTTAATCATGGCATGGCATTTTCCTGTGAGTGGCAATTGTACTGTCATGAGCCTCTCTTTCAATCCTTTTGGCAGGCATACCAGCTTGCTGACTAGATTAGTTTTGATTGCCAAACCTATGCCAGCTTCATGGCACTCCCCTTCACTGTACCCACTCCAGAAAAATGTGTATCCCACTCAAACTTCAGTAAGCTGCCCTTCATTTGACAACCTTATTTCACTCAGGGCTGCCATTTGGATATGACACCTATTGAGTTCTCTTGCAACAAAAGTAGTTCATCTTTCAGGTCTAGTGGAATTTTGTTGTCTATAAGTATGCACACCCATGTGCCGATGGTGAGTGGAATCATCTTTACAGATGTTTTTGTACATTTTGTACACTTTTTTGTGTTTGACCACATAGTGAGATTCCCTGCTTGCTATGGTAATCATGCCAGGGTTGGGTAAGCAGGCAATATTTAGGGCCCTTTTCTAACCCCTTCCTCATACCAAGAGGTGAGCAGTGCAATTTTTAAAAGGCCGCTCGGACACCTAGGGGACTGCCGAGTCCCATTGCTGCTTCCAGTGGAAAACGGCCCTATGGTCTGGGCCGCCTGTGTGCAGGGCTGTGACTACAACTCCCAGTATATTCGCACCTACTGCTTCATCACTTTCCAATCAATACCGGACTTTGAGGTATGACAGTGAAATGGTATGGGTGATGTCTTTTGATTTGTACATAACTTGGATTTAAGTGAGGCAGAGTTGCATGAAATCATCAGCCTCACTCTCTTCTCCAGAGCCATCATAGTCCAGTGGCAGACAGAGTCAAGAAGGCTGATGTTGGCTCAGGATGCATTGAATGACCTTGGCATTTTCAGTGTCTAACCAACCAGTAAGCATTCCACATTGCTGCTTCAGCTGCCTTCATGGATGTTGGAACAAATTATTCTCATCTTCCCATTCCACCAGAGGAAGTTTTCCCATGCTTGAGGTAGCTAACTTACCAATGGGTTTGAGACCCCTTGGTTACCCTCAACCTGGTTTGGCCCATCTGCTGAAACAGTTTACCAGTGTGTTGCAGCTGCCCATGCTGCAGCTTCTTGGAGTCACAAGTGAGAGTTGGGTGGAACAGGTGAACACCAAAGGTAGAATAAGCTCCCAAAAGGGCTTGGCAGCGATAACACCAAGATTCTGGTCCTCCCTGAACATACCCTATACCCTGGGGCTAGGAAGTAACATTGTTCTAATTTATGTTTCTCTAGTTATTAGTGAAGTATAGTACTTTCATATAACTATTAATAACTTTTTTCTTCTGAAAATTACCTTATATCTTTTGACAATTTGTCAGCTAGGGAATAGATTTTATTTTTTATAAAACTGACTCAGATTCTCTTATATTTGAGAAATATAGCCTTTATCAGAGAAATTTCCTGAACAAATACTTCCAAGTGTCTTGTTGTCTTTCTAATTTTGTCTGCTTTGGTTTTGTTTTTGCAAAAATCTAATTCATTTCACATAAATAATATTATTCATTTTACCTCCTGTGATCTCTATCTCTTGTTTGGTTTTTAATCATTCCATTATTCATAGATCTGACATGTTGTTGTGGTTGCCTTTGTCCTTCATTCTCGAAGAGGACCATGATATCAAGATGATGACATGACTTGCAACTGACTTTGATTTGAATGAGGGAGGGCTGTACATGGTCACCAACCTCACTTTCTTCTCCTGAGCCATCTGGGCCCAGTGGCCTGATATTTGTCAGGATGACTGGAGATGACTCAGGATGCAATGTGAGATCCTGGCCCTTTCAAGCCAAGGTTTTAGAGCATTTTCACTTTGAGTGAGATACACCCATTCAATGAATAGACTTCTTTAAGTAGTTACTCAAGAGATGGCCCCTTTAATAAAAAAAAAAAAAATCAAAGTGGGAGGAGAAGATCCTCAGGGTTCCTGGGTAAAAGAGAAATAATTGCTATGTAGTATTCAAATCTACTGTGTGTTAGGTGGGTAGGGACTTGTTGAGGAGGAGGAGGAGGAGGAGAAGGAAGAGTAGGAGAACTGCTACTCACTCACAGGCTGTGTTTATGCTTAGTCCTTGAAGAAGACTATGACATCAAGATGATGATACGATTTGCAGTAAAATTTCTCATGGTCCCCTAATTGGCTTATGAAATCATTGTTCATGTGTAAATCATGTACCCATTTTAACCTTATATGTTGTGAGGTATTCATTTATGCCCAGTTTCTTCTAAACTACTTTCCTGTTTTTCAGGGTTGTTGGTTTTTTTTTTTTTTTTTTGGAGGGGTTGGGGAGGTTCAAATAGTGAGTCCTTGTCCTCAAAGCTTGAATCTTTGAGTATATCAAACACTAGATTATTATGGTCATTAACTACTGTACATTGTGTATCTAATCTGTTCCACTGATCAATCATTCAATTTCTTAGCTAGTAGCAGATTGCTTTGATGATCATTGACCTTGTAGTATATTTTGAAATTTGTGCTGCTTTTCTGACTTTCTTCACATTTTTTTCTATTGATTCTCCTGATAACATTGACCTTTTGTTCTTCTAGATGAATTTTATTATTGGTTTTTCTAGCTCTATAAAATATTTTTTTGTAATTTGATTGGTATGGCATCAAATAAGTATATTGAGGCTGAATTTCATTTTATTTTATTATTACATTGGCTCAACCTATTAATGAACAATTAATATTTCTCTAATTGTTTAGATCTCTCTATCCGTTTGAAAAGTATTTTATATTGTGTTAAGATAGTCTCTGAATGTGTCTTGATATGTAGACTCCAAATTATTTTATACTATCTGATGTTATTTTAAATGGAATTTCTCTTTCTGTCTCCCTGCTGGGTTTAGCTGGTAAAATGCTGATGGTTTATGTGTATTTGTTTTGTATCCCGCAATTTTGCCCGTTGCTAATTGTTCCATCAAGTTTCTTGGTTAATTGTCTTGGGTTCTTTTAAGCGTGCTACAATGTCATCTGCAAAGACTGATGATTTCCTTGCTGCCTATTTTTATTCTTTCAATTTCTTTTTCTTACTTTATTTCTATACCTAGCATCATGATGGGCATCTTTGCTTCACCCCTGAACTTGCTGAAAAGACTTAGAGTGTTCCACATCACAGATAATGCTTTTTCTTGGTTTTTGACAGATACTATTTATCATTTAAAAAAAAAAAAGCTCCATTGATTCCTATGCTTTCTAGTGTTTTTAATAGGAATTTGTGTTGCATTTTTTCAAAAGTTTTTTTTTTACAGTTATTGTTATGATCATATAATTTTTGTTATCTTTTGTCATTGTCAGTTATGCTTCTAGGTTTCCTAATGTTGAGTCCCACCTGACTTCCTGATATAAATCTCACCTTATTATATTTTATCTAATTTTTGATACATTTCTATAATCTACTTGCCAGTATTTTATTTTGAATTTTTGCATCAAAATTGACTAAGGGAATTGGTTTTCTTTATCTGTTTGTGTTTCCCCTGGTATAGGTATCAAGACCATATTTGTGTCGTAGTAAGAATTTCACAAGAATCTATCTTTATATATTTTTTCAAATAGTTCATATAATATTGGAATTGGTTTTCTTTAAATATCTGGTAGAATTTACTTGTGAATGCATCAGGTTCTGGGAATTTTTTCTTAGGCAGTTCATTTATGGCTTGTTCGATTTTTTTTTTTCTAAGATTGGGTAATTTAAATATTCTTTTTCCTCTTTAGTTTATCAGAGCAATTTATAATTTTGCAAATATTCATCAATTTCACTTAGCTTGCAAGTTTTATAGGAATAGGATTTGGCAAAATAGTTCCTAATAATTACTTCAATTTTCACTGTTGACTTATTATCTCTTTTCACTTTAATATTGACAATTTGGTTTTCTCCTTTTCTGTAATCAAATTGTTCATCTATTTTATTGCTTTTTTCCCAAAACCAGTTTCTAATTTTATTTATTGGTTCTTTTGACTTTCATGATTTACATTTATGTTGTTTAATTGGGCATTTTTTATTTGTTCTTTTTCTAGCTTTTTTGTCACTTCTCCAATTCATCTATCTGCTTTTTTTCTTCCTTTTACTAATGTAAGCATTCAGAAATATAAATATCCATCTAACTGCTACTTTGGCTGCATGGCACAAATTTTGCTATGTTATTTCGTTGTTGTCCTTCCCTTTAACAAAATTATTGATTGCTTCTATGATTTATTCTTTGATCCAATCATTCTTAAGGATTAGACTATTTAATTTCTTGTTAATGTTTACTACATGCTTCTGTGGCCCTTGGTTGATAAATAATTATATTACATTATTGCCTGCAAGATCTGCATTTAATATTTCTGTTTTTCTGCATTTGGTTTTAAAGTTTTTATGTGGTAATACATGATCAATTTTTGTGAATGTGCCATAAAGAGCTGAGAAAAAAAATGTTAACTCCTTTCGATGTCCTTTCAATTTTCTCCAGAGGTCTATCATGTCAAAAAGCAAATTCTATGAGTTATATTTATTATTTCCCATAGATGTAAACAGTTTCACCTTTTTACTTCCTTTATTATTTCTCTTTTATATTTGCCTCGTTGTACTTCTCTTGAGTATTGTGTTTTAATGTCGTATTTTCTATTAATTTCTGGTCTTTCCTTGAGGAATACTCAAAACTGTCTCTATTTCATTAAATATTCACCCCCCCCCAAATGATTGTGCCCAGTTTTTTTTTCAAGGCAAGTTATTTTTGAATGCAATCCTACTTCATTTGTCCTCTGGAATATCATGTTCCAAATCTTCTAATTCTATAATGTGGTAGATGCTAAATGTTGTGAGACCATGACTTTGGCTCAATGGCATTTGAATAGTTTATCCCTGGTTGCTTTTGTTATTTTCTTCTTGGTTTTGGAGATCTGGAATATTGGCCTTAACATTCTCAAGAGTTTCATTGATCTCTTTCAAGAGAGTAAGAGTGTATTTTTTTAATTTCTATTTTGACCCACAGTTTTAGGGTATCAGGGCAGTTCTCCTTAATAATTTCTTGAAATATGATGTTTAGGCTCTTTCATTGATAAAGGCTTTTAGGTAATCTAATAATTGATATTTTATTTGTTCTCAAACTATTTCCATATCATTAGTTTCTCCCATAAGATACTTCATATTTTCTTCAATTTAAAAAAAAAAAATCTTTTGACTTGCTTCATTGTTTCTTAAACAAAGCCAAGTGTAAGTCATGTCATTATTTCTCTGATGGCATGGTCTTCTTTGGCAATGAAGGTTGACACACACACATTGTTTTTTTTTTTTTTTTTTTTGATGTCTCATGAAATTATTAGCTTCTACTTGCCCAGTTCTCATTTTTAAGGAATTATATTCTTCAGTTACTTTTTGAACATACTTTTCCATTTTTGTAATTATGTTCTTTTTAAGGAATCATTTTCATCATTGAAATTTTATATTTTTTTATGCTTTCTGTGGTTTTACATTTTAATAAGTTGTTTTTCTTCTGTGAGATTTTAAACTTCTTTTGCTAATCTATAATTTCTCTTTTCATAATATTCTAGCATTGCTCTCAGTTCTTCTCCCATTTTTTCCTTTATCATTCATTTAATTTTTAAAATACATGTTTTTCTCTTTGTAAAGTTTCTTTAGCTGTTCCAGAATTCTGATTGAAGTTGCATAAAATCAGGATTTTGGAGACTTTATCATTATTTAACTATCATTGTCTTCTAATTTTGTGTCTTGAGTTACTGTGTCACCATAGTAGCTTTTAATGGCCAGGTTCTTTTGTTTTTATTGCTTGCTCTTTTTCCCAGTCTATTTCGTGACTTTCAGTTTTATGTTTTGAGTTAAACTCTGTTCACCTGCATGATTTATGTCATGGTGCCATGATTTACACCTTTCTGTCTTGTTGTTTTCACAGTTTGCAATGGGGTTTTGTATTCTTTTTATGCTTCCAAGGTCATGTGATCTGGGAAGAGATATGATCACTGTTCTCACAGTCTTCAATTTGCCCCTTATCCATGTAAGGGTGCTTTTCCCTTGCAACTGTAATTGCTAGTATTCTTCTCCTCTCTGGAACCATGAGCCAGAACTGGGTAATGGGCAATGGAGTTTCCAAACAGCACTGTCTCCTGTATCCCGTGACAATGAATGGGTCATCTTTAGTCTCTAATAAGTTGTCCATTCCCCTGTCTTTTAGTGGTGAGAGCTCTTGGAGCTGCTGCTTCTGTTATGTCAGCCCCATATGGGTCCTATAACTGCTTTTAGTGCTGGGTTCACTCTGGGTCAACCACTACCCCAATGTCATAGATCTCTCCTAACTTCTAATTTGTTTGGGTTGGTCAAAATTTGATTAGATTTTTAAAATTGAAAACTTAATTTAAAGATATTTTATTTAAGAAGGAAATGTTGGGAGAGTTAATCTAGAATGATCTACTCCGTCATCTTGACTCTGACTTCTGTTCAAGAAACATTTAGACTTCTTCTTTGCTTATTGAATAAGCCTATCTCTTTCACTAAAATCCCTCTTCAATCCTGCTCAAACCTATGCATGTCTTATTCCCTTCATATACTCTTTATTCTAGGCAAACTGAATGACTTTCATACCCCATCCTTGGTCCTTGCCCACTCCCTCTATGATTTTGTTCTTTATGTCCCCACTCATTCCTAGAATGAAACTATTCACCCTATCCCTATTTCTGCTAATTAAAATCTATACATTCCCAAATATTATGTTGTATTTTCTAAGAAGACTTCCCTCTCCTTGTCAACTGGAAGAAATCTCTTCTTCCTAATATGTCTCATAGAATTTGGATTTCTTTGAACTTATCACATTATATTTTGTACATTATAGTTGCTTGTGCTCATGTATCATTATTAGGCTGCAAACTCCTTAAGTCAAGCATTCGTTCTTATTTCACCTCTGTATCCCCTACAACTGGTAATAACTAATAAAATATAGGTTTAAAATGAAATCAATCTTTGATCTCTTTTTCCTCTGAATTAATGTAATGCTTTGTACTTTTTTTGCCTCTTCACAGGAAACCTTGTATTACAGTCATATTTCTATATGCAATGTCCCTTGCTAGGCTGTGAGCTCCTTACCATGAGAGGCTGAATGTTATACTTCTGTGTCTCTTATAGTACCTAATAGAGGATCCTGACAATTGAAGACACCTGAATATTTTTTTACTCTACTGACACTATTGTCAGCTGTTCCCTTCATCCCCATCCATTGACTTTACTTGACATGAATCCAGAAGACATTTACCACTGAACATATGTCATTATTACTTTGAATCAAAACATTTGACAAATAAATTTCTTCTACTTAAAAAAAATGTTGGGAAATAGTTTTGGTTGTTGTTGTATAGCTTTAAAGGAAAACCAAATATATTTAATTTTTTGTATTAGATCTAAAAGTAACATTTGCAAGGGGAAAAGACAGATAAAGTTTTGATTGATGCATTTATCAGGCAGACAGAAATTCTTTATTGATTTTGTTACAGGTCAGTTCCATGGCCTGCTACAATAAATTGATTTGGGGCCTATCTACATTGCAACTTCTTTGCACATATCTATGTTGACTGATAACAGTATAGCTCAGGAGACCCTAGGAACTACAGTTTCTTGCTTGAAGATTTTTGTCCCTTGTCATATCAAATGTCATTTCAGAGGCATTCATCACAAGACACTGTCATCGAACAAATAATGGACCTGCATGATAGTGGCTCAAAAACACAGTCTCCCTGCCGCTTCTGTAATAGGCCCTACTGTCAGCTTCTTGAGATAATGGAGAAGTTCAGCACTGTCAAAGGAAAGCATGGGGAAAAAGCAACAGACAGTAGCTGAAATGGCATCGCACATGCTCAGTGACATTATCGATGATATAGAAGAAGAGATAGACACAGGAAGAGAAAGTTTCTTGGAAAATACAGACATTTTTAGAAATGACAGGAGAAAACATTTATCCTTTACATTCTGACCCTGATAAGCTGATGTCCAGAACTTTTGATTATTTAAACGTTGCTCACAGTATCCTTTAACTTATTAGAAATTTTTGTAGTGATATTGTATCCCATTAAGAAGCAAGTCATTTGTTTCAAAAGACTATGGAAAGTGATAGAAGGAGGTGTATTATAAATTAATATTTTCCCCATTAATATAAGCATAGCAAAATTATATGGAACCTAGAATTTTAGAAGTATAAGGAATCTTGAAGACCATCTTACTCAGTCCTCTCATTTTAAAAATAAGACAACTGAGGCATAGATAAATAATGTACCCAAGATTACCCAGTAGCAAATTAGAACACAGGTCTCCTGATACACCTTTTTAAAGCACAAAGTCATGTAAAAACATATTTTCCTCACCAAAAGGTCAATATATTATAACCATGTTTTGAAACTTGTGTCTCCTGACCCAAAAATATCAGAAAAAACAGACATGCATAAAAACACATATATAGTACAAGTTTCATTAAGAAATATATGATATGAAATTATTCCCGAAAATTTTGGGTATTCCCTAATGGACTAAAAATATACAGAAATTTTAGAAATAGTTGCCAAAGATGGAAGGTGAGAAACAGCAGCAGCCTTACATGAATTATTTCAGTTCTAGTCATATGATTGTGGAAAAGAATATTCATCAGCTCAATTGATGCCAGTGTCTGAAGTTACCCTAGAGACTCTTACCAAAACCTTTCGTTAGACAACAAACCAAAGAAAATCAAATAAGATGCTCCCTATTTTATACCACAAACATTTCTTCTTATTCCAGCCCTGCCCCCAACCTCTTCTTCATAAAAATAGATAAGCAAATGCCAAGAGACACAGGCCTAAGGATTGTGTCTGATAGTGTGTATGTAGCATACCAAAACTGTACTCCCCCACCTCTCTATTAAAAGGAAGGAATTGAGGTTTGTCTTCAGTCCTCTATGGCAAAGATTGTTCATTGCAATTGGACTTTCACAATGGTTTGTAGTAGTTTAGCTGTTTTTGTCTACATTTTTGTTTACATTGTATATATTGTTTTCATCTTTCTTTGATCTGCATCAGATTTTAATGAATAGGTCATGAATGTTTTTTTCTCCAATTTTTAAAATTTATTTATTTTTAGTTTTCAACATTCACTTCCACAAGTTTGAAATTTTCTCCCCGTTCCTCCCTACTCCTCAAGACAGCATGCAATCTGATGTGAGCATGAGTACCGTTAAACACATTTTCACATTTGTCATGTTGCATAGAAGAATGATAACAAATGGAAAAAACCTTGAGAAAGAAAAACAAAACAAAAAAATGAAAAATTTTTCAGATATTTTCACATTCCATTTTTTTTGCAGTGTATCACTGTCTTGATTTATAATGTTGTTGGTTTAGGAAGGTCCTTTGGAGAACACTCACAGACTCAAAGAACATTGTCAAATTTCTGAAAGTTGTCTAAAAGAGTCAGCCCATGGCACTTAAAGGACTTGACCAGAATGACACAAACAGTATGTGGAAGAGGCAAGAAAGAAGAATTTCATGACCCAGAGGACAATTTTTGTAGACATTATGCTATATTGCTTCTCATAATTTCTTATGTCATTAAAACATTACATTGCATTTACATGCTATTTGTTGATCCTTTCAACAACTGAAATACATTTACTTTGTTTCCAGATTTTGGGCACCACAAAAATTGTTGCTATTAATATGTTTTTAAGCTTACCAAATCTTTATTTCTGTCCTTGATTTTCTTGTGGTATATGCCCAATTCTAGTAGTTCTGGGAATAAAGCAATGAATAACTATTGATTTTTTTTAAATAATTTCAAATTACTTTCTAGAACCTAGCTCCCTATTAAAAATCAAGAATTTTTTTTAAAGAAGAATGACTTTCCTGAAGTCACATAACTAATGACTGTCAAAGCCAGGATTTGAGCCCATGTCTGGAACTCTTCCTCCTGTATCAACTGCCCTACATTTTGTACCTTTGACCAGTTTAAATATAAATATCCCATTTGGCCATCCTTACAGAGATTAAATTTCTATTGATTTGTCAGAAAGGGCTTAAGAATTTGGCCTCCTATAAATTCTGTAGAAAGAACATGTAAGCAGTTTAAACAATGATGTAGCTAGGGATGTAGCCTAGGTTATATTAAGGTTCCCTAGTTTCTATATTGTGGATTTTCTACTACTTAACTTAGCAGTGCAGTCAATATTTATGGAGTTGTTTTTTTTTTCCATCTGTGTTAAATGAAGAATTTGGGGCTTGCAATGCCAGAATCCTACTTGAGCTTTCTGTTCTTAAGAACTATTGTGACTACACACTGAAAGAAGGCACAATCTTTAGCAATGCTATTGCATTTACTCATGTAAATATTTCATTTAAGTATTAATGTTCTTTTTAACTTATGTAGAGGTCATCATTTTGAAATTCCCCTTTAAACCAGAAGGCATTGACATGGGTGATAAAATAACATTTCAGAGAAAATAAAAGTTCGTATTCCAGAGGTCAAAAGAGCTAAGATTAATACCAAAAGTCACCTAACCAGCAAAACTGAGTATAATACGTCAGGGAAAAAATGGAATTTCAATGAAATAGAGGGCTTCTAAGCATTCTTATTGAAAAGACCAAAGCTGAATAGAAAATTTGATGTTCAAATACAAGAATCAAGAGAAACATGAATAGATAAACAGGAAGGAGAACCCATAAAGGACTCATGAAAGTTGAACTGTTTATATTCCTACATGGAAAGATGATATTTGTAACTCATGAGACATTTTTCAGTATTAGGGAAGTTACAGGGAATAACTACATGTCTTCACGTGTATGTGTGTAGGGATGTATATATTATATGTGTGTAGGTACATGTGCATATATATAGAGATATAGATATATATGCATGTATTTATCTATAGACAAAGGGCACAGGGTGAGCTGAATATGAAGGGAAGAAATATAACAAATAAAATTGTGTTGAGAGGAACATACTAGGAGAAAGAGAAAGGGAGAGGTAGAATATAGTAAATCATCTCATATAAAAGAGGCAAAAAAAAGCTTTTATAATAAAGGGAAAGAGGGGGTTAGGAAAGAGGGAATAAATCAGCCTTAGACTCACTGAATTTGACTTAAGGAAATTATTTATGTATAGAAATCTATCTTATCCTGAAGGAAGGCTGGGGAAGGGGATAGGAGAGGGAGAGTAATAGAAGGGAGAGCAGATTAGAGAAGGGATATTCAGAAGCAAACACTTTTGTGGGGAGACAGGTCAAAGGAGAGAATGGAATAAATGGAGGGCAGGTCAGGA
The DNA here is from genome assembly GCA_023548195.1 of Bettongia penicillata ogilbyi. NCBI lineage: Eukaryota > Metazoa > Chordata > Mammalia > Diprotodontia > Potoroidae > Bettongia > Bettongia penicillata. The sequence continues at coordinate 7,898,418 of JAJHZJ010000309.1, read as the reverse complement.
TAGAGGAAAATGTGGTTAGCCTTTTAGAACATGACTGTTATGGAAGTGTTTTGCATGGCTACACAGGTATGACCTACTTCCAGTTGCTTGCTTTCTCAGTGAGGGTGACTAGGGAGGGAGGAAGGGAGAGAATGTGGAACTCAAAGCTTTAAAAATGAATGTTAAAAATTGTTTTTGCATGCAACTAGGAAACAAGTTGTATAGACAATGGGGTGTTTGCCTACAGGAAAATAGAGGGAAGGGGAGGGCAGGGTGGGGCCAATAATAATTGGGGTACATACTATCCTGGTATGGGTAGAGGGGAGAGATGGGAAGAAAATTTAGAATTCAAAATCTTGTGGAAATGAATGATGAAAACTGAAAATAAATAAATTATATTTTAAAAAAAGAAAATAGTCAAGATTGTTAAGAGATACTGCAGAAGGGGCCTCACTTGAATTGCTTGAAATATCCCTGTCAAACCTTCATTTGTCCACATCTCCTATTGCTCATGTTTGTCTCTAAAATTGTAACATAGATCTAGAATTTCCAGCTATATAGGCTACCATCAGAAGGTTCAGAGGATATCTGGTATTCTATAAAGCAAGGGTGGCAAACCTGTGGCCTTGAGGCCACATGTGACCCTCTAGGTCCTCAAGTGTAGCCCTTTGGCTGAATCCAAACTGCACAGAGCAAATCCCCTTCATGAAAGGGTTTGTTCTTTAAAATCTGGACTCAGTCAAAAGGTCACACTTGAGGGCCTAAAAGTCTTGAAGCTGCAGATTCCCCAACTACGCTCTGAAGTTCTCTAGAATGTTCAAGTGTTTCCTGAAATGTTCAATGTAGAATATGATTGATTCAGTCTTGATTATTGGTCATTTCTTGTATTGCTACATACCTTTTCCTTCCTTGTCTCTTTCCCCTTGTCAATAAATTAGCTTCATATATACATCTATGATATACATCCTCCCATGATGCAAATCACAACCAAACCTTACAAATTAAGCTAGACTCCACTGACCATTGTCCTTTCTTACATGACATGGAAAGTGTTATAATAATAAAAATCACGAATTATATTTCAAGTCTAAGTTTCAGGCCTATCTTGACAGGCTGATTATACTTTACTTCCTCTCGCACACCTATGCTGTTTAAATATAGGCATTGTATCCTTATTGTAGAATATCATATGTATTGTTATAGGTATTGTGTTGTTTAAGTATTGTATCCTCCAACTAGAATATCAGTTCCTTCAGCAGGAGGATGTACTTATTCTTGCCTTTATGAACTCAGAATGTAACACAGTACCTAGAACTTATATTTACTTGATACTTTCCTAATAGAATTTAGTTAAATACATTTTCTAGTGACTTTCCTTCAGTGTGGCTACTACTGTCAGGTCTAATGGACTCACTTAATAATGTGTATTTCAGCAATTGCAGTTACAAAAAGTGAGATTGTCAATAAAGTGTTAACAAGCTTAAAATATAAATGTTTATATTGCAAATCAATTTACAATAATTATGCATTAGAACAAGTTCTGAATGATAATTTCTAGAAACTTTAGGTTTGAATTCTTTGCATGTTGAGTTGAAATATTCAATAAAATTATATAAACCACACACTGTTTCTCTCTCTGTGTCTCTCCTCTTGACTTGCTGAAATTTCTCTTCTGTGGTGCATGTCTTATCACAATGGAAATTCCCTGTGCTTCCAGACTCCTCATAATGGAAGTGGATTTTGCTCCAGACCACCTCACACTGAAAGTACACTGCTCTGAAGTCAGTTTATCCAGTTTGTTCCTCTCTCAACTTTGATTTTAAAAAAGTGTCCAGGAAATCCAAGTCTTCATTTGCTCCAGGCTCTCAATTGGACTTTCTCCATTTTCCCCACCATTTGAATGCCTTCTGTCTTTCCAACATACCTCCCCACCACATACCCTTTTTAGCTTGGTTTTATGTGTTGTCTTCCCCTATTAGAATGCAAGCTTCCTGGGGGCAGAGACTATTGCTGCCCACCTCCCACACCCCACCCTTTTTATTTGTATTCATGGCGTTTAGCACAAGACCTTTAGTGCATTTTAAACTCCTAACCAATATTTGTTAACCTTTCCTCTCTCTTTTTTCTTTCTCCAGATTAAAGACCCCAGCATCTCTTAAGATGTCAAAGATTTTTTCTCTAAATGTCAGCTCAGAATTAACTCTCATTCCCAGTAGGCTCCAGACATCTTGGATCAATGAATCCATATATTAGGAAAGGTGTTCTTCCATAGAGAAGTTGAAAAGAAGTAAATGAACACATCTAAGAACAAACCCAACAAATTAAATTATGAGTCCACATAGAGTAGTACATGCCTGTTTGGGAAGGGTTGTCCTTGTTCACTAGTTCATATTTACTTGGCATTCATGTGTGCAAAACAATGATTAGTGAGTTTAATAAAATGATAAAAAAAAAACAAAAAACAAAACTCTTCTCCTTTACTGAAGAAATCCTTTTTAAAAAATGAGACTAAAACTATATAAAGAGCAAAAAGAATTATTTAGATGAGAAAGGATTTCTTAGGTGAAATTTTGGAAAGCAGTTTTTTCAGGGTATTCATACTTAACCTATAATGGGAGACTTAAGTTCCTTCTCACTTAGTGATTTTTAAAATATAATATTACTTATGTGGAAAATAAAGGAAAGCCAAAATAAAATATTGATACTGGTGAAATGCATTTGAAAGTAAATAAACACATTAAAATTGATCCCCTTGAAGTTGTTCTCAAAGCTTTATGTGATATGCTGTTAAACTCCTCAATAATTTTGGAAATTGCCATCAGATCTGGAGTTAAAAGTCATCTTGGAGTATACTACTGGATAAGTGATCTTGTTTCCATTTTCCACTTTACTACAAAAAGAGGTGAAGTACTTTAATTCAGTATTTGTAGCTTTCAAAATTTCTTCTTTTATGGCTGTAATATCTGGCACCTTGGGAAAAGAGAGAAAAGATGGCATAGGGAAGTTATATGGTAGGCATTCAAATCCATTACATAAAGGCTGCAAGAAATGAGGTCTAGTTAAAACTGAAGAAAGGTAGTTAGACAATTCTTTCAACTGAATTTCAGAGAAATGGGATTTGCTTGTTAAAATAGTTGAAAATTTCAAAACTGTAGGTGGCATATAGGAAGGGCTCAAACAATATGCCAGTGTTAGAAACGAGTTGCCATGCATTTTATTCTTGGCTTTGAAAAGAAGTTGATTTATGATTAAGAGCAGTATCATGACACTTATCCCCTCTGTGCTTGTTTCTTCAAGAATTATGTGAAGAATAATGTCTACCTTCTTCACATGGATGTTCTGAAGCTTAATTAATTTGTATAAATATCCAAATGCAGGGCACATTACCTGAATGCCAAATGATATTTTTTATAACTAGAGATTTTGTAATTGCCTAAAGCAAGTTAATAAAGCAAATTGATTTAGAGTATTTTGAAGAAAGTATGACGATGTTCATTTATATCAATTCTTTTAACTCTTTTATAAGAAATAAATGGCTCAATTACTTTTAAATTAGTTATCAGAAGGAAGGATTTTAAGTTTGACATATGGCAGTATCATAATAGCAAAATCATATTTTGAGAAACAGTTTAGGGTGAGAACAACAGAGGAAAAGCATCAGAGTATTCTCAGCACATTTACTCTGAAACAAGAACAATTATTACTTATGAAAAGAAGTTAATAGATTTATTGTTAGAAAGGACTTTGGAAGTCACTATCTCCAACTCCCACATTTTATAGAAGAGAAAAATGGTAGGATCTAAACCCATATCTTTTTGTCTTATAGTTCAGCACTTCATTAACCATATCACACTGCTTTTATAACTGTCTCTTAAGCCTCCCAGACGATAAATTTTTTAAGGAAAGTGATGTAATCTAACTCTTTTTCTTCATTGTTTATTGTAAATATGACCAAGGAATAAAACTGGTATATTCAGACCTGAGAAGGGGAGGATTCAAATTCAATAATGGAACGTAGAAGAGTACTCACTGATATTTGCAATAACTATATTGCAAATAAAAGTTGTAATTTTTTCTTTGAAGAAATTTCTAATATAATTTCATTTTGGAAATCATCATGGTACTCTGAATAGGATAGAATAATAAACTTCATTATTGAAAGCCATAATAGTTTATGGCTGTAAGAAAAATTTAAGCCATGTGTAATATTAAATTCTGACTATACCAAAAATGGAAAAACAAAACGAAACATGGAATTTCTACCAAAAAGAATATTTTCAAGATAATATTATCATATCATATGTCTAACAAAGTGATGTTTTGCTTTCTTTACATTAAAATCATATTATCAAAATTCTTTTTTCAAGCTTAGTTTTTTTAAGCATTTCATTTTATGAGTAAAAAAAGATAGAATTAAGAGAAAGGAACATGGGTATTATTTCATAGGGCTATCAGGTAGTGCTTAGCAATAATTAAGTGGATGAATGAATGAATGGATGAATGAATGAATGAATATGAAGTAATTCATATCTTCAGGAATGTGCAAACAGGAGAGATTGTGCCAGCATATTTGGTGAACAAACTGAGTTACTGATGTATATGTCCTCTAGTATTATGAGAGAGAAAAGAGAGAATATCCAGTATTGGAGCTTGGACTGGGCATATACAAGATTTTAGGAATGCATGCTAGTGAGTTGATTAAAAAGGTACATAACAATAGAGCATGGGGACCTGGAATTTGAAGGATATTTGGAGTAGGAACAATATAACAGGAATGGAAGATGAGTGGAATGTGGTTTTTAGGGTATGAGGTTAATTGTCCATAGAGGAAATTGAAGTTGAACTTGGAATATGAAGCAAGTATATTCTTCATCGCTTTTCAATAAAACTATAAACCTTCAGCAAAGGATATAGGTGACTTGAATTCAATTTAATAAGTTATTTTTTATAGCTTAGTAGCATGCTTTGAACAGCACCTTTTAAAAATTGACAGCATAAACAACAGCAGAAAAATTAGAAATACTATACACATCTTTTACCAATCACAGGTTTTAAAAGTATAATCAACAAAAACTTGAAGAAAATATTGAAAATTAAATTTAGAATAATGCAATCAGACTAGGTAATTTAATTAGGAAAAATGATAACAATGTAGCAGTATTCCAAATTTGGGGGATGCAGCCAAGGTGAGATTAAAGAGGCTATTTATATCACTGTAATATCATTGTTCACCAACAAAAGAGATAAATGAGATCAATGTAATTAGGAAATAATGAGGAAATTAGGAAATAATTAGGAAACAAAGAAATGAGATGAAAATGTAAAAATCACTGAATCAATAAATATAACTAGAAATTTATATGAATAAAATAAAATATACAAACATTAGCTAATTTGGTTTTACACAGAGAGTAAAACCAAATTGGATGAATAAAAATGAAAAAAGGAGAAATTATAACAAAAAAGAGACAACAGGAAATTTTGGAAAATTTTTTTTACAAATTATGACTGCAAAACAAGTTACTTAAAGGAAATGGATGAATATTCTAAAATATAAAACACTCAGATTATTATAATGATAAGCAGCAAATTTGTATCATTCTCAACAAAAAGAATAATCAGAAATGAAATCCAATAAAAAACCAAAAAAATAGTCCCAGATGGATTTACAATTAAAATTTCAAAAACATGAACTCTAATTCCAATTGCATTGTTTACAAATAAATGAAGTCTACCAAAATTCTTTGATAGTAAGACATTTTATTGTTATGCTATTCTTTTTAAATATCATTTAGATTTACATATGTATGTATCAATTTCTCTGATGCCAAAATTATCTGACATAACAAAGTATTATAATTTTCTTTTATAAGACAAATATAGCTTATACCAAAACCGGTGAGAAAAGAGAAAGAAAATCATGGTACAACATCTCTGTCCATATTGATGACATTAAAAAAAATAATAAACAGAAAATAGTCACATAGTCAAAAAATTATTCATTATGATCAATTTGGATGTATATCAGAAATTAAGTTTTGGTTCAATATGAAGAATATTATGTTTTAAAAATATATGTGTGTATATGTACACTCATATATTTGTACATATAGACATGCATATATACATTCATATATATATATGTCTATATGTAAAAAACCAATATATGTAGAAAGTTCATGACAAGATACACTCTTCATTCATGTCAAAAGACTAGAAATCATAGGAATCAATATACCTTTCATTTCCATGATAAACAGTATATATAATAAAACGAGTACTAGCTATTAACACTATTAAAGGTGGAATATTTGAGGCCTTTCCAGTAATATCTAGGATGGCAAAATAATGTTTTCCTTGTCACTAGTACTATTTAATATTGTTCTAAAAACGAAAGTAAAATTGACATTATATGCAATGTTTCACACTCATGGATATTCCTCACTCTTCCCTCTGTAGAGGAATATGTGAAGTCTTCCCATATCTCTTCTTTGGGGACAAACTTGCTTTGAATTATTTAAAATATTTTGTGGCACCTCATTCCATTTATATTTTTAAAGTAATTGTGCATTTTTTTAACCTCTGCTTATATAATCTTGCATCAATTCATGTACATCTCTCTATATTTCTTCATATTCAATTAATTTGTCATTTGTTATATCACAGTAATACTAAATTACATCCATGTTCCACAATTTGTTTAGCCATTCTCAAATGGATAGGAGCCCATTTTGTTTGCAGTTATTTATTAGCACATTATTTGTTATTTATTAACACATTATGGAGTGCAACTATACATATTTTAATGTTAATATTTTTCTTTGCAGAATTACAAACTCTTCTCTGGAATGATTTGAGTGATTTTGTGTTTCATCAGTCATTGGAATTTCTCTCTTTTCACAACCCTACAGTGTAGCATTACCTATCTCCATCTTTTGTCCTTTTTGTCAGCGTACTAGATATGCAGTGACATAGAGTTGTTTCGATCTACTAGTCATTTGAAGTATTCTTTAATTTGGTTGTTATCAGTTTGCAATTCTTATGTTGAGAACTTTTTTTAATATCCATTGATTTCTTATCTATTTGGAATGGCTTTTGGTTTTTTATATTTGGTAGTTTCCTATTTATCTTAGTTACCCAACCCTTAACCCAGGAAACATGATTGATAATTTTTTTTTTCCTGGTTGACCTATTCTGGTCTTATTCTAGTGAATTAATTTGGCAATAACTAAGTCTAATTGTACTTTAAAGCATACAAAACATTTTCATCACAACAAACCTTTGAGGTATAAAGTAGAAGGAGTGCTTTCCCTATTGAATACATGAGGAAACGTAGTCCATAAAAATATTAGTTATTCACATAAAGCTAAGAAATGCAAAAGCCATGATTGACATATTTTTCCTGGTCTAGCTACTATGCTGTGCTATACTATACCTAAGCTCACATATAGTCTCAGTGTTTGCCTTCTGCTCTGTATATTATTCTACTGGGTCTCTCACAGGAATGAAATTTTACCAAAAATGCCAGTTTACCTATAGGAAAATCACAGTACTAATTTATTGAACCTTAGGCTCACATATGAATTCTTATATTACTGGGTCAGACTATCTGTAAGTAGAAGAAAAAAATGACTCCAATTTTAGAGTTGAGCTTCCTTTCAATTTTTCTCCTACCTTTTCTTTCTTCTCCCAGTACTACACACACACATATACACACATACACATACACACATGATACAAACATACACTAATGAATGTATATACCTCTCATTGAATACATAGAATTGACACCTTTTTATGGAGTCTCCTTATTTTCAGAATCTGGCAACTGTTCTGGTTCATGGGTGGGGGGGTGTAGGAGTGGAAATTAATGGGGATTATTTGATACTATTTTTATTTTCTAAAGAAAAAAAACCCTGATTAAAAATGTTTGCTGCTTTATCTGCTTATCTGACTATTACTTCATTTTGATAGGACTGCTGTTACCTTACAGCTTCTTCCCAAGCCTTTGGAGTTGTTGATTTAAAGCTGAAAACAAAATACGTAACAAATTTAGTTATTACTTAGATTCCTCATTTAAATCTACCTCATGTCATATGGGATTCTACATCTCATCCAAGGAATAGTATTTTAAAGCACAAATTAATGGAAAAATTAAGTCTGGCAATCTGTTTTAGCAATTAGTAGAGAACTGTACACATAATATGCAATTAGGAAATACCTTCAGATAATTCATTCATAAAAATGTAGCTTGTCTTTTGAAAGAAATTCAGATAATAGTGGCTTTGTTCCCTTTCCTGATATAACAATAATCATGTTAAATATTTTATGTGTTTGGAAAACACATTTCTATATAATATTTACTTTTGTTCAAGAAAAACAAATCTTGAATATTTGCAAAATGCTGGAAGTTTTTGAAAGGCAAAAATATTTCAGTTCATTTTTCAATCAGCAAGTATTCATTAAATACTTATTCTGTGTCCCACATTGCAATCAATATACAGACATTTGTAGGTTAGGTCACTACCTACAATTTTTCATATGACATAGAACCATCATAATCTGAAATTGAGGTGCTGGGTTTAGTTTGTGCCTCATTAATAAAATGTTCAGGTTGTTGCTTTGGAAAACTCAGTGAAAAGTAAATAGTTGTCATTGTTCCTTGCATTGAAAAGCTTCTCTATGAGAAAAGATGTTGAAAAAAATTCTTTTGAAAGGCCAACAGTTCCTGTTTTCCCCTTATCCTTTAAAAAGCAGAACATGAGTGCCTCTCTTATTTGTGCTCAGCTAGCTTGCCACTCCCATTTCCATTTCCTTCAGCTACTAATGCTATCTAGCAGCAATGCTGTTCATAGGACCCAAGGGAACCAAATGTCAGTCTTTTCCAGATGGCAAGCTGCCAGTCTGGTAATACAGTATTGAGCGTTGCTGAAGAAGTTCATTTCACTGAAGAATCAAAGAATATTTTTTAATAACATACCTCGTATATATGATCAGTGCACAACAACTGATAAAGTAGGGGAGGATGAGAATGAAGAGAGAGAGAGAGAGAGAGAGACAGACAGAGACAGAGACAGAGAGAGACAGAAAGACAGAGAGAGAGACAGAGAGACAGAGAGAGAGAGAGAGAGAGAGAGAGAGAAAGAAAGAGAGACAGAGTCAGATGCACAGAAAAAGAATCACCTACAGGGACAGACATAGAGAGAGACAAAAGAAACAGATTCAGAGACAAAGACAGAGACACAAAGAGAGACAGAGACAGAAAGGCAGATAAGAGACATAGAGAGAGAAACACTCACAGAGACAGAAAGAAACAGAGAGAGACAGTGGGACAGACACAGACAGACAGACAGACAGACACACACACACACACACACAGTCCCAGAGACAGAGTGAGGCAGAGACAGGAACAGAGAAATGTATCTTCCCTGTACTTAGTGTGCTTTCTTGACTGTTATTTAGGGAACATCCTATGAGTTAAGGAATAGAAAACAACAGAAAGTGTTGTTAAACTGTGAGACTTCCCTCCCCAACATCTAAGCAATGATTGCAATTGTCCTCCTTGGAGGTGATAGCTTTTGTCAGTTTTTGTCGCTTTTCTCTATGTTGGGTAGAATTGTCATAGTCTGTTAGAATATTCCAGAGGGAATTGAGCTTGGCTTGTGCTTGGAATCAGAAACATCCAGGTGCAAATCCTTCCTCTGATACTTGTTAGCTGTGCAAAATCACTTAACCTCCGGCACTTCCCTAGGACTAATTTACAAAATTATAGATGGTTTGCTTCGGTGAATGGAATTTCTGGCCAGCAAAGAGTCACAGAATTCCAAAGTACCCTTCCTTATTCTGAGGATCTTAGACCTCTCTCTTGGGGTTTGGGAGAATCAATAATTCATATAGCATATACTTGCTGTAGAGGCAGGGAGTAGATGGTAGAAACTGATCCAAATGTCAAAAACAGAGACCAGATGGATGAAGAGGTTTCACTACTGGCAGGAGGCAAGAGATATGAACTGAAGAGAATTCCTGCCAAAAAACAGATCCCATTTAGAGCCAGTGTGGCATGGTGAAATATCTGCTAGTTATGGAAATAGGAATTCTGTTTCTGGCACTTATCTATGTGACCATGGGCAAGTCCATGGACTTCTCTGTGTCTGTTTTCTCATCTCTAAAATGGGGTCTCAAATACTTGTATCTATATTGCAATGCTACTCTATGATGATCAATAATGATATTTATAAGTATCTGCTGTGTTCCATTGAAACAATAATGATAACAACAACAAACAATGTAATCCTTCCGAATGAAGTGAGTTCATTATAGGGTAATGAGGAGACATTCACCGATTGATAATAAAAGGATAAATATACGATGTTTTTGAAGGGTGGGAGTAGCAATAAAAATAACTGAAACCAGTAATATTATTAGAGATATTATTATCACTTGAGGTGAGTGTGCATGGCATTAGGCCTTCAAAAAGGTAGAGAGGAAAAAGAAAAGCTCTACCAATCAAAGATAGGGTGGTGTGTGGGGGGCAGCTTATACAAGGGTGTGGAAGTGAGAGATGCAGCATTGAATTTGTTCAACAGCAAGGTGACCAGTCTTGATAGCTTCAAGTGGGGGAGGGTTGAGAAAGATGTAATCAACCAAGAAACATATACTAAAAGCAGATTGTGAATGACTTTAAATGCTAATTAGAGGAGCTTGTATTTGATACTAGAGGCAGTAAGAAGTCACCGAAGCATCTTTAACACAAGAGTGATACTGTCAGATTTGTGCTTTAAAAATATAAATTTAGAATTTGTGTGAGAGAGTGAATTAGAGAGTGAGGAGACCTGAGGCACTGCGACCAATTAGAAGTATATTTCAACGTTCTAGCAAAGGACAGACAACGTTCTAGCAACGTTCTAGCAAAACCACCTGAACTAGGGTGGTTGTGGTATGAATGGAAAGAAGGAAATGAGTGGGAGATATGTTGAGTTATGGATTTATTCTGAAAAAAGGCATATATGTATATATGATGCTGAGTTTTTGTTCATTCTGTATGTTCGTGTGTACATGTATATGTGTGTATATTTATGTGTGTATATACACACAGAGAATTAACTCAAAACAGCATCATCTCTCTATGTGTACATTTATGGTGTGTAAATTGTCTTTCTTCACCTAGAGAATAAAAGCTCCTTGAGAGTAGTCATTATTTAATATTTTCACTTATATCCCCAGTGCCTAGCATAGTGCTCTTTAAATAGGTACTGCTTAACAAATATTCCTTGATTTTTGACTAAGGAAAAAGAATAGATAAGATTCAGAAAGTGACTCAATGGGGCACATAGTCCGCAAGAAGAAAAAACCTAGAATAAACGTATTTTTAAAATCTTAAAACACATTATACAAAAGAGATATTTTTTGTTATTGATGTTGCTGTTACAAAAGCTGCAGATATGAGTCCAGGGCAGATAAAAGCTTTGAGATTCATCCTCAGCACTTTAAAGAGCCTGAGACTTTCCCATTTGTTGATATGAAAATTTATAGGAGTCTGAAATTTTTGCATTTGTTGCCACGAATCTTTTAAGGGAATGAAGATCAAATCATTCTGTGGGGCAAGAGGAGGAAAGGTATGAAATAACCACAGTTAGGAAATGAGCCATATATCTTTGGAATAGAAGGTTCTTCTAGCCTCCACTGACTAAAGGAATATTCTCTGTTTAAATACTGATTGGAAACCCTTATACAGTATAAGTCAGGGAGAGAGCTAAAAATGCATATTATATAATATATATATATTACATTATACATAATGTAATATATATATTATGGTATACCAAGAGGAAAAATAGATTTAAATTATTAATAATTTTCCGAGATTTTACCTGGGATCCCTTTGAATCTAGGTTAACCTGCCAGTTTAGGTGGATTGTAATTGACTTTCTTTTTCCTTACTTCCTAAATCACTGAATTACCAATACTACTCACATTTTTGTACATGATTAGAGCAACTTGCACTATATAAATACAGTATGAGAGTGGAGCAGAAAGTAGATTTGCTATTCTTAATTCATGGGCTATTATAGTATCTTTATTTAGATGGAAAGTTATTCTAGTATCTATCATTGGGGAGATTCTGGCATGGGAAAACGTTAGTCTTTATTAGCCACTTTAATGAAAGTCTAAAGCTCTGGGAATTGTCTGATCAAAAATGTTATTTCAGGAGAAGAGCTCATGCATCTGCAAGTAGGGAATTTCAAATGCAGAAAACCATGAATCAAAGGGCATAATTTGGCTTTTAGATATTCACTTTCTGGAAAAAGGCTTTTTACCAAAATGGTTTATTTATTTTATTACACACTCTTATAAAAATGACAAGCAAAATGGCTACATAATTTTTGAGGAGGAGACATTTAGGTTTGTCATTTGTTTCCAAGAAATGTATTTCTTTATATATGTGTGCATACATACACATATATATGCCTATGTGTACATATAAGTATGTATGTATGTATGTATTTCATTACGTATATTATGTAGCCACAGTGTCTAAATATGGCAAGAAAACTCATGTTACCTCCTTGCCATCTAGGAGATTAAAATTAATGAGAAATATACATGTCTATTATAATTTCTTTGCAACCCTCAAATCTATGGATTTTATCTATTGAATTAGAAAAAAATTAAGAAACCTCAAAAGGACTTACATAAGACAATTGATGAAATTATATTAACATTTGAAAAATGATGATTTCCTAGGTTATTTCATAGCTAAAGGAAATAATATCAAGAAATAAAATTTCTTAGTGTTTCATATCTATACAACTTCACTGACTCTTCTTAAAGCACACAGGTACACATGAGTACATAATCTATTCCCTTTCAACAAGAGATTTCATATACTCCAAAGAAGTCAAGGACAGAAAAGTTTCACATACTCCAAAATATTTGAAGTAGCAATTTCTGTTGTGGCTGAGAACTAGCAATAAAATGGGTAACATATTTTTACCACCACAAATTATTTACAAAATATGTGTACGATGAATTCAAGGTAATTTTTGGAGGGAGAACAGAAAGGCCTCATGCTTGAACTGTTGTTTGAACTGAGTTTTGGGGAATACTAGGGATTCTAAGAGACAGCGGTGAAGAAGCAGTCCATTATGAGCAAGTAAATGCCTGTACAAATACTTGGATATACAGGGAGTGAAATGACATATTTGAGGAACATCAAGAATTCCAGGTTTTATGGAGAAGACAATGTGAAATACTAAAAAGTTTAATGATGTTGCAAATGCTATGGATTCCACCTATAGAGGACTTTAAATATATTACTGCAAAAATCCTTCAATTTAATTCTGGAACTAATAAGGAGTCACCAGAATTGACTAGATTGTGGGCTTCTTGAGAATAGAGATTGTCTTTTGACCTTTTCATATTTCCAGCATTTACTAGAGTGCATAGAAAATAATATGTGCTTAATAAATGCTTATTGATTGACTACTTTTGCCACTACAATGGAGCATAAAAAAAATACTTAGCCTCTGTTTCATTTTGTTTCAGAATGTTTTTTATCATCTTCAACAAATACTTTCTTACTTTGTTCAACATAGACTATTCAGTATGCAATTAATTTTTAATATAATGTGTGAGGTTAGCAGGATGAAAATTATATACCATTGAGATTTCTCATAAATTAGTTTCAGTTTATCTTGATTCAAAACTTCTACTACCTCTACTGTTGCAAGCTCAGGCAGTCCCTTCTGAGGGGCACTTTGTTGCACTTTCCTTTAGTGGACTAGCATCTATTCTGAGTCCTTAACATAGAATCCTAATTTGAGTTTCAAAGGGTCAAGGAAATTAACTAAACATAGCAGCTTACCTATGGCATGTCTCTGGGAAGGCTGAGGCTAGAGGACCTCATAAACTCACAAATTCTTAGCTACAATGTGCTATACTGCTTGGTATCCACATTAATTTTGGCGTTAATATGCTGAATCCATGGGGGTTCCCACACCCATGGGAGGTATGGCACCATATTGCCAAAAAAAAGGGGTGAATTGGCCCTATTTGGAAATGGAGGTCAAAGCTCCTATGCCAATCAGTAATGGTATTGGGCTTACAAATTGACACTCTACTTCTAGGTGAGGTGGGCAGATCTAACTTACAAAGAGAAAAGTCTATTCCAATTTTAGCCTCCTTCCCAGTGTAGAAGCTTCTTCTATCACATGCCTGAGGGGATAATAATTGTCCATTCTTAAGGATGAAGACAAATTCATATTAGTCCTTTGCACATTTAAAACTTTGAGATACGATCCTTATGGGTAGATCTTTGTCAGGACCTATAATCAGCTAGCATGCTCTAGGTAGGCTCCTTTCTCAATCAAGAACAATGATTTCTTCACCTACATCTGATGACTTGGTCATGAACTCCTGCAACAATTTCTTTCCTTTTCAAGAAGGATCTGTAAAACACCAAGCTGAGACGAGCCTTATCTCTAAGTTAGTTATATCATAGTGCTACGATGGCTTATGATTCGAATGTGTTTGTAAGTCTGCTTGTGGGTTGGTATGCATGTCTGTATGTACACACATACACACATATCATATGTACACACGTGCAAGGTATACATATACACACATGCATATCATATATGCAAATATATAGACATAGATGTATATATAGGTGTATGTATAGGTCTACATATGTGTTTATGTGTGTGATTATACATACCTACATATATATATATATACACACATGCATACATATGCATATATATTTACATATTCTAAGATCAGGCCAAATAACCCAGATTTCTCTCCCTTTTCTGTTTTCAGGCAGAAATAGGATCCTTATCTGGAAACTATCTTGGGCGTCTGGCTAAAAATACACTCATTTCACAATCACTCCCCTCTTTGATTCAGCATTTCCCTCTGTCTTTTTTCGAGGTGGAATTTTGTGTCATCTTACTATTTTTCTCCTGCAGTCTATTAAACATGCTATTCTCAATAGAAATGAATTCGGAAGCTAGAAGGAAGTGTCAGCTAAATGGCAAAAATGACTCACAGGTTCTCCTTGGAAAGACAAATTAAGGAGTTAGTTTTATCAGTCCAAAGGCCTATTAACTTTTACTGCCCCTCTAAAATATTTTGTTCTGCTCATTTACATTTAACACGAAGGATTTTGCATCCCCTTTACCTCTTGTACTCCATCTTCATTTTAACCTTCATCTCACAGCTCACAATATATTTTGAGGAATAAGGTATTTATCACAGATACATAAGAAAAAAAAATCTGTAAAATACATGTAAAAATGCTCACCTTTCATGATTCTGCCCATGAATTTGTCTTGCCCACATTTAATAGAAAAATATAGTTTTTAAAATTAAATTATTTTTTAGAATTAAACTCTGGTACAATAGGTGAAGATTTATAGATAAATGTTGCACAAATGTGACACAGCTCAAATGATGAATTTCATAAATCAAGAGCTATAAGTGATATTAAAAATACAAAAGAAGAGAAGCAAAGGTGGATAGGCCTCACAATAAGAAGGAGGAATTATAGGGGGACAGCAGCACTGGTCATCATATAATGTCAGTGATGGACCTTGGACCTGTATTTTCTTTGGGACAGTGAGCTTCCTGGCCAGGAAACCCTTTTTCAATGCAGAATGACATTTTTCTGAACTTCATAGTCTTAAAGAGCCCACTATGCAGTGATGCCAAATTAAAATAGAACTAGATTTCCTGTGCACTTAGGAGTATTCTACATGATAAGGCCTATGGTACCAAGTTTGACACCTTTGGCCTAAAACACTGAGATTTTAAGTGACTTGCCCATGGTGACACAGCTAATATGTATTTGAATCTAGCTTGTTCAGACTTCCAAGCTAGCCTTCTATGTACTTGACTATACTCTTGTTCCTCTCATTTATATGAATAACATCCCAAAAAGGTATTTTGCTTCCTCCAAAAACTATGAGCCCAAATTATAATTTTTGATAGAAAGCAGAGCACTGGAAAGGGAGCTCCTGATTCATCAGAACAGCCGTGTTGTAGTCAGACCTTACAAACTAGTTTTGTGACCTTGGAAATATCATTTAAATTCATTGAGTTTTAGTTCCCCTAACACCATAAGGATATGGGTGTAAATGGCCTCCAAGCTCCCTTGCATATATAAACTTTGTGAGCATATTTAAATCCTATCCATTTTGGTAGATTAATAGAGTTCAGAGAGGCAAGATCCATATCCCATTTTGTTTGCTTGTTTTTGTTTTTTTTCAAAACATAGTGCTTTTCACATAATGAATAATTAAGTGAATGAAAGAGTGAATGAATTTGTATTTTAAATGAAGTTATACAGAAAAAAAAAAGACTTAACTATTTTTTTTGTTTGTTTGTTTGTTTTTGCTCCAGATTGCTGAACTGGAATGGATAGAAGTTGAAGAGAACAAGATTACAAATAGAAATAAAGGAAAGAATCCTAAAATTAGACTTATTCCAAAGTGGGTCCTCCCCTCACTAGAGATCTGTAACTGAAGAGTGGATGATTTCTCCCTGAAATTGTTGGGGAATAGATTCCTTTTCAGGTATGGGATGGACTCCGTGGTTTCTGAGTGTCTACCCAACACTGAGATTTGATCATTTGATTTGGTAATTCAGTGAATGAAATTCTTGGTTCACAGTTACTTCTCTCACTCAATGTATAATACAATTATAAATTGTGACATTCGCAAACATAACTTGACACATTTAAGAATCTACTCTTTAGCATGTCTTTCGTGTGTGTGTGTGTGTGTGTGTTCCTTCTCCCTTTATAGGACTGTGAGAAGGCAGGCCTCAGGATCTGGGATCACGTAACAAGGAAGGACTTTTGTAAATGCCTCCTCCCACCCCCAGCATATTGTAGGAATACAGAACCTGGAATAAGAGAGCCTGGGCTCCAGTCCCAGACTTAAAACACATTATGTAGAAGTGGACAAGGCCCTCCCCCATCACTGATCCCTTTTCCTCATCAGTAAAATGGGTATTATCATAGTTTGGAGTAACTAATACCTAGGATTGCTGGGTATTACATGGTTTAAAAAGTGTCAAGTGGTCCAGCAATATGAGCTCTAATCATCCTTAACTCTACACTGAGCGCCATGATCATTATGCAGTTAAAACCAGAATAGAATCCCTAATTAGGAGGGACTCTAAGGGGAACAGAATTTATAAAAAGGCTCAGTAAGCAAAATATGTCCAAAGAGATTGTCCTACTTGGCCTTAATAGGGGACATGATTATGAGCTAATTAGATGCCACTGTTGCTATTACTATAGTTGATGTTTTGCTGTTTTAATACACCAAATGGAAGAATTGCATCATTTCTCTGTTGACTTCCTCCCTTATTTGCCATTCAGATACCTGGGCCCAAGTTTGTCTCCCCACGTTGATGTACCCCAAGTATAGTATCTCAATTCCCACACACATGAAGAAAACTGTTCCTTTCTTTTCATCTGCACCAAGATAATTCAATAAGATTCATACAAACGTATAATATCATTTCCCCATACATTTTTAACTAAACATATATATGGAATGTCCCATTCTACCTAGTCCAAAGCTTTTCCATTTAGTGTGAATCTTCTAATGAGTTTCTATATTTGAAGCCTGATGTATGAAAGAAGTTTCTGAGGAAATAAAAGAGTAACAAAGTTCATGCATCCATCGTCAGTCATTAGTAAAGTTACATCTATCTGAATCTCCAAATATTGAAAGATGAGAATTCACTTAGGTGAAACTTATTTGTGGTCATAGTTTATTTATAGCCTCCCAATTTCTACGTGACATTAAAAAAAGTCTCAAACACTTAAAAACTACTTAAAAAAAACAATTTCTCTCAAATTGTCAAAAATAATAATTTCAGCTCACATAGCTGAAATTTCAGCTCTCATAGCTCTCATGTAACATCAAGGAGTACAGTGGAGAGGAGATTACAGTTACCTAGTGTGGAAATGATCAAGAACTTAAATACAGATTTGACTTTGGGGGTGGATAGGGAGTACTGCTACAAATAGTGGTGTATGACAGTATAATAGAGTTGCAATCACATCAGACAGTTCACAGCAGCACAGATCAGACAGTACAGAGTCTGTACTGTCTGTGAATATTAGATCTTTCATTGTCTCAATTCTTACTAGTTTTTTGCTTTAAAAAGTCATGTAGTTATATTTACTAAACTTCTTCTTAAGTTTTGGCATCTCCTGGCCAAACTTCCCATACTGTTATCCTATCTCATGTTGTTTTTTTGTTTTGTTTTGTTTTTGTAAATTGAACTTCTATTGGGGGCTCAGGTTGAACTCACAGTTCAGTCCCTTTCACTGCACAAGTAGTACCTTCTGGCTCCTGGATACCTCTGAATTAGCTTCTAAGTTTCTTAATGCACCTTCCATCCTTTACCCAAATGCTGGATTCCCTTAAGCTATTGTCTGAAGAAGTTCAGTCTATTTCTTCTACAAAACAACACCTAAGCATCTCCCGAGGGCTGAATAGAAACATAAATGTGAAAACAATTTCAAACCACATAATAACAGAGTTAAAGAGGTACAAGAGACTGTATAATCATTGGCTGAGGGCTAGGAGTAAACTGAAATTGTCCAGTCCCACCATCTCATGTTTTAAATGAGGAAACTAAGGCACAATTAAGTGAAAACATTTGCTCAAGGTTAGAAAGATTGAACAATAAAAAAGAAACTCAGAAATTATAGTGTCACAGCATATATGTGTATACATATGTATACATATGTTTATACGTGTGTGTACATATATATATGTATATAGTAGAGGTGGAAGGAAATTAAGAGGACAACAAGACCAACCCCCTAATTTTATAGTTGAGAACAATGAGATGAAGGGAGGTTATCACTTTCCTAAAGACACAAAGGTAATTAATACTAGAGTCAAAATTTGAACCAAAATTCTCTACCTCTAAAGTCTATGCTCTTATAAAAATCTCCAAATCTACTTTCCTCCTAATAAATGGTGCTTAAATTTGAAAACAAAAATTTTTAACTAATGAATATTAAACATACACACATCAGAGAACAGTGGAAAGATTGTATGAACACATTCATAGTAGATTGCCAGTTTCTTTGCAGAAAAATGCATGAGACATCATAATGCATGAAGAAAAGTAAAATACAGTCACCTACAAAGAGAGTAAGAGTAGTACCAGGATATACAATAATAGAATGAATGAAAAAAAACTCTCAGAACTTTAGTTGAATCCTTTATAGAGAGTTTTATGGGAAAACATAGAATCATTTGGAATGTCAAATCCTTATGTAAAGGTTATGACTTTGTTCTAAGAGTAACTCTGGTGGTTTTTCTTCTTTATTGAATTCTTAGGCATGTAATTGATCATGGTGACACATAATCAGGATAACCAGGTTTGGCACATCAATGAAAACAATCTTTCAGAATATTTTTCATATCAAATTCAATTTCAGCTTCAAGAAGAATCTCCTCTAAAATACCCAAAACATGCTTGATCATCCAACATAGCTATTATGACATGTTATCTGTACGTCTCAGATTCTTATCAAAGTCAATAATAAAAAAATGATAAATATTAATGCCTAAAAGCACCATATTGGAGGATACATTTCAAGCTGATATTGACCCATCATAGTCATTGCAACCATTCAACCAGTTTAGTCAGTGAAGTGGTAAACTAGCATTTGTTGAGCATATGACAGGAACTGTAATAAATGCTTGGATGGCCTGTGAATCTGCTAAAATGCATTTTCTAGTCTATATCTCATCCTTTTATCCACAAAGATATCATACAGCTTTGTTAGAAATTGTAGAAATCTATTTTTTACATCTATAACATTCCCCTATAAATCCCTCTATGTTTTGTTTCTAAGTAAGAAAGGAAATGAAGCTAATGGAAGAAAATATAAGACCATTGCTTGGTGAAGATTAGCTGATCATAATGGAAGACTGGAATAAGGTATTGTGACTTCTTTCTAAAATTGCAACCTGAAGAGGAAGTAGGCCATACATACTTTCATATGTAAAGCCCTAAAGCTTTAATTAGACTGAGTAATGATCAAGAGATCAAATGTGAAACTATAGTAAGTGACTTTTTTTCACCCAAAACTAAGAAAAGGTCAACCTGGCCTCTATGAGTAAAACCAATACCAGAACAGAGTGCCATCTTCCTGGCATGGTCAGAAAGGACTAGGGACATGTGTAATTGGACATACTCTTTGCCCATCGGCAGTAGGATTAACTGAGACAATTCCAGTACAGTCCAAAATAGCCTTGTTGATCAGATATCCCTTGAATGGGGATTTGAAGCTACAGGGAGAGGCACTGGACATTGAGAGCTTAAATATTTAGACTGGAAAAGGCGAAACCCAGGGAATCTGAGATTCTCAACACTATCCTAAGAGAGCAGACAGAACTTCGGGGACCTGATCTTCTGCACTGCACAGATCCAAGGCAGTCCAGAACCTTGAGAGGTAAAAGTCAGAATAAGATCCCAGGATCCTAGGCAGGGGTGCCTGTAAATATTTAGCAACTATCAAAAAAAAAATGTGCAGATAATATAGTTTTAAGGTTAATTCACATTATTAGCTTTTTCCCAGTGACTTTCTTCAATCTACACAATTGACAAAAACAATGAACCAAGTCTTGATTTGTAGTGTTTATAAATTTCTGGGATTTAAATGCTCACTCTGGCTCTGAGAAGACTCTACAAGCTGGTTCCAACATATCTCTGGAATAGTAGGAACATTTCAAAATAAAGTAGAAGGCAGAGCTTGGCCTGGCACAAAGCTTTATTCTAGTAACAGAAGCAGGATGGATGAACCAAGCAAAGGAAAAATAATGTGAAACATTATTGCAAACCTTACCCCATAAGAATTGTAAACAGAAGCCCAAATAGGGAGGGGCAACAAGGGAGGAATTTCAGTGTCCTCAAAATCTTAATGCCGCTTTGATATTAAAGCTTAAAAATGCAGTGAGACTTTTTGCATAGCCCCCCACTCTTACATATACATATACATACATATATACATATATAATATATATATATATACACAGGCTATATGTATGTACACACACATACAAACATATATTATATATGTATATACAGATAACATACATGTATACTCTAATGTCTGTATACAAACATATTCTACCGAAGTACTATTATTTTAGGATTTTTTCAATCCCTCACATTCCATTTTCATATTAAATTCTCCTTCGATCAGATAAATAAAGCTCTTAACAAAACACATCCCCCCATTGAAGCATTAGATGCTTTCTGTTCTATATCTCCTAAATTGCTCATTATTTTTATACCTTAAAGTGAAGTTAAGAAAACTGTATATAGTTCTTGATCAACTCTAAAGTCAAATTTTCAAACTTCCTCTGTTTTCTTTCCTTTCTAATGTTCCAACCATCAAGAGGAAGAAGCAATTCTCAGAATGTGTCCTAGTGGATAAAAATCCATAAAGAATCTAAGGGAAATTCACAAAAACTTTAAATATTAGAAAGGAATTGTCTGTTATCTAGTCTTTCAAGTGAAAAATCAAAAGTATCAGAAAGAGAAGATGTTAACTTCTTGTCACTGTATGTATTACTGAAGATGATAAAACATCCATCTCTAATTGGCCCACTCTCTTTGTTTCACGCTTTTAGTCCCTTTAACCTATTCATGCTGTCCTTTTTAAAAATTTTAATATAATATTTTATTTCTCCCAAATTACATGTCAAAAATTTTTAACATATTTTTTAAGTTTTGAGTAACAAATTCTGTCCCTTCATTTCTCTCTCCCCACTTCCCTTCCTGAGAGGGTAAGCAATTTGGTAGTATATAAATGCGCAATCACGTAAAACATTTCTAATATTAGTCATTTTGTACAAAACTCAGATAAAAAATATTTTTCTTCAGACATCCTATGTTCCACTTTCCTGAGCGACTTCTTGATTTATACAATAAATCATAAAATAATCCCAGTATGTGTTTTCTTTCTATACTTGAATACATACTGCTGCTAAACACCTCAGGTTCTTCAGATAACCATGCCATTTTTAAGAAAGAGGCCCTCATTGTGATAGTTGTCAAATCTAATTAATTTGAAATATAGGACACCAAAGAAGTCTAACTTTGGATTAAAAGAGCTTGAGTTACGAAATGATTTATTATTGCTGCAGGAGAGAACTTTATGTCAGCATCCTCTTACAAAAACTCTGGGAATGGCCTAGATTTGTTGTAGATGAAGGAAGAAGTTATAAAGATATTAGTTTGTTTACACTCTCTTTTTCTTCCCTCTCTTCCTCTTGACAAGTAATCAAGGCTGTTCATAGATCTATGTTTCACTTAAGGCTGATTTGTAGCTGTTTTGCAACACTTTTTTCCCCTTATCAGACAGAAGACCCTCATGGGACCTAATTTCCACTTTGAATTATATATTATCCATATGTCAGATTAAGTGAACATTTTTAATGTGATCACTAATCTCGAAGGCCAAGGGATAGCAGTAGCTTTAATTTTAGATGCTAGTTGGAATTAAACAAAATCAAATTAATAAGGATTTGTCAAAGAGCACTGGGTTTTTTTTGCCTAATTCATAAAAAAGGTTCAGTGCTACTGGCCTATTTTCACACTTGACAAGACAACCCTTCATGACCATTTCTGTCATGTTACTCTTTATTTAGTTTTCAACTTATTAATAAATCCTTTTCAGGAAAAATTGTGATCTAGTTTTGTAAGTAATTTGTTTTACTTAGATCTAAATAGAAAACAACTGTAACAATTATTACCATAATAAGTTATGTCAATGTAGTGCTATAAGATTTGCAAAGTGCTCTCCTCAGCAACAGCAAGTATCATAGGCTCATCTAAATGTTATAACTCAATTAAGTAGTTAATCATACTCACCTTTCAGGAGCTATTCAACCGTTAATTTAAATAACAATTTTCTCTACCTCTTCTTTTTTGGAGGGCTGAAGAAAAGTGAATAAACCATCTAGTTTAATGCCTTCCTCTATCCCATTTTCCAGATGAGAAAGGTATACCAAAGAAGGCTCAATGATGTGCTGAAGGTCACACTGTATCCTGTATGGTATTCAATATCATTTCCTTTTGTCTTGAATTACCAAAATTAGTTTTAAATACTAATTGCCTAAATTAGAATTTCTTTAAACTCATGGATAAGATTGTACATGAGTTTTAATGCTTTCTTTTTATCCAATACAACCTTTGAATGATACACTGCCTGCAACTGCAGAAAAGAAATAGAAAACATTAAAAATTTACTTTCAATAGCATATAATAAAAAATCACTGAGTCTTCTTTGTTCTTTGACTTTTTATTTTTCTAAGGAGTCTCTCTCCTTAATTATGATATTGCAGAGATTGGAAATTAAGTGAAGTTCTTTTCTTTGAATGTTATTCAGTAATAAAGTTCACCCGTTAGCATTTTTTTAATAACAGAATTGGCCCAATTCTGCAATCTTAACTAATTGGATTTTGTCAGGACTAGGGACCCCAGAATTAAATTCTATCCTCTGCTTATTTTGTGAGCAGGCAGGGCAAGATGAAAAGAACTGTAAAGTTATTCTTATCTTTTAACAAACTGAGGAAGTGACAACACTCAAGTATAAAGGAAACTTATCAGGATAAATTGAACAGAAGTATTTCTAAGGATTTTTTTAAAGGAGGATTACTTCCTTATCACATTTGTACTACTTTCTAAAATGAATGAAAGAATTTTAATTATCTACTAACTAAGAAGGTCTGCTAGACATTCAGGTCCGCAATATATCTGCATATGAACCAGTAGTAGTAAAGAGTAGCAAAGAAGGAGTTCAAGCCTGGAGCAATCTCAGAGCCATGCAGGACATATACGAACACTGTCTTCTTTTAAATATCTGCGTTCATGTACACAAAGAAATGAGACCAAGCAAAATCTTCTCGAAAAAGAGGGATAGGACATAACAGAATGCTGAACCTATCATAAAATTTGAGTAAAAACTTGGACTAGGTAAGAAAGAGATCAGTTCAAATAGATATGATTCTTCCTTTAAGAGCTAGCAGTTTAAGAATTAGCGTGGATCACAGGGGAAAATGAAGAAGTTATAAGCAATGGAAAGAGCATAAAAAAGGACATGAATTAAGTAAGTGAATAACATATTAGCAAAAGAATATCTAGATATTATAGAGTGACTGGTTGTGGCAATAGAAAGGGGATCGCCATATCCATAGTGCTAGGAGTCAAATGGTATTCCTTTTCCCTGGTGATCATGTCTAAATGATGCCAAATGTTGAGGTGAATGTTTTCTTTAAAAAATTCTCAGAAAAATACCTACATGTTTTTAAGTATTTGTATGTGACTGAATGTTTTAGTCTACATTTAGACATTTCATTGTAAATATAGCTTCAAATATATTCTTGTTTCCATTTTGTTTAAACACATTTTGCTAATTAAGGCTTAGATTTAAAAACAAATATATGCCTTTAAGTTAAGGGGAGGGTAAACAAGGATCAATATTTAAAAGAAGACTATATTTTATGCTACTAGGGTTGAATTTGAATTACCAAGGTTCACTCTTTTCAGATGTTTTTAGTAAGATCTGGCCAAAAAAAAATGTGCCCAAGGCAGCTTGTTTAAGGCTAACTTTTCTGTGAATATATCTAGCAGATGACAGCAAGTAGACTAGGAACAGGATTATCATTTTTCCTTCCCTTTGATATCCTGGAAAGGAATCTATTGCTTCACTCCTGTTTTAGCTGTTGTTTGGTTAGTTAAATTGGTTGTAATTAGCTCATTACTTCCATTATCAGTATCATAGTATGCAAAGGAGAATTATGAGAAATAAACTAATCAATTCCAAAGTTTTATTGCAAAACTTTAGTAATTTTCTGTATAGGTTATGTCATATGGAGCACTTACAGTACTTTAAAGGTAACAAAGCACTTTATATGTGACTTGATCCTGACAGCAACCATGTAAGATAGATTCTATAATTCTGAGGGAGATGTTTTTATTTGTGAGAAAGAGATTCCTTCTTCCAATGCAGGATCTCAATCCATCTTTTAAATAAGAAGATTGGGTTAAATAACCTCTAAGTTCCAAACGATGGCATCTCCCCTTTGAGTATCATCCCTACCTCTTTTCCATAGGAACCTTGAAGCCTGGTCATGCAAAAATCTTGTGTTCTGAGACATATTCGTTGCTTTTATATTGCCCTGAACTGGGCTTTTTCCTCACTTCTTAGATATTAGCTCCAAATCATTTTCCCTCTACTCTAGTATTCATTTCCACTTCCCCATCATACCTTGCCCTTTATCTGGAAAACTACCCCGGGCTCTTATAGGTGAGCTTTAGTCTCATGTGACCTGGAACCAAGCCTTCACCTCACTTGCTAGGCATTTCTAATTAAATAGAATTGTGAAAATATCTTAAATGAGAAAAATATATAATTTAATATTCATTTTAGTCTAAGAAATAAAAAAACTGGAGGGTTTTCACTAGTCTTTAGAATGAATAGTATACAGTGTGTTTTTTTCAATATGACAGTACTACAGATTGATGAAATATTTAAGAAACAGGGCTATCATCCAAAGCTATTCAATTAGGCAGCTGAATTGCATTAATTATGTTTGAAATCATGATATATTTCATATATATATATATAAGTTAATCAATACAAGGATCAGGGGTGTGCATATGGATATCACTTTTGATTGAATTGTCTTGACAGGTAAGCCTATGCGAAGAAGACAAAAATGAATCACTGCTAAGATAAATTTATGGTTACTCACTACTCATATTAATAATAAAAATTATAGTAATTATTGTGGTAACAGCAATAATACTAAAAACAGTAATAATTATAATAGCTAACAATGATTTAAGGTTTGCAAAGCATTTTACAAAAGTTGCCTCATTCGATCCTTGTGTGTTAAGGTTTACAAGGTATTTTACACAAGTTATTCATTTGATCCTCATATTTCACAGTTTTCAAAGTGATTGATAAAAGTTATGCTATTTGATCCTCACAAAGAGGTAGATAAGGAAACTGAGGCAGAGAGATTTTCCCAGGGTCACAAATAAACAAGGAAAGCCACACATTAACTCAAGTCTACTGACTCCCGGACCATTGGTGAGACACCTCTCTTATTATTTGAAAAATATGAATGGATTAGTCCTCTTAAACTCCTCTCCAAAACAAAGACTCATTTTAAAAATACCAATATTCTTCCAGTATTCTGTGCCTTTGAGATCTGCAATAGTGTTCACCACAGAATTTCAAATGGGCTTCACTTAGTGGACAAAAAAAGAAATACATGGTAGGTATGAGCATGTAACAAACAAGGAATTCTGTTGGTGTCAAGACAAATAAATAAGTGTTTCAGGACGATAGGTGGATACTTTGTTATGAACATATAGTAGGACATGGAGAAAATTTTCCTAGGATGTACATAGTTAACCCATTATCTGTGCGGTTGGAAAAAAGTTCACAACAGAGATTTTACAGATTTATTTGAGTATTCAAATTACTATTTCACCGAGAAAACAAAATGAAAACATCCATGCAAGTGATGACATATTTAGATTAGAAACACCGTTTATAAAGAATAAGATTTAATGGAACTCGTTAAAAATGAAATTTGAGTGGAGAGATTTTTGATACGCTTTAGTTCATAGTAAATTCATAAGTGAATTTCCTTTTGTTGTAACACTCTAGACAGAATTTTGCCAGCTTTTATGTTATATTCTGAATGTAGTAAAATAATAGACTTAATAATATAGATATGTGTCCCAATATGTGTCCAACAATATGTGTTCCAATAATATGTGTCCCAATAACATACTTCTTCTTAAAGGACTCTTATCTGTAGTGGAAGAAGTCATACAGGAATGTCTCTTTTTGATGTGCCTCAGAGTATTAGTTTAAGGGGTGTTCATGCTATTAAAATATCATTAGGTACTAATGGAAGTAGAAAATATAAAAAAATGAAGTAGGAACATGAAAGTAATCAATATATGTTTAACAGAAAGAAAAGAAGGAAGAAGATATTAAGCAGTTGGAAATTTGAATTCATAAAATCAGTTGACAAATAATTGGTGAATGTAGGTATCATTTACTACTGGACCTTTGTAATTAGTAGAGACAAACTGATCAATGATAATTTTTTAAGTGGTAAGGTGCATGTTAACCAAGGTAGAAAAGCAATAAATTTCATTATAAAAGGGAATTCAGTGAAAGAGCCCTTAGAGAAGAAATGAGGGAGAGAAAATAGGTATTTTTTCATGACAAAAGCAGAGTCATAATGAACATTCATTTCCAATCCTCAATTCCAAGCTACCTCCACCATCCTCCTTCTCTTTGCCTAATTTCATGTTGCTGAACACTATTGGATAAAATCATATTACCATGCTGACTGAGTTCTCTATAAATTTATCTTATTTCCACTGGGCTCTCGGTGTTCCATCAAAATCCTTTATCCTGATTGGCTTTCTATCATACTCCCAGCAGTATCTGTTTCAAGATGCATTATTTCTCAAGTCATCTAAAAGTAAAACAAAAGGAAAAAAAAAACAAAAACCTTCCTGTCTCCTTCTAAGCAGAGGATTTACATTTATCTTTAGCTTAAAAAATAAAAACAGAAAAAACCCCTATGATGAACTCTCTTTTCTAACTCTAGACACTAAATTCATTTAACACTATTCCTCGTTTTCTCCTCCTTTGCTCTAGTCTCAATAGAAATTATTTTTCTTTTCTGCAATTAACTCTTTAAATATGCCCTTGATCCTTCACTTTTCAAATCCTCTCTGAGTTTGTCACTTCAATCTACACCTCCCTTGAATCTTCAATATCTCTTTATCTACTACCTCATTTATTCCCTGTTTACTTAAAACCAAAAAATCTAGAGTAGAGAGAATGTATATCAGGGTAATCCATATTCTGAGATGCTGTAGATATGCCTAAAGGATGGAGAATGGGTATTGAGTAAAGAACATTAGATTTAGAAAGCCAATTATTTTGGGTAAATACAGAGCAGTTTCACTCTAGTGGTGGGGTAAAAGTTAGATGGCAAGGAGATGAATAGGTGAGGCAATAGATTCACTGAATGTGCGTTGCTTCTTAAAAGGAATTAGGCATTGAAAGGCAGATGATAGCTTCAAGGAATGAAAAAGGCCAGCTTAGAACTTCTAAAGGCTGTAGAGTTCTAAACATGTTTTAAGTAAACAAGGAATGAATGAACTCACACATACATATATACAAACATACGTATATACATATATCTACGTACACACTACATACACATATATGCACCCAACATACATACATATTTAAACCACATTTGAAGACTCTAAGGTAGGAATTCCTAACATAGAAGGTAGATCTGGAAATTCTGAGGAAAAAGCAGTTTCTTTTCTCTTAAAGCATAATTAGAAAGAGTCATAGATCTTGCCAAAAAAGAGGGACTTTTTCTTATTGGCTACTTAAAGAAATTATTGCAGTGTTTGGGGCATGCTTCTAGAAGAACAAAAGTGGCTACTTTTGATTTGTGCATTCAGAATTCATGCTAAATTTCTAAGATTTTTATCTGGCATTGTATCAGTAAACAGCATGACATACACAGGGCAGCCTGCTATCACAGGTTCTTTGATCTGTTTTTCTAAAAGGAAAGGCAACTTTTGAGGGGTTCACAATCTCTTTTATTCAAACACTTATATTGTTCCTCTAATTCAGGGGGGAAAGTCAGCATCCTGAACTTCAGAGAAAATACAGAGAAATCAAAGATGAACAGACATGACCTCCAACTGTCTAACCATAATCAATACATGTATCACAAATCAACAGACAGGTCCAACTGTCTGACCATAATTACTAGAGATAGAAGCATCAACATCTGGGTTTTCAAAGCCAGCTCTTTAGCAGCTTCCCAGAGTCTCTTCTGGCCAAACAAAACCC